>JAFIRS010001517.1:0-342376 GCA_018342105.1 Gonioctena quinquepunctata
CAAAATTATGACCTCCTCGCTTGGAGAGTACAAGGATTCATGAAGGTCATGACTACACAGAATATGTATGCCTACACCACAACTTTAGTCAAGGTCAAACAAACATCGAGATCAAATCTTAAGGTTGCCGAAACAATCCCAACATCAAAACTCAAGGTCAAATCTCAAAGTCAAAACTTAATGTTATGAATCTCAAGGTCAAACTCAAGGTCAAAACTGAAGTCGAATCTCAAAGTCGACGAAACCCCATGTCAAAACTCAATGACAAATCTCAAAGTCAAATCTCAAGGTCAAACACACACACATTGCACACCTGCAACCATTCAAGGTCACACGTGACGTCATAGTGGTGGGGGGAGAGCCAGAACCGGCTTAAATCTCCTACTCAAATGAATGAATACATGCTGAAAGTGAAATGAATGAATATATCCAAATTAAAGAGGAAAAATATATATAAAATGTAAAAATCCAAACATGTAAAACAAGTAAATGCAAAGATGTTAAATGTTAAAAATGTGAAAATATAAAAATGAGAAATATGAAATAGAAAATGTAAAAATGTAAAAATGTAAAAACGCAAAAATGTAAAAAAGTAAAGACAAAAAATGTAGAAATAAAAAAATGTAAAATTGTAAAAATGTTAAAATGTTAAAATGTTAAAATGTTGAAATGTAAAAATGTGAAAATGTAAGAATGTAAAAATGTAAAAATTAAAAAAAAAAATGTGTAAATGTTAAAATGTATAGATACAAAATGCCACTACTATAAATGAATATAAAGTACTCCAATAATAAATTAAAATCGATAAAAATAAAATAAAATATAAAAACAAAGGAAAATACAGAAAATACAACAAACTATGTAGGATAGAAATCATGAAAAAAAATATAGGATTAGTACCAATATAATTTACTTCGGATATGATGAACGATTATTCATACGGAAATATTGATAATTTTCACCACGTTTTCCATACACAAATTTTGCAACCAGACTAATATTTTTTTTGTAAAGAGAAGTATATTTCATATCTCTGATGGTCTGTGGAACCTGACAAAACAGTTTTGGGGCTATGTAGTAGAATGACTTCTGACCAATCTTTTTTGTAATCTTTTCTGTAAAAAACTGCTTCTTTTGTTTGTGCCTTGTGTTATGTTCATGTTTTATGTATGTTAATTCTTTTCTATTTTTATATTGTGAGCAGAGAATCTCATAAAAATAAAGTTTTTTTTAATTCGAGAATAGGTATCTCTTTGAATATTTTTTCTGTAGGATATGTACGTTCTTTATTGCAGATAATCTTCAAAAAGTATTTCTGCATTACTTCCAATTGTTCTATATGAGTTGTATACTCCTCCCTAGGCAGATATTCCATATTGAGTATGATATTCTACAAGTGAATGGTATTTTGAGAATTTTTTTAATATGCTTGAATGTGTACAGTATTGATTTTAGCTTTTTTAAAAGTTTATTCAGGTGGATGTCCCATTTAAGGTGGTTATCAGTTTCGATTCCAAGGTATGCAGCATACTTCACACATTGGATTGAATAAGTTGAATTTTCATCTTTCAATGTAATCTGATCAATACCGGGTTGGTTAGATTTATTGCAAGAGAGCGTTATACACTTTGTTTTTTTCAAGTTCAGTGTTAGATCCATTTCGCCAAACCAATTTATAATTATTTTTAGGTTATGTTCTGCTTTGTTCTTAGCTTCCTCCCAAGTAGGAGCAGTAAATAGAACTAAGGTATCGTCTGCAAAAGATGATATACTTGCATCTGCTTCGAGACAGTAGATGTAGATTGAAAAAAGCACTGGGCCTAAAACTGTTCCTTGAGGTACACCAGTTAATAGTTTATGAGGTTCACTTATTCCGTTTTCAATTTTAACATACTGTGTTCTATTATTAAGGTATGATCCAAGCAACTCATGTACGATTCCTCTGATACCGAGGTCTTCCATAACATCCATTCATTTTTCATGGTTAACGGTGTCGAAGGCCTCTGCTATATCTAGAAAGACACCTATTGAACATTTTCCTTCGTCCAGGGATCGGTATATATTAATTGTTAAATGAACAATAGCATCTTAGGTTGATTTTTTCTATCTGAAACCGAATTGCTTAGGTGAAAGTATATTGTTATTCTCCAAGAATTCCATAAGACGTTCTTTAATAACCTTTTCAACGATCTTGGCAGCTGATTCGATCTCCTTTCTTGAATAATGGTTTAACTATGGCTACTTTATATTTACCGTTCTCAAGGATTCTATTGATTAAGTAAGGTTTTTTAACGAATTCGCTTATTAGTTTAAGGTTTTCCGAAGTTATGCTTTCAATACCTGGACATTTATTATTTTTGAGTTCTTTTGTGTAGCTAAGTACTTCGGTTTCGTTTGTAGGTGTCATAAATATGGAAATATCCAGTATGTTTCTCTCGAGAGCGGTCTCTGTATATCCTACACATATTTCCAATGGTCTACAGGGGCATTACGAAATTTGAACAGCCAGAATTCACGGGATCCGAATACCAACTAACAAAGCTAAATCCGCCAATATTGACAATGGTTTCCCAGTTCCCAAACTACTTCCTTCACGCCCACACACCCAATTAGTCTTCATCCCATCAAAATTCATCGCCAATGAAACTAAGCGCATAGATGGAACTGAATAGCAAACCAAATCGTTATAGACGGGAGAATTACCTTCGATTTCTGTTAATGAATGGCTCTGTGTCTTAGTGAACACTCGAAAATCATTATCCGCATGTAGTTAGATCAGATTGGACCAAAGCGATAAAAGGCACTCTTTGGGGTCTACTATGGCAATCAAAGTTTACTTTCCAGTTCCGCGCTCTTGATCAAATCGCTGGTAACTGTAGGTATGATATCATTTCCAAGCATTTGAGCTCTGGTTTGTCATGACTTTTTGCTCTTGCAGAAGTATTACGATTGTAGCATGTCCGATTGAAGGAAGGTGCTGTTATGATCCTAGATTTATTCTCAATCAGTTACAATATATCCGCTGTTCATCTCTCCAAAAAAATTTGAAATGCATTCCCGTGGTCTTGCCTGCATTTCTCCGATAAGTTTTGGCACACATACCAGATTTCCTCTAACGATCAGGAGGTCGCCCCTTTCATTCCATCGGATATTTTTTTGTCCAGAAACCCATAGTGAGGTTATATACTTTCTCTGTCTCTAGGCATAGCAGAACTTCCAAGCAATTCCATACTATGGATCCCTGTTGTGATGCTTGACTGTTCTACATGATTTCAACAAACTAATTTTCGTAGTTCGATAATGCATGCTTCCGTCTGAAATACTGAGCCAAACTGTCTCAGGTTTACTGAGCTTGGTTACTGGTTCCGGCCCCAAAATCTTTCTATTTATGTCCTTTTAAAGATCCCCTTTCCATTATTTGATGACTACATATTATGTAAAGCCTACCCTGTATAATACAGTTAGCTAGTAAGAAGGCTGGTTGATATATAATGTCAATTTGAGCATACCATCCGGAAAAAAATTATGAATAACCACAGCGGTAAATTTGATAAAGCTCTGACACCTCAAACAAATAACACTTCTAACTAGGAACAATTTATGACGTCAAAAGCACAGCGACATATTGAAATAATAATCAACATAGAACTTCCGCATTGCAGAGGAAATCATAAATCGACACCCAACCCTTTTGTTGTTTTAAAACACCATTAATGAAATTTTATTCGACACAGACGGCTATTGAATTCAATCTACGCATGAAAGGGTTGAAACGACAAGATTACGAAAAAGGTATACTTGATTGTTTTGTTCCCAAGGCGCACTAGAAGAGAGCTTTTGATAGAGAAGAGAAAATTATAAACAAGAGAGTATACTTGAGTCGCCAGTAGCCATTCGAACTACATCTTTTGTGTGAATTTACACTCAGTTAAAAATGAACATTTCATTTGAAATCGAGTCACGCAACATCACATGTGCGCAATTATATATAAATAAAAAATGTAACTAATAACCATGTAAGAATTGTTATCAATCATCATCAAAATTTGCTAGTATTACCCAAACCAATATGCAGAATTTACTATAGTATTCAGTGGTAAAAAATTGGAATTATCCACAAAGAAATGAACGCGATCATAGGTGAATCATGTGCTTGAGAACACTAACGAAAATAATAAGAAAGTGTTGAAAAAGTATAACTCTACATTCTTTAATTAAATCCATAAGTGACTACCAGTCCAGTTGATAACATGAGCTGTTCATAGTTAGTAGAAAAAACAAAAGGGCGGCTCTGAGATGGCGGACGAGATTTGTGTTCATGGTCCGATTCGACTCAAAATTGGTGTGGGGTTTTCGGGGTCGAAGATTATGATTTTTTTGTCCAAATTTATAAAATCTAAATGGCGGCTTCAAGATGGCGGACGACATCTGTGATTATGGTCCGATTCTATTCAAAATTGGTATGTGGAGGTTTCCGGGGTCAAAATTCATAAATTCAAGATAATATAATGATTCTATTCAAAGTTGGTATATCGGGGTTGATATTATGAATTTAGTCGAAGATTATTGATTTTTTTGTGAGAATTCATTGAAGATGGCAGCTCCAGGATGGCGGACGAGTTAATCTTTAGATGGTCTCCCCATTGAAGAAATAGATAGCTCAGAACTAACAGGAAAAATGCCTCATAATGACGAAGCATTTACAAAAATGCATAGATTGAGGCGTACTTACTAAAAAGCACAAAATAAAATAATTAATAAAAAACCCATTTTGAAGACAAGCTTTGATTCATATGCGCTAGAAAGTGAAATATTATTGATTTGGATATGCGACGTAGGTTATTCCGTGAGTTATAGATTCAAAAACATGTCGCTTTTGTATTCGAACTGAAAACTTTACGCGGCAAGCTCTTGAATGTATAACTCACGGAATAACCTAGGTCGCACATACAAAGCAATTATTTTTTACAAGCAATTTCGTTATTTTATTTTCAACTTGGCTTACGAATATACCTTATGTAGACTTATCAGTGCGTTTTTATATTTTTATTCTCAATTTTTTTTAAAGTTATATTTTCCAAGGAATATATAATCCTCTGTATAGTCCCCCCAGAGAGTTTTTTTCAAAAAAACTCGACAAACTCTCAAAGCCCAGCATTATATTTGGTAAACCTGCCGGAGATTGCTTTTTTTTCTTAGCCCTTTTCAGTTCGTCCATTTTTGGATATAGGCTTCCTCTAGATCCTAGGTCTCTGTTCTGCACTCTTTCCTATCCATGGCCTCCATTGTTGTATCGCAGTGCTCCATCGGTTATCCATCTGTCTAGCGTTGTGGCCAGCGAAGCTTCACTTAAGCATGACTATATTTTATTCTTTCTTTGCAGCTCAATCATTTCGTAATTGTTTGCCTTAGTCGATGTCCATGTTTGGCATCCATCCATATGTGAGACTTGTTGATGTATTATCTTGTTTTTAGGATTCATTTCATTTTCCCAAATGTTTCCCAGGCTAGTATGACCCTTCTTCTTATCTCTCAAGTTGAGTTTATTCTGTTAATTTTTTTAATCTATTGGAAAACCCAGTTTAATGGACATGGAAAGACAATCAATCATAATGAGAGTTAACAAAAACTTGTGATATAGTTGAGACAGCTCCTGTTAGTCGGAAGATGTCACTGAAGTTATCTTTAGAAAAAAACATAGGAAAGTTCAAAAACACCTATGTGCAGACGTAAGATAAAGGGAATAACGTAATAGTTTTCGAGGTAAATGGAGAGGGCCATCTTACCCCTAGGCTGGAAAAATAGTTGGACAGTAAACAACCTCTTATAATTTAATAATTTGTCCACTATGTCACAAAATTCCCTCTTTCGTTATATGTATTTCGGACACAATATTTCCTCTTTCACTTTATATATTTGGCTAAATCTTATCAGTGGTTAGAGATCATCTGCTTGAATCTGCTACTCAAATCTTCGAATGACGATGAAGTTGAGTGACAGGTAATGGATCTCGACGGCCAGTGATGAGTACGTTTGATTTTCGAATCATTTCTAACATGAATATTGAATTATGGAAGGAAAGGATTCACGAGTGTGTGTCGATTCCTATGTCCTCGAATGGCTCAGATGGTAGAGCGTATGGCTAGAAATCATAAGGCTGTGGGTTTGACTCCCACTTGAGGATGCTTCTTTCCTTTAATTTAATAATTTGTCCACTATGCCACAAAATTCCCTCTTCCATTATATGTTTTTCGGACACAATATTTCCACTTTCAAAAATAATAATAATAATTGTCTTTATTGTTCCCAAATTTTTCAAATACTACACTAGACTATTCCTGATATTGACAGCTACTAGAAACAAAAGGCGAAGTTCATCTTCAATAGTGAAGGGATTCCACTACGAAGTTGCTCTTCCATTGTGCGATGGAGAGATTAACTCTGGTGATATTTTCAGGGAAACCAGGATAATATAGAGAGAGAATTGGAAGTCCGGCATCAGTCAATTGACGAGATGCTTTCTCCTCGTCTAAGTTGTTAGCAAAGCCATTCCGATCACGGCTGCCTATCATATCCCGTCGCCGCCTAGGAAGACATGATGTAATTATGTAAAACGTCTGGACGAAGTGGGTTGCGGGTACTACGATGGAGCTACACGTCTCTACGCGACTCTAGCAGGCGACCGGCGTTTTATCGACGATGACATCCGTTCGAACTAACCAGCAGAGCAACGCTCTATTAAATTGTCGTCTCTCTCGGATGGAGATACGAATGTGCTTCTGAAAATCGGCTGCAGGACTGGATTCCGGTGGGGATTCTTTTTAAACGAAACTCCCGGTAGATATTTGTCGTATTGAAATCTGGTTGAGAGCCCATCTGTTTACGGGATTACTGTTTTAATAAAAACTTTTCGAAATTATTTTTTATACAAATTCACCTAGAAGAGAGAAAATCATTTTTGGAGTCATCCTTATACCGGCCTAACGTCGGATACCTCGATACCTCGACAAAAATATACTTGTTATAGACTGGTTCACAAGTGCCATTTTGTTCCAGACCTGGATGTCACTACCGAAAATTATGATTAAGGGCGCATTCGATTCGAAATGGCATCTAAAAAAAAATCTTTAGCTGGAAAATTGGGGCCGCAAAAATTGCAAAAGTTATGAACAATTAAGTAAAAACCAAATATATGGTTTGGTTTTTTGAAAATATCTCAAAAACTATTTGAGATATCTAAAATTTGAAAAAATATCCTTGAAGTGCAGGAAATTTCCTGAAAGAAAGTCCCACCTCCCGGAACTATGCCGGTAATATTTATAATTTTAATTTAGCGGCGAAAAAAAGGCTGAAAACGCGCGGCTTAGCTCCGGTGCGCACCGACCGAATCTGACACCCGAACAAAAAAAAATTAACCGAGTAAATATTAAAATTAGGGAATAAAAAAATTCAGGTACTATCTAGACATATCAATAAACAATAATCCGTCGGCAAAAAATTTTTACCTGTATTTTTCAATTAATTATGCCTTTGTTAATAAAAAAATTTACTTGTTGAAAGTTATTATAAAAACCCTGATAATTTTGAACTAAAAACCTGATTTTTTTATTTTGAGTTGGTTTAACCCCTTGGAAAAAATTTTTTACTTACTTAAAGGTATAAAAAAAATAAAAACGTATATAAAACAATTGAGGAAAGTTTTTTTTTTTATCTCTATCAATTTGTTTTCTTATTGCTAAAAGCAATATAAAAATGAATTTTTGAAATTTTTAACTCTTATTATTTAAAAAATTGTTATAAACAAAAGCATTGATTATTAGATTTAAACAATTTTTTTTGGGGATCAGTCATTTATAAAAATAATTATTTTCAAGACAAAAATCATTTCTCAAATAATTTTTTGTATTGCTAAAAAACGCACTTGCTAATTAACGATTTTGTTTTTGTTGTTGAATATGAATATTAAGAACCCATTTTTTTAAATCATTATTTATCACGGTCTCTCATATTATGAAAAAAATTATTTTTATTCACTTTTCATTTGTTTATTAAACAAATAATTGTTTATAAACAAATAAATTTTTGCGCTTTATTTTTTCTATACTAAAAAAACACTGAAAACAACCATGTGTCGTTTTTTATGGGATTTTTTCTATTTTTATATAATTTCGAAAAAAATTGTGCACCTTGACTTGTCGCTTCCTTTTTGTTTTTCTTCATTGCTAATAAAATAGCTTATAAACTATTGAAGATACGAAAAGAACACTTCAAGTCTTTTTTATTCTTCGAAAGTTAATAAACAAATTGAGCTTTTAAACGAAGCTCTAACTTTCATTTCATGAATTATGAATACAAATATTTATAAAAAAAAATCTCTAATGTTTTTTTAACCCAAGTATCTTATGAACTAAAAGTAATTTTTAAAAAATGGATAATTTTACAAGCTCTACTGATTCTCTTGTTTTCTACACTTTATTTAATGATAGCCAAATTACTCTAATATCAAGTAATGAGCGTGAAAAGTAAAAAGTCTATCGAAAAATACATGAAATTCATTGCATTGTTTATAACAGGAAAAATAAGAAGAAAGTTGAAATAGATGAATAATATTATTATAAACAATATACATTTCAAGCCTAAACAATTTTTTTTGGTTGTATATTCATAAATAACCAAAATTTTAACAAAGAATAAAAAAAACTTGAAGTGTTTTTTTCGTATTTTTAATGGTTTATAAGATATTTGAACTGATAAGTAAAAAAAAATATTCCAAGGGAATTATATGAATAATATTAAAAAAGTTAATAAACAATTGAGTTGGAGCTTTGGTAAAAATTGTTCATTGATCAATGTAAAATAAAAAAGTGTTCTTGTCGTAACTCAATAGTTTATGAGTTATTTCATTAGCAATGAAGAAACACAGAAAGGCGACAGTCAAAATGCACAAAAATTTTCGAAATTATATAAAAAATAGAAAAAAAAATTCATTTGTTTATAAAAAATTATTTGTTTAGTAAACAAATAAAAAGTAAATATTTTTTTTTTCATAATATAAGAGAACGTGATAAATAATAATTAAAAAAAAAGGTTTTTTAATATTCATATTTAACAACAAAAAAATTTCTTAATTAGCAATAATTTTTTTTTCCAACGTGGATTTTTTTTAAAGCCTTTGAGGAACAGCTCCAAGAAGTAATAAAATTCTAGGTTTTTAGTTCAACAATTATCAGGGTTTTTATAATAACTTTCAACAAGTAAAATGTTTTAACTAACAAAGGCATAATTAATTGAAAAATGCCGACGGATTATTGTTTATTGATATGTCTAGATGGTACCTGATTTTTTTTATTCCTTAGTATTAATATTTACTCGGTTAAAATAATTTTGTTTGTTCAGGTCTCAGATTCGGTTGGTGCGCACGGGAGCTAAGCCGAGCGTTTTCAGCCTTTTTTTCGCCGCTAAATTAAAATTATAAATATTGCCGGCACAGTTAAAAAAACCGAAATATATTTGTTTTTTACTTAATTGTTTATAACTTTTGCAATTTTTGCCGGCCGCAATTTTCCACCCAAACACTTTTTTTAGATGCCATTTCGAATCGAATGCGCCCTAAATCATAATTTTCGGTAGTGAACTCCAGGTTTGGAACAAAATGGCACTTGTGAACCAGTCTATTGATATAATCAAAACTTGATCAGAAAATTCAAATTATTTTGGACTCATAACGGCATGACAAAGTCCAGGCCAGCAGGAGAGGAGCTGACCACAGGAAAGAGTTCTAACCCCCTGCTGAGGGTATTTCTTTCAGACACTTCTTGGCGGAGACAATGGAGGTACAAGTGTTAGGAAAAAGAAGAACTTTTTAGGCCGAAAACCAAAACTGCGACCGAAACCAGCATTCCTGGCCGAAACTGGCCTAAACCTAACCATCGGTCGGTCTCTTTCTGTAGGTTAGTGGTGGTTGAACATGATTGGAAACTGAAAAATTTTTATAGACAATCGTCCAACGCGAGCTCCTTCCATGATTAAATTCCATCCCGAATGCGCCCCTGACTCGTTTCTACTAGACTGCCATTTCGAGCAAGCAGACTGAATCGCATCCTTTTCAACGAATTGCATATCCACCTCATCTCCCTCGAGCCGGAGTCGAGAGAGAATAATGCATTGATATTCAGGAGAGAGTCTTCCATATCGAGTTTTTGTGCTCTCCGGATTACTCGACGCTATGGTTGGATGGGTTCACACAAGTCTTGCTCAAATTCACTCTCTCGCACACCGCATCCGAGGAATTTAACTAATGCAATCCATTTGCGGGAAAAAATCGACAGATGGAGTTGCCACAATTCGGTGAAAAGTGTTTCGAGAGGTGTTTCGGAAACGTGGGAAGGAGAAGACGTCGAATAGGAGTTTGGATTGTTTTGGATTGTTTGTTTTGTTTTTACTCAGCGGAAATTAAACTTCCTGAACTGACTCTTGGAATGGTTATCTATTAATTATGTTCGGCTGCCTCACATAATAATAATATATGTTTATTTACTGGAGTATGTATAAATACCAAGTAAATAAACAGAAATGCTATGTAGTCCTGGGGAGGACTGTCTAAGTAGAGGTTTATTTGCTTTTATGAATTTATGTGCAATATTCAAATTGCTGATTTATTTCTTAACTTATAAGTATGCTCCTATAACTATATAAGATAGAGAATTCTACGCAATATACATAATCAATAAGATATAGATTATAATGAATAAGGTATATGTTAGGATGATTTTAATTCATTTTATTTTATTCATTTAATAAATAATTAAACGAAAGTATTCCCTTCCACGTTGCAAGATCCATTTTGTTATAAAACAGTTTCAATTTGATGCACCTTAAATTTTCCGGAAGGCTATTAAATAGATTTGGCGCATTATATTATGTTATAAATCGACCCTCTAACGCTTTGTTGGCTCTCGGCAGATATGCGTTCTTTATTATCATACTATTATATGAATGGTCAGATTCGTCTAGGTAAGATGATTTATTTGAGAAGATGAACACACATATATTTGTGTGATATCTAGTATTTTCAGATCCTCATAGAGTTTGACGAAAAGGTTTGAATGATATTATTGTAACGAACCTAGGCCGGACCTGTCGCCTCACATGTTGCCGTCGACAGCGATGAGATCATCCCCGGAGATGTTCGAGAACCATCCAGTGCGCTCTGCCGCGGAAGACAACGGTCAATATTGGAAACAATTGGAACACGCCGTTCGCCAACGGAAAGAATTCGAAACATCGAGAATGCTGTATCGGAGATAAATAGGCAACCCTCAAGTCTCAGAGACACAGTCTGAACGAGCCCATACCATCGAGCTATACAGTGGCGTAGTAATATAAATTAAGTTGTAGATTCAGTGTGAAATAAATTATTTAAAGTGAGATTTTGAAAATAAACAAGTGATCGTGGAGTGGATAGTCAGAAAAATAAATTGATAGACCTTTTTGTACGCCCAAAATAGACAGTGGCCCGGTTTTCGCGAAGTGGACAATTGTGCGTGGGAATATAAACTGATACACTGTTCGCGTGAAACAGAAAATAGACAGTGGCCCGGTTTTCGCGAAGTGGACAATTGTGCGTGGGAATATAAACTGATACACTCTTCGCGTGAAACAGACAATAGACTGGTGGCCCGTGGAAAAGAATTCGCGAAGTGAATTTTTAACAAACTGATAAACTTTTTCGTGTGAAACAGACTGATACCTCGTCAAAGACAAAATGTGTTCAAGAAAAGTGCGCCTTGCGGATTTGAAGGTAGCGGAATTGAGACAGGAATTGGAGGAAAGGGAACTGGAAACAACAGGTAAAAAGCAAGTACTCCAGGAAAGACTTGCAGAAGGACTTATACAAGAAGGTGAGGACCCCGAAACATTTTTATTCGAAGTTCCCGGAGGTGATTTAAGTTTGGTAATGAATAAACTGGAAGAAAATTCAAGAAGCCTGGAAGAAAATGCTAAAAATCTGGAAGAGAAGCTTCAAGAAAATTCTATAAATCTGGAAGAGAAGCTTTCTAGAAATCTGGAAGAGAAGCTTCGAGAAAATTCAAGAAGCCTGGAAGAGAATGCTAGAAATCTGGAAGAAAGCTTCAAGAAAATGCTAGAAATCTGGAAGAGAAGCTTCTAGAAAATTCAAGAAGCCTGGAAATTTCAAAAAAGAATGGGAACCGTTGAGACAGAGATAGATAAAATTAGGGAGCAAATGAACACGGAGGTAGATAAAATGAAGGAAACGATCAGTAAGCTGGAAAAACGAATTAATAGTGCGCCCTCCACAGAGATGGTTAACGAAAATGCAATGCTGGACTTGAGTTTGAACTTGGATAAAGTTCAAGAGGGTATAAAAGATGTCAAGGTCATTTCTGAAATAGGGAAGCTTTCCATGAAGCCGCCTCAATTCGACGGAAAAACTCCATGGGAAAATTACCGCCGACAGTTTGAAGCAGCGGCCAAAGCAAATGGATGGAATGCAGGGGAAAGAGCTGTAGCACTAACACTTGCATTACGTGGAGAAGCGACGAATATTCTACAAACTCTTACCGCCCAAGAACAGGAGGACTATGATCAGCTGATTAAACATCTAGAATTACGATATGGCCAGGCCCATTTGGAACACGTATACCACTCCCAACTGAAAAATCGCTGCCAGAAATCGGGCGAATCCTTACAAGAATTCGAAGCTGACATTGCACGCTTGGTTCGTCTCGCATATCCAGCCACACCGGAAAATGTAATGGAGCGATTAGCGGTTCAGGCATTCTTGGATGGACTCCGTGACCAAGAAACCAGACAAGCGTTGACACTAGCTCGTCAACACATCTCATAGACGCACTGGCACGCGCTTTGGAATTTGAGGCAGCAAAGCAATCCTGCAAAAACCAAAGTAAAGTTCGAAGTATTGAAGAAGACTCACAGGAGCCTGCTAACTTGGAAGCTGCCATAAGAAAAGTGATGAAGGAAGTGTTGCCTGAGAGAAGACAGATAAGATGCCGGAATTGTGGCAAAATTGGACATGTGCGTAGCAAATGTCCAACATTCATCGACTCCGATGCAGGAAAACTAAAAAAGGTCGACGAGAAGGGGCAATCGTCGGCATGTGTCCGGCAAGCCCCGGTTAACAACGCATATGTCGCTATCCTTCAACGACAGAACAAAGGGTGTCTTCGTAGACGGTCTCATCAATAACGAGCCTTGCACCATGCTGCTAGATACAGGTGCGACTAGGACAATTCTGGGCCTTCCTTTGCCAGAACACCGGAACGGATTGAACCGACAACTTGGAAGCTACGCACGGCAACAGGGGAGCCAGCTACTGTATATGGCGAGCTACCGATTGAAATAATTTTGGGCAGCACTAAAGTGAAACATCAGGCACTTGTAGCGGACATCGAAGACGATGCAATCATCGGAATGGACATCATGAATTCCAGAGGGTTTGAATTGGATTTCAAAGACGGCGTCCTACGTGTCAACGGAGAAGAGCTGGTGCTTCATGGGAGAAGTGAGGGTTGATCCGTGTGTTGTTGGCTGAAGATGTAAGCGTACCTGAGAGGGCTGAAACCATTCTGGAGGCTCGCCTGGACGGGAGTACGAGCAGTGGAAACGTGGTGATGTTCGAGCCCAAACTTCATGATAGAAAATTGGACGAGGATTGCACTAGGGAAGACCTTGTTGCGTGCTGACAAATTTGTGCCCGTAAGGGTCATGAATGTCAATTATTTTCCAGTGACCTTGAAGAAAGGAACAATATTGGGGCACTGCTCGTCAGTTTCCTCAGTGATCCGGAGTGTACGAGGTACGATTAGCCAACCCAACAACTTGCCCACAGAACTAGAAAAATTAGTTGCCATCTCTTCCAAAGATATAAAACCAGCTCAACAGCCCAAACTAAGAGATTTAGTTAAGAAGTACCAAGACATCTTCGATACCGGACAAGGAAAAGGAGGTCGAACTAATGTGGTCCAGCACAAGATTGATACTGGGGTGCCGACCGATCCGGCAATCAGCAAGAAGACTTCCTCTTGCCAAGAAGGAAGAGGCTGACAAAATAGTCAGCGATATGGGAAAAGAAGGAGTTATCGAACCATCTGACAGTCCCTGGTCCTCTCCAGTCGTACTGGTGAAGAAAAAGGATGGATCGACACGCTTTTGTGTAGACTATCGCCAACTTAATAATGTCACGAAGAAGGACAGTTACCCTCTCCCGAGAATAGATGACACCCTAGACACGTTGGCTGGTTCCACGATTTTCTCGACCCTTGATCTGAAGAGTGGATACTGGCAAGTAGAACTTGCTCAGGAAGATCGAGAAAAGACTGCTTTTACCATCGGCTCAGGATTGTGGCAGTTCACCGTTATGCCATTCGGGCTCTGTAATGCTCCCGCCACATTCGAAAGATTGATGGAGACAGTGCTGAAGGGACTCTCATGGAACACGTGTCTAGTGTATCTCGACGACATAATTGTGGTCGGCAGATCGTTCGAGGACCACGTGAAAAACTTGGAGGAAGTATTCCTGCGACTGAGGAACCCCGGATTGAAGCTGAGCCCTAAAATGCCATCTGTTCCAAAAGAAGTACGCTACCTCGGCCACGTTGTCTCTGGGAAGGAGTAGCAGTGGATGACCAGAAGGTCAAAGCTGTTAAGGATTGGCCCATCCCAAAGACACTCACAAACTTCGAAGTTTCCTTGGTTTATGCACATACTATCGCCGATATGTGCTGTGATTCGCCAACATCGCTAAACCACTGACCAGGATCACGGAGGGCCAAACAAAGTTCCAGTGGTCCGAAGAGTGTCAAGACTCATTCAGGAAGCTGAAAGGAGCTTTGATCAACGCACCTGTACTGAGCTATCCCTACCCAAAGGGAAATTCATTTTGGATACGGACGCCAGCAACGTGGGACTCGGAGCTGTCCTATCTCAGATCCAGGAGGGACAGGAGAAGGTCATTGGTTATTTCAGCAAGACGCTTAGCAAACCAGAGCGCAATTACTGTGTCACCAGGCGAGGCTGTTAGCTGTTGTAAAGAGGTGGAGCACTTCTACAAGTACGTGTATGGAAGAAGATTCCTGTTGAGAACTGACCATGCAGCTCTCAAATGGCTCTTACAGTTCAAAAATCCTGAGGGTCAAGTAGCACGTTGGATCGAGAGACTCCAAGAATTCGATTTCGAGATCGAACATCGAGCCGGAACTAGTCATAAGAATGCAGATGCCTTGTCGCGAAGACCATGTCCAGATGATTGCTCACATTGCCGACGAGCAGAAGAGAAGAAGCAACACTTTGTAGAACCGCGGCAATGGATGACAACTGGAATGACAGCAAGATCCAGAAAGACCAAGAGAAAGACCCCGACCTTGGCTTAGTTGTCAGCTGGAAGAAGGGCAATCGAAGACCATCATGGCAGGAAGTTGCAGGTTACTCGCCGGCTGTTAAGTCCTATTGGGCACAATGGAACTCTCTTATTCTGGACAATGGGATCCTGAAACGTGTGTTGGAGGCCGATATTGGTGGGAAGACAGACGCCAAATAATTGTTCCCAGGAACAGAAGAGAGGAAGTGCTGCGGAAATCCATGATGGAGTCGCCGGAGGACATCTGGGAGTGACGAAGACCCTGCAGAAAGTGAGGCAACGGTTTTACTGGGCCAATTGTCAAGCTGACGTCAGGACTGGTGCAGAAAGTGCGCTGTATGCGCTGCTAGCAACGGACCTCGAATACGACCCAAGGCCCCGATGCGTCAGTACAACGTAGGCAGCCCGTTCGAGAGAATCGCCATTGACATCGCCGGCCCGTTTCCCGTATCCGACCACGGGAATAAATACATCCTTGTGGCAATGGACTACTTCAGTAAGTGGGCGGAAGCCTATGCCCTGCCAACCAGGAAGCCATCACCGTCGCCGACGTCTTGGTGAAAGAATGGATATGTCGATTCGGTATTCCAATGGAGCTGCACTCGGATCAAGGCAGAAATTTCGAATCAACCTTTTCCAAGAAATATGTCTACTGCTGAACATCCGCAAGACAAGAACCACGGCCCTACATCCGCAGTCCGATGGAATGGTGGAACGGATGAACAGGACGATCAACCGCCACTTGTCCAAGGTTGTCTCTGACCATCAAAGAGACTGGGACCAGTATCTTCATTTGTTCCTGATGGCCTATCGATCCGCAGTACACGAGTCAACCGGTCAAACTCCTGCTAGTATTATAATGGGCCGAGAACTGCGACTGCCTTGTGACCTGAAGTTTGGGATACCGCCAGGACAAGACACTGCGGGGGAGGACTACGTCAGCAAACTTCGGCAGAGAATGGACGACATCCACGAACGAGTCCGGTTGAACATCCAGAGTGCCAGCGATAAAATGAAGAAGACCTATGACATCAAGGCCGACGCTGGAGGATTTAAGGTTGATGACCTGGTTTGGCTGTACAACCCCAAACGTCGTCGTGGACTATCACCAAAGTTGCGGAACTCGTGGGAAGGCCCGTATAAAATCGTGAAAAGGATAAACGACCTTGTGTACCGAATCCATAAGCCACCCGAGGGAAACCAAGGGTCGTCCATTTCAACAGGTTGGCCTTACGCTGGAAACCATGACCAAGTTCGCACCCTCAAGCCACCGGAGGATGATATGACGTTCGAGAAGTTTATGTCCTTGTATTCAAACGGGCAGAAAGTTCTACATGGGAGTTACTAGAGAGGAGTCACGAGACCTTTTCGAGGTGCCTGCTGACTACGCACTAGCGCACTGTGTGGCAGAAGATTACCAAGAGGCATTCCCAAGATAAACCGTCCTATGAAGGGAGCAGAATCCAGAAGTTGGTGGGGTGCTACAGTTGAAGAAAGGCCAGAGAAACATCTACTACCTAGTTACCAAGAGGCATTCCCAAGATAAACCGTCCTATGAAGATGTCTGGAAGAGTCTCACCAAACTAAGAGATACTATGGTGGACCAGAATCTGGTGGATCTAGCAATTCCAAAATTATCCTGTGGTATTGATGGGTTGGACTGGAGAGTCATAAGAAGTATGCTGGAGGCGATATTCAGATCCAGCGGCGTCAAGATTTTGGTTTGCTGTAACCCTCTTCCACGACCGATCATGAAGACCGTGGAGTGTTACTTCCATCGAACTTCACGGTGCAGATATGGGGAGTCATGCAGATATCGTCACACTCCAAGGATGAAATTTCGGGACGAAATGTCTTTAAGAAGGGGGCAATGTAACGAACCTAGGCCGGACCTGTCGCCTCACATGTTGCCGTCGACAGCGATGAGATCATCCCCGGAGATGTTCGAGAACCATCCAGTGCGCTCTGCCGCGGAAGACAACGGTCAATATTGGAAACAATTGGAACACGCCGGTCGCCAACGGAAAGAATTCGAAACATCGAGAATGCTGTATCGGAGATAAATAGGCAACCCTCAAGTCTCAGAGACACAGTCTGAACGAGCCCATACCATCGAGCTATACAGTGGCGTAGTAATATAAATTAAGTTGTAGATTCAGTGTGAAATAAATTATTTAAACCAAGTTAAGTTTATTTACGTTACATTATTTAGAGAATTATCTTTTGAATGACTAGCAGGGTTCCACCAGAGACTTGCGGAGAGATACATGCACACAATATTGTAATAATAATTCAATCTCAAATACGAGACAAACTTTCATTCCACTGTAACTAAACAGATGATCAGAAAAAAAATCTTTCAAAGTTATATCTTTACAAATTTGCCGAATACTGAGAGTTTACATAAAAATAGATATATTAGCATAGGTCTGCAGCTTGTTTGAGTTTATAGACGAAGGATATTAATGTTTAACTGGGAGAAGTTAGTTGCGTCCTAGGATTTCGAAAAGTTATATCTTTCGAGGCATATCTTTATTATAGTTATCAGTTTCACTCGAAAGTCATTCTGATTGATTCACATTAAAATTTTAATACCCAATTTTATCATATGAATATCCTTCCTTCGGTAATTTCGTTAGTTGAACCATAGGAACTGAGCTTGATAAAATCCAATATCTCTTATTGAAAAGCTCAAAAATATCTTGTTTTATCAACTAATAATAAGAAGGAAATCTGGAACTTGATGCGTAAAAAAGTTACAGTTTATGTTCTCGTTCTACTGAGTTGAGAAGAAATTCTACTTCTGTATGACTGATAATACGAAGGAAAATTTTCATTTCAGAGAAATTGATGAAATCGATTTGAGGGAAAATTTGCCAGATATACTCGCCTCAATTCGGTAAAATGTGTTTCGGAAACGTGTAAGGGAAAGCAGTTCGAGTAGTTTCTTTGTGTTCTATTCTCTCAGTTGAAAATAAATTTCGTGTACTTTCAACACTTAGAACTAGCTACCCGAATAACTCCCCTATTAATTCTGTTCAACTGATGTACATTCACAGAATATTGGAATAATAATTCGATCCCAAATACGAAGGGAAACTTTCATTTCAAAGGAACCTGAATAATCCTATCAATTTGGGGGAAAAGTTGGCGGATTGAGTTGCCAGAACTCGGTAAAACGTGTTTCGAAAAAGTGCAAAGAAAAGAAGAAAAGAAAAGTATATTAGAAGTTCGATTGTTTATGTTCTCTTTCTTAAACTTCGTGTATTTTGAACAATCAAAACTAGCTACCCGAATAGTCTCTCTGTCAATTCTGGATAACTGCGTTTCATTGAAACTTTCAAGGAAAATAACCTTGATTTTGGGGGAAAAAGGAAAAATTTGTACATGAAAAGCCTCTGAAAATGATTGATCATGCTTTGGTTTGATCCAGAATTACATATGTAATAATAGGAGAGGGTATGCACTGAGCACTGAGACATTTTCCAAAACACATTTCTAAGAATAATAATAAAAAACCGGAAGAATACTCATCTGATCTTCTATTTTATGAATGAAAAAATCTTGACATGCATTCGACAAGAAAATCACTCATATTTGGTTACACGCTTCTTCAATTGTATACCTCATGAATTGAAAGCTCTAAATACTAGTTATTTATTCTCCGTTTATATAGATTTTAATCACAATTTAAACTTCATATTTTCTGCAAATGATAATTTTTATTTACTGTAAATGAGGATTGATATCTTATTATTTTCAAATTAAAGAAAATATTGCAATTTCATGTGCCTCATAATAACAAATTAATTGAGTTTTCAACACAAACCGAGATTGAATAGGTATCGAAGTTTTGAGTAGTAAAACACACGTAATATACTCCTTCAAAAATTTTATTTTGAGTCAAGAATAAAATACCCTTATTTAGAAGAATCTCGGGAAATGTTATTCAGAAAAGTTGTTCAGCATTCAAAAATACATCTAGATTTGTAGTCATGGCCATCTAAGTGGAGTTTAATTTTTCTACCCCTTTTTTTAAATGAGGACTACGAAAAACAAAAATGCCAAAACGATAATTAGACAACATTCTGTATACGACGGTTTATTTAAAAAGTTTATAATATTACAAATTACACAACTATTGTGTTATTTTTTTGAAGAGTAAAATAATTTACAGTTTTTGGTGCAAAGTTATTTTCACTTTTTGTTAACACCAAAAATTGCACAAAATTATACAGTATTGTAACAAGAAAGATATTCAATAATATCAAAACAGCAAAATAAAATAAGTATTTTGGAACAAACTAATTACATTTATTTTGTGGAGTTTTTCTTGACCAAAATAATTGTTTTAAGCTGGCTTTGAAAACAAACGAATGTTTGACATTAAGTGCTCGACATATTTGCTAAATATTTATTACGTAGTTATTTTTATTGCTCATTTTGTTAACGTTTGATAATAAGTACTATTTAAATGATATTAAGATGCTTATAAAAGAAGAAAAAGTTGAGATTATATTGTTGTGTGGGGAAAATACTCCAAGCAGACAAGTCACAGACATTTTTAATGCCAGGCATCCTAATCGCAATGTAAATCACACCACAGTAATCCGTACTTTAAATAAATTAAAGAAACAGGTAGTATTAATAATAATTTCAAAAAACATAGCTGCAAAAGTATCTATAGAAGTGGAAGAGGAAGTGTGTTTAAAAGTAATCGAAAATGGTAAAATATCAATTAAACATATATCGACATCTCTTGATGTACCTTTTAGTACTCTACAATTTTTTTCAAGAAAAAACAAATTTAAAGCTTTAAAACCAAAATTTATTAAAATACTTTAAAAGAAAGGGATTTTATTCCAAGATTTGAGTTTTCCGCATGGTATCAGGAAGAATACGAATAAAACGCACGGTTCCCAATAAATATTTTATGGGAAGCAACATTTACAACTAATGGAACAGTAAGTTCACAGAACTGTAGATGGTGGGCTACAGAAAACCCTCATTTCACTATAGAGTGCAAGGACCAATACTCATTTAAGGTAAATGTCTTATGTGGACTGTTAAACAATACTGTGATTGGTCCCTTCTCCATTGCTGGAAACCTTAATGCCAACCGATATTGGAAATTTTTACAACAAGATTTATCACCAATATTGAATCGAATGCCGCGTAGACAAAGATACAGAATTTGATATCATTTAGATGGAGCTAGTGTTCACTGTAGTGTAGCAATACGACAATTTTTGAATGAAACATTTAATGGAAAATGGATAAGAGGTTACGCAGAGTATCCAATGCCAGCGCGCTCACCAGATTTAATCCCAATGGATTTCTTTTTTTGGGGTCCATTGAAGAACGAAGTTTACAAACATCGTTCTTTTAGGGATAGAGAACATTTAAAAACTGTGATTACTGATTGTGTGAGGGCATTACGAATGCAGTCAACGATTGTGTAAGAAGAACCGAACTGTGCAGTTGCGGGATGGACATCATACTGAGATGTGAAATACTTCTTTCGGAAACATGCATTTGTTTTCAAAGCGAATATAAGAATTATTTTTGACAAAAAAATCTCCAGAAAATCAATGAGTTTGTGCCGAAATACTTCGTATACAGGATGTCGTCTATTTATCGTTTTAGCAATTTTTTTTTCGTAGTCCCCATTTTGAAAAAATTGGTAAAAACATAAAACTCCACTTAGATGGCTTCAAATCTAGATGTATTTTTTGATGCTGAACAACTTTTCTAGATAACATTTCCCGAGATTTTTTAAAATAAGGGTACTTTACTCTTGTCTCAAAATCAAATGTTTGAAGGTTCCTCGTATATCATGTGTGTTTTACTATATTTTGTTGGTGCATGTTTAATTTTAGGGGATGCATAGAAGAAGAAGAACTTTCTGTCGAAAAACCCTTAATAAATAAGTTTCCTATGGTGCATACTCTGAGGATTATACTGTATATACTACATTTTCAACCAATTTCACTGAAACCCAATTCTCACAAGGATATGGCAAAGATATTCACCAATTCCGTCTATCAAACCTATTCAATGTGTGCCAGATCCAATAATGCAAAAAGAAACAACTCCCTAGGGTACGAAAAAGACGATATGAACCGATAACAGATTCCTAACCTTTAGGATATGGCAAAGATATTCACCAATTCCGTCTATCAAACCTATTCAATGTGTGCCAGATCCAATAATGCAAAAAGAAACAACTTCCTAGGGTACGAAAAAGACGAAATGAACCGATAACAGATTCCTAACCTTTAGCGAACAATAGAAAAAAATCTGTCCAGGGTGATCATGGGGGAGTGATTGATAGCGAACAAAATGCCGCTTCCTGTCATGAAGTTTCAGAAACGACCGTCTTCGTTGGGATTTCTCGAGACTCATGTAAAGTAGCTGTAGAAGAGGGGTGCCGCGAGCGCTCATCCCCTTCTAGAGGATTGAGGTGAGCGACTGCATGGTTTCCTTCTTTTTGTAAACCGAGAAAAGCGGCACAGCATGAATAACAAAAGGGGATATTCGTCAGAGTTGGCGAACAACCATAGGCGGATGTACGGGAAATTGGTTGTAGCGGGAAATATGGATGATTTTTTTTATAAATTTGCACAAAAAATCATATTCGGTAAAAACATTCGAAGAAAATGTTCACCCTCCAAAATGCTCTTATATTCCATCACGACTACTTTGAATCACATACCTCATAAGAGAAGTTATTGCACTGAAAATAACTCCTAACTTATAAAAGTTACATTGAAACACATTTACAACTTCTGATATTCATAAAAATAAAATTCATGTGCGGTCTCTGTAATGTATATATAGTGCTTCTCAAAAATCCTCTCCCCCCCTCTTATTTTTGGAACGATAATACATAAACAAGTGAAATTTGGAAACTGGATATTAAAGGTTGTAAACTTCCCTACTAGTGATGATAGATGACGAAATCGTCAAAGATGACGTCACAAGGCCATTGTGACCAATAATTTTAAATGGAACCCTACATCAAGCGACACCTCTTTTAAAAGGTATCGAAAAAACCTATTCAATGATACTAATTTTGTTTGTGTTTATGGCACTTTTAATGGCTCATTAGTAAACATTAAAATTTAAATTCCATTCAGTATGATATGAATTACAGATTGAAGAATCAGTATCTACTCAAAGAAATTGCTCGAAGTGACCTCCAATTACTTCCTGACAGTGAAATATCCTATTTTCAAACTCTTCTCGTACTTTTGCAAATGTGTCTGCGGAAACAGCCTCACATTCTGCAACAATACGTTGTTTTAAAACGTCAATATTGTCAAGTTCAGTGGCGTAAACCTTCGATTTAAGGTACCCCCACAGAATAAAATCCAAAGGTGTGAGGTCCGGTGATCGAGCTGGCCATTCCGTTGAACTTCGTCGTCCAATCCATCTACCACGATACTCCTCATCCAAATACCGTCTTACTGCACCGTAGTAGTCTGGAGAAGCACCATCCTGTTGGAATGTTATTTCCAAATTGCCGAATTCATCTGGATTATCTTCCAAAATTTCAAGGATTAACGGTTCTATTGCGTTTTGCAACAGCTCCAGATAAACCTCACCAGTTGAATTAGTATTTAAAAAAAAAGGTTCAACGATGTGGTTTCCCAGGATACCTGCCCAAACATTCACCTTCTGGGGAAATTGGGTATGTGTTTCACGAAACAGGTGAGGATTTGCGTCACTCCAATACCTCACATTCTGTGTATGTACATTTCCATTTAGGAAGAAAGTACTTTCGTCACTAAACCTCTCATTAAAAATGTGTTCTGCTGCATGAATATTATGTCCAGTTTCACCAAGAATTAGGATCGCTGCTACTTTATCACCTAAAGCACGTACCATTTCGCTTCTTGAAGCACTTAAATGTTCGGCTCACAACAGTTTAACAAATTATTAAAATGTACAAAAATATTAAAAGTACCAAAAGCTGCTAAAACAGTTAAACGTTCGATCAACAATACACAAATTATTCAATGTACAAAAACTTGGACAATTACAACAACGTCGAATTAGGGAGACTAACAAAAACGTCAGCTAATTTGACAACTATCCAGAGGCGGAGCTTGAATTTGGAATTTCAGTATTAACTGATTCAATTCATCACAGCTTTGCGTTCTTCAAAAGCGAGTTGCCAAAACTGCCATAAACACGAACAAAATTAGTATCATTGAATAGGTTTTTTGGATACCTTTTAAAAGAGGTGTCGCTTGCCGTAGGGTTCCATTTAAAATTATTGGTCATAATGGCCTTGTGACGTCATCTTTGACGATTTCGTCATCTATCATCACTAGTAGGGAAGTTTACAACCTTTAGTATTCAGTTTCCAAATTTCACTTGTTTATGTATAATCGTTCCAAAAATAAGAGGGGGGGAGGGGACTTTTGAGAAGCACTGTATAGTAAACACTCGAATCACAGGTACATTAAACGTATGTAAATAGTAAATACTTGTATCAAGTTATTAGTATATTACGTATCGAGTTTTGTAAAAAGCATATTACCCACGAATGGAAAAATTAATTCTATGAGTGCGTAATTGCGTTACAACACGAATTACGTACTATACTTTACCTACAGCCATATACAGTGTGCCAAAAAAGTCTGGACTACTTTTAATATTTTCATTATTATTAGGTATTGTAAATGATGCTTAAACACGACGATTTTTTATTTTAGTTGTCGTTTTTTGTTGACGTTTCATTTATACAGAGATATTTCATCTCAAAGTAGTTATGACAGGGTACTTCATTTCTTCAAATGGGATACCCTGTTTATTATTGCATCTTTAGATTTTTCAAACAATTTTATTTCGAACGATTTTACAGAATTATAGGGGATATATGTTTCACAACTTTGATGATCATATACGATATAATTCGTTTATTTACTACTAGTTGGTTTAATTAATTGGTTATAATTATTTATGGTTACTGTACAATTATTAATTATATTAGAAGTATTTCGATGTGTCGAATCATATAACATTGTAATATTTCCATTTGTTGAGGTTGTACTACTATTATGTAAAATAGCGGAGGATATTCTCGATGAGGTGAGTTCTTTGTTTTTTAAGGATTGTCAACATAACCTTCTGCTACTGAAGACGATTCCCAGCCACCATGTCTCTTCAAATCCGAAAGATTCACGCCAGCATCGACTAAAATAGTTGCCGAAGATCTGCGAAAACAGTGTCTTGTGTAGCGATTAGGATTTTCTAGTGTAAGAAATTTTGCAATATCTTCCGGTATACTGCCTAATTTGTTTATCCCAACGGGTTGTTTGGTGCATTTTCCATTTATATATTAAAAAATAGCAGTTGTTTTAGATTATTTGCCGAAAATAGAGCATTTTTCTTGTTTCACTATTCACTATGACTCCAACAGCATGCTTTTGCGGATGTACGTCTATGGACGATGCTCTAACAGCGAGTTTTGTGCAAATTTAAAACGTAAGAACACTCCGAGTAAATTTCGCTTGCGGGCTTCTAATACTAATCTGGAACTTCATTAACATTTCAAAGAAGATTTTCTATTCTCCGCTTCTATATAAAATATGCCGGAGTTTCTTTGGACATTTCTTTCTTGTTGGGGTGCTATGCGAGTGACTACGTGAATGACTTTTTCTGGTCTAATTGTTTTTTGATTGCACTGAAAGAAATAGCTTATAGTTTATTATACAAGTATCTATGACAACATTCTTTCTTTCCTAGATAACATGTACACATCGAACGGTGTTATATCGTGGTAGATCAGCTACAATATTAGGCTCTCTAATAATTTATTTCTTCGAAAATGTGAACAGGGTGTTCATAAAATCAGATGTGAAATCATCTGCGACTGAAAGATAAACTTTAGTCACTATCTTCCATCGTTCAAGATAACCTCTTGTGGGGTATTCATGTTGAAAAGGGAAACGTTCTCAATTGAATAAAGAGTAGGAAGATTTTTCTGTGAATTGAAAACCCCACGATAAAAATGAAGTTATTCTTGTGAATATCAAACAGCAAAAAACTACTTTTCCGGCTAAGTAAAAGAGATATTTTTAGCATTTTTCTATCTTTACAACGAGAGATTGCTTCTAGAAAATTGTTTCCCAATTCTTCGGGTTTTCCTGATGACTCCACATATCTAATTGTATATTCGAAACCGTAAAAAATTAATTCTAAAAAGAGGCTTAATTCTACGATTTTCAATAACTGTACTTCTTTATGAAATTTCATCAATCATCAAATGATTTTGATGGTGGGATAAATTCACTGAGTTTTTGTTTGCCCTCTGAATAGATTTCTAGATTGATTCAGTCTTTTTGTGTAGTGAAACACCTATGAAATCATATTTGAAAAAAAAAGAGATACATCTCACTAACCGCGCAAAGTTTCTACGTAATCCGGTAGAAGGTAGCCATGATCTAAACAATTATTTATTTTAATGAGTCACTAGTTCCCAATACATCAAAATACACGTGAAACAAGGAATATTTGTTCGACAAATTGCTTTTATGCGAAAAGCAAACGAACAATAAAAGCAACGGCAAATAGAGAATACATTTAAGTTTCCAGTGAAGCTATATTTGTTTGTACAAAGAGTTTATAATACAAACTTTTCTCTGCATGTTTTGTTGTGTACTTAAGGATCGTAAAGCTAGAAACATGGCTTCAACCTACATTTTGTGAAGCCGGGTGAACTCCTGGAAGGAAATAAGGCAGAAGAAATAGAGGCAGTAGGAGTCTCTGAAATGTTACGATGTTAGTGGGTTGGAAAAGATTCCGGAAAAAGTTCGAATATTCGAGACTTTTTCAACATTATTAAATATGTAATTGAATGCAACAGTGTTCAGCTGATTGGAGGGCCGGAAATATATTTGGCCACTTTGCGGTATTGAGATTTTTTATTCAAAACGGTTCATTTTGGCTATAGGGTATGATACATGAATTTGACTCAGAATCATGAGAGAAATCCAAAAATTTTAAAATTAATAAAGTATCACATTAACAAAAATATTTCAGTTGGATTTTCAATGTTACCTTCACCATCTCAACAAATTTTCAGAATCATGCTACTTCCAGTACTCTTTATCTTGATCGAGTTAACTCATGAATACCCTGTATATTGAATAACTTTATTTATACAGTACTGTTCTATACAGGGTGATCCAAAAGTGATTTGACAAACTTCAGGAGGTGATTCCTCACAATATTCTAATATGAATTGTCCAAATAAATATATGTTCGGAAATGCTTCGTTTCCAAGATACAGGGTGTTGAAGTTATATTTTTATTTTCGTTTTTTTTTTAATAACTTACGAAATACTGACCTCAATTGAACGAAAATTGGTATTGAGAGGTTTTTTGAGGTTTCGAATTCGAACCTGATGTTATCATTGCTCTGACTGGTAGGGGGCGCCACCTACACTTCTTTTTTTTTTGAAGATTCATAACATTTTTGAGCGTAGTTCTAGCCTATTTTTCAGTAAAAAAATAATTGTCTCTATCATATCTACGTAAAAAAGCTACCCTTGTTACAGTCGCTATGAACAACCGATTTCTAGATATTTGTACTTGAAAACTTCAGGTCGATTATTTGATAATCGATGCGTGTTGAAGTTATGACCATTATTTTACATTTTTCACAAGAATGCTCCGGAAATGAATTTGACGTTTAAGAAAGTAGTTTTGGTAATTACATATCATGTGAAAGTTAAACGTTTTGTTGTTTTGTTGAAGTTTCTGTAAGTTTTAACATTTACCAGTCTCCACCGTCGTTTGGCAGAAACAGGTACCTTTAAGAGGGCAGCTGATATTATTGGAAGACCACGAGCAGTCCGAACCCCAGAATTGGAAGAAGCTATTCTGAACGCTCTCGAGGATAATCCAGAAACAAATACAAGAATAGTGTCAGCGGTTTTTGAGAAAATTGGCTGGAAATCCTCCATTTTTGAGATATGTACTCTTCACGGACGAGGCAAACTTCTCCCGAAATGCTATCACAAACTTTCATAATAACCATGTTTGGGCTCTGGTAAATCCGCACGTAGTTAGTGAAAGACATTATCAGTATCAATTTTCTGTAAATGTATGGCGGCAATAATTGATGATTACTTGATAGGTACTTTCTTTTTTCCGTTCCGACTGAATGGCGCACCTTACAGGGACTTTTTAGAAAATGAATTGCCGAGACTACTTCAGAATGTACCATTAGGAATTCGTATCCGCATCTGGTTTATGCATGATGGGGCTCCGGCCCATTTTAGCGTTGTAGCCAGGGAATTCCTCAACACTGTCTATCCAGGCGTGGGCACCAAGGTCCCCAGATCTAAACCCGCTAGATATTTTTTTTGGGGACATTTGAAGTCACTAGTTTATAAAACTCCAGTAGCGAACGAGAAAGCTCTAAGAAACCGAATAGTAGACGCCTGTGAAACAATAAGAAACACACCAATAATTTTTGAGCCGGTACGAGATTCAATGACTAGAAGACTGATTGCCTGTATCTTCGCTAAAGGTGGACACTTTGAACAATTTATTTGAATACAATTTAGTTTTATTTTATTCTACATATTCAAAATTTCTTGAAATAAAATGTTGATATTTCTTGCAAATTTCATTGAAACAAATACAAATTTTGCACTTTTGATACAAAAATAACTATTTCAAACGAGTAAAAATAAATAGAATAGGTGGCGCCCCCTACAAAAAACCAATACTACTCACTTGAACGTCAAATTCATTTCCTAAGCATTCTTGTGGAAAATGAAAAATAATGGTAATAACTTCAACACGCATCAATTATCAAATAATCGACTTGAAATTTTCAAGTCCAAATATCTAGAAAACGGTTGCTTATAGCGACTTGTAACAGGGGTAGCTTTTTTACGTAGATATGGAAGAGGACTTGATTTTTTTACTGAGAAATGTGCTAGAGGTACGCTCAAAAAAGTTATGAATCTTCAAAAAAGAAAAAGACGTGTAGATGGCGCCCCCTACGAGTAAGAACATCAGGTTCGAATTCGATACCTCAAAAAACCTCTCAATACCAATTTTCGTTCAATTAAGCTCAGTATTTCGAAAGTTATTTAAAGAATACGAAAATAAAAAAAAACTTCAACACCCTGTATCTTGGAAACGAAGCGTTTCCGGACATATATTTATTCGGACAATTCATATTAGAATATTGTGAGGAATCACCTCCTGAAGTTTGTCAAAGTACTTTTGAATCACCCTGTATATCAGATTCATAGTCTCTGTAATTCAGGGTTAAAAAAACTCATATTTTACTTCTGCTGAACTGAGACATTTCATTAATATTCGAAAAAATTCGTTTCGATCCACCATGTATAATGCACCTAAATCCTCCATGCAATAAACCAAACCCCATTCAAATTTTTACGTATCGATTAGCAGTCCAACGCGAAGTGAATGATACTTTTCTTGATGATACTGGTAAACAGCGTTAAACAAACAAAATTAATACTGTTAGTCACTATATACTTTGGAGCAATTGTTCATGTCGGCTTTCAAAGCCCCAACCGCTAATTGTCTCTAATTCGTTATTCACATTGTGGGTTTCTCCTCGTCGCAGTTCGTAAACATCGTTGGGATTATGTACGTAGGCGCTGAAATGTTTGCCGTTCTGCGACCTTCCCAATATGTTCATTTACTCAGATGAAACGAACTTTCAGCTGCTTGAAAGAAATTCAAAACTATGTATTTCAGTGGACAAACTTATGAAATAATCATGATTCACTTTTATTCGCTAGTAGATTTCTTATTTTTTTTATTGATGCTTGGTTTAGGAGGTTCATGGGACATTTTAAACTATTATCAAACTTTCAGGGTTCGTTCTGGCGAATAAAATAATAATTTCGGTCAAAATTGTGAAGATCTAGAAGTGAATTCCTGGGAGTTTGCTAATATCTGATGGTAATGATGAAACCCCCCTTCAAGGAACTTGAGCCTTTTGTAATACAATGCGTGGCAGTAGCATATCAGGAGTTCTGCAGTTTAAGCAAAGTTCTTGCAGTAACGGCACATTTCACTATCTGATCTTTCCAACTTCAATCATTTCCATTTGATTTGACAGGAGCTGACAAAGCTGTTAACATCGTAAATTCCGATTTGTCACCCTTTTGCTCGAGCACCTGTTTCTTGGAACAGTTCGTATCATTTTTTGTGATGTACGGCATACCTGTTACATTTGTAGCAACGTGGTCCTTTGCCTGTTCCTTTGGAACCATTCCTGGTACATGAAGAACTTGTCAGCGATGACATGTTTACGTTCACGACTATTTTTGTTTCCGTAGCCAAACATCGCGGAACCTTTTTCGGACTTTCCAACACAAATGTCTTGCAATAATTTAGTTTTTGTTGTATCAGCGGTAACTTTAATGCCAGAGCTTTCGATTCCCATTATCATGGGTTTATATATACTGATCTGCAAGACCGGCTAAAAGAATAGCACCAACCCACTCGTCGGAAACTTTCATATCAATGCAATTGAGCTTGTAAGCTGTTTGAATGATCTTATTCACATATTCTTCGACACTTGGACAATCTTCAAGACGAGTACTGATTAAAGTTCGCAACAAACCTACTTTTCTCGTGGGAGCGGTGTCCTCAAATGCTTTTGCAAGATTTTCCCAAGCTTCTTTGGCGGTTTTTGTCTCTTGAACATGAATATACCGCAGGGAATCAATCAATAAGATTATTTCAGAACAAGCTTTCGTGTCCTTTTTCTTATCATCCGACTCACCAGAGACACTTTCCCACAAATCCTGATCTTCGAGATAGGCTCTAACTCCGATCTTCCTCACGTCGTAATTTTCCCTCCTTTTCAGTTTTTCGATTGGAGGTAACTGTTTGATCGAGTATCGCAAGTTCACTACTTAAGACCGGATATTTTCTATATTTCAAGTACTTGAATCTGGGCCCATAACCCGTTGAGATTATTGGATCTCCAGTAACAATCAAATGATACAAATATACACAGCAATACTTATACTTGCAGATAAAACTGAACTGACAATTACACACACATTACAGTGACAGACAATTAACTATATATATATATATATATATATATATACATATATATAGCATGTTCCAAATTACTTCACAACACTTGCCACCTTCTTGAGGTGATACCTCAGAGGATAGTGTCCGGTGATCAGTCCCCTTGGCCATGGACTCAGAAGCCTTTTCGCTTGTCTTTGTCCTGAAACCTTATTCCACTGGGTTTTACTTTGATCAGTTTTCCTTCTTTCTTATTGTGGGCTTTGGAGAGACCATAGCATGTTCCAAATTACTTCACAACACTTTTCACCTTCTTGAGGTAATACCCCAGGGGATACTGTCCGGTGATCAGTCTCCTTGGCCATGGACTCAGGAGCCTTTTCGCTTGTCTTTGTCCTGAAACCTTATTCCACTGGGTTTTAATTTGATCAGTTCTCCTTCTTTCTTATTGTGGACTTTGGAGAGACCATAGAAGGGTTCTGGGCCAGGACATTGAGTGTTTGCCCCTTCTTCGGCAAGGCCGTCTGCTTCCTGATTGCCTTTGATTCCCTTGTGACCAGGTACCAACATCAGAGTGACCCAATTAATCACAGCCACTAGTCTCGGGGCAAATTTGCAGACTGAAGTCAGTCTAGAGTCGTTAGAGATTTTAGTGCAGCTTGGCTGTCTGATATAATATAGATTCCAACCCCCCTGGAGCCTCTCGCAAGACATTCGTGGGAGCAAATTTCTACAGCATGGATTTCTGCTTGGAAAATTATTGGGGCTCTGCTTTGAAGTTCTGAGAGCCCTAAGCTGGGTCCCGTTACCCCCACTCCAGCCCTTTCGTCTATCTACCAAACTGAGGCACTGTGGCATATATGGCACTCCATAATGTCGGGCCTAGCTGGCATAATCTCTGGTGGTTTGTTCCTGGATTCTGGGGAATATTTCCCAGAATCTTCAGATAACCAGTCAAATTCCCCGCTTTCAAGTCTGAAGGCACTCATTGCCGCTTCCTCCATTACACACAAGCGCAGTGGCCAACTAATGAAAAAGAAAAATGAAAATAGTCCAATCCACAAAAAGCAGCTCTAGCATGGATGCCTATGACATAAGTGTCAAAACAATAAAACTCATTCCCGAAACGTTGAGACTCCCATTTACACACCTGATGAACACTTGCTTTGCGAACGGGATATTCCCATCCCATCTTAAACTAGGCAGAGCAATCCCAATTCTGAAGAAAAGCAACTGCAATGATTGCGATAACTACAGATTCATTACAATAACTCCAATACTGCCAACAAGTATTGAAAACACTATAAAAGACAGATTAATCAGTTTTCTTGATAAGAACAAAAATCTAGATGACCATCAATATGACTTCAGATCCCTCAGATCAACTAAACGGTAACAGATTTGGTTCATCAAATAGCCAAAAATAGAGACGCCCGAATATATACACGAGCAATCCTATGCGATTTGTTTCGCACAATTTTTTGTTAGAAAAGCTTTACAAATATGAAATTCGTGGGACAGCTCAGTCTAATCGAAACATATCTCAAAGATAGACATGATAATGTATCATCTAAAAATAAGACCAGCACTATCCAAGTTAAACACGGAGTTCCCCAGGGATCAGTGCTGGGGCCATTATGATTTATAATATACAGAGTGGCCCATTTGAAAGCGGGCCAATAGTTCTAGTTGAATGCCATAAATTCGAAATAAAAATAAAAATTTCACGGCCTACTTCGAATTTTTTTTATGGTCAAAAATCCAAATATCATACTACCACTGGGGTTGTGATGCTTCCAAATGGGTGTAACCAAACTTTCACGATGAAATGATTTTTTTTAACAGAAATATGGCATAAGTAAAATTCATATCACTTTATCAAAATATTTCGAATAGTCGTCATGTAAATCACAATTTTTTTAAAAATATCGTTTAAAATGCTCTTTCAGGTCGTTAGCAGTCGAGTTTGTAAACAGTAGTTATTCAAAATGGCGTCAAATTATGTTTCTTCCAAACGTAACTCCATAGTATAGGAGATAGTTATGTCCATCAGTACATAATTGGAAGAAACATAATTTGACGACATTTTGAATAACTGCTGTTTACGAACTCGACTGCTAACGACCTGAAAGAGCATTGTGATTTATATGACGACTGAGATTGTGATTTATATGACGACTATTCGAAATATTTTGATAAAAAGATATAAATTTTACTTATGCCATATTTCTGTTGAAAAAGATTATTTCACCGTGAAATTTTGGTCACACCCATTTGAAAGCATCACAAATCCAGTAGCGTCGTCAAATGTCATTAAAAAAAATCGCTAGTATGTTTTTTGGATTTTTGACCTTGAACAAAAATTCGAAGTAGGCCGTGAAATTTTTATTTTTATTTTGAATTTTTGGCATTCAACTAGAACTATTGATGCTCTATCTACTGAAAGAAAAAACTTCTGAATCGGATAATAAATAACAGTTTTAGAGAGGTGGCCCGCTTTCAAATGGGTCACTCCGTATATATACAGGGTGGCCCACCACATTCGCCTCGGTATTTCTACGAGAAATGAAGAGAGTTAGGGAAAAACTTTTAGCACAGTTATATGTGGGTCCATGAGGAGCATATTCCAAAATTATTTTGAAATATATAGGGTGATCCCCAAAAAAATTACATACCAAAGTTATATTTTTTCTCATGGAACACCCTATATTTTTTTATATTTTTAGATACTATAGACAAAATAAAGGTGAGTTACTATTATATTTCCCATACTTAAAACTGACCGTTTCTGAGAAATTTTGAGAAATTTAAAAATACAGACCATAATTTGAAAATTGTTTTCACCCTGTATTGTGTAACGAGCTGCTCGTGATTAAATGTACTGCTTAGCTCAAAGGTTAAAGTTAATTACTACATGAAATTTTCAATGCAATATTATACAGAGTGGCGAAAAAAATTGCCTCAAAATTTGGACACACATTTAATTAAATAACTTCCTAAAGTTGAATGGAACACCCCGTATTTAGTGGCGTAATTTGACGCAGAATTAGATTCCCTTCAAAACTATATTAGGGTTCTCTAAACCTATCTCTTCTGCTTTTTACACAAAAGGCGTTTTTATATTTTACTTATGAGTAATTTTTTTATCTTGAAAATGAAACACACTGTATTGTAATGAAAAGCTTAAAAAGCGTTTTAAAAACCTTTTTTATTAAGGAATACGTAGATTCGCTAGAAGCAGAAGTTAAAATTTTTGAAAATACGGTGTATCTAAAGTAAAATGCAGGCAAATGTAAAAACTCAAATTTATTGCCATTTCTGAAATATTCAAGCATTCTTCAAAATAAGAAGATGCACGTGTCTTAAGTATTGAGGCGAAACATGTTAAATTCTTAGCAAATTAGACTTCATATTGAAATAAATACCAAAATTACAATATGGGGTCAATAAAAACATACATTTACGATTTCCTGTAAAACCTATTATACTATTTTTTTAATAATAGCCAGGTCTCCGGACCTTACAAGTCCCGACTATTTTTTATCGGGATATATCAAAAGTATTGTTCACGATACACCGCCAACGACACCTCAGGATATGAAAGTACGAATAAGAAATGCGTTTCGTTCCATACCGCAAAATATGTTATCCAGAGTTCAGCACTCATTTCAAGAATGAGTTCCCCTATGCATCGAGAATAATGGACACCATTTTGAGCATTTATTAAAATAATAAACTATTTAAGATTCTTAATTTTTCGATAAAATGACTTCAAAAATGCTTTCTAAGCTTTTCATTACAATACAGTGTGTTTCATTTTTAAGATAAAAAAATTACTCATAAGTAAAATATAAAAACGCCTTTTGTGTAAAAAGCAGAAGAGATAGGTATAGGGAACCCTAATATAGTTTTGATGGAAATCTAATTCTGCGTCAAATTACGCCACTAAATACGGGGTATTCCATTCAACTTTAAGAAGTTATTTAATTAAATGTGTGTCCAAATTTTGAGGCAATTTTTTTCGCCACTCTGTATAATATTGCATTAAAAATTTCATGTAGTAGTTAACTTTAACTTTTGAGCTAAGCAGTACATTTAATCACGAGCAGCTCGTTACACGTTACAGGGTGAAAACAATTTTCAAATTATGATCTGTATTTTTAAATTTCTCAAAATTTCTCAGAAACGGCCAGTTTTAAGTATGGGAAATATAATAGTAACTCACCTTTATTTTGTCTATGGTATCTAAAAATATAAAAAAATATAGGGTGTTCCATAAGAAAAAATATAACTTTGGTATGTAATTTTTTTGGGGAACACCCTATATATTTCAAAATAATTTTGGAATATGCTCCTCATGGACCCACATATAACTGTGCTAAAAGTTTTTCCCTAACTCTCTTCATTTCTCGTTGAAATACCGAGGCGAATGTGGTGGGCCACCCTGATATATATATATATAAATATATATATATATATATATATATATATATATATATATATATATTGTCTTTTTTTTCTTTCTTGGATATGAGGTTCATTTGAATAGCAGAGGTTGTTATTTCATGCTCTTTATTATTCTCTGCTATTTAAATGAACCTTATATACAAGAAAGGAAAAAAAGCAACATATATAGTGGTTCAAGAAAACAGAACCCGGCACTTTTTATTAAAATTGCTGATACCACAAAAATCGAGGGTTCTTCTCATATAGGATGTTTTTGATGGCATTCGCCTCTAAACTGGACATATTGGAAAAGGGAAAGGTAGGACTGTAAAAAAATGATGGCGCCTGGGGAATTGCTAGAAGCTGTGAGGTGGATGGGGAAACAACATGTTTTGGTACAGAGTTTCAGCAATATCTTTAGAACCAACGACAACATTGAAAAAAAAACAAACTGTTATTTCAAATGATATATTACATAACCGACTACAGAAAAATCGTGTCCCAATCTTTTTCCCTAAATGTTTTTCAGAATAATGATTTTTGAGTTCTAGCTGTGAAGATCTTTTTTATTTTGATTCACGAATAATATCGCGAAGCTCAAATTTTTCAATTATCAAGGGTTTTGGTCACGGAATATTTTTTACAATGAAGAGAACACGATGTTAGAATCCACTAATTACAGATATATGGCCGCAGAAAAAAAATATATGGAAGTTCGATTGAATCTGTGTCTCTAACACGTTGACAAATATTGTATGTCAGTTTCTGAATAGATCGAGAACCTTACGTTATAACTTTTCCTTTCTTCTTTCCCGAATTATATGTCGAAAGATGTCGTTTGGGCCGTTGCTGAGTTTTAATGGGCAACTCAGTGGTAATGCTACCTTCGCTGTGGCAGTAAAAAATGACTTACCCCTATAATTGCATTGAGTTCTGTCATGGTAACTTGTTTCGCACGTTCGACAGCTGTGGCTACTTGTTGTTGATGTTCTTGTGATAGAAAAGGGAGGATTTGGGCAATGATGGCGTTCAGTCTCTTGGCTATTTCAGTCTGGAACAAAAATACAAACCATTAGAAATAAGAAGCGGACAAATACATCAAGTGATCCCTCGAAAACATGAATATATCAAAAACAAGATTTCAGGAAGCATACAGGGTGTTATGTAAGTACGTGGCCAAACTCGAAGGGGTGATTCATTGAGTGATTTTAAGACGAAAAGTTTATAAAATCAAGGTCCGGTAATGCTTTGTTTTCAAGATACAGGGTGACAACATTCTTAAAAGAAATAGTTTTTTCCTAAATATCTTAATAATCCTTTAGCAGATTTTGTTAAAATTTGACAGTGTTATTTGGGGTAGCAAGGGGCTAATTCAGCACTAACTAGATTGAAATCATGTCTAGTGACGCCCCGAAAGGCACCTTAATCAATATTTTTTACCAAAAAAATTGACGCCATTGATTTTTTGCAATTTTTGTTTTTTTTTCGCATTTATCAACTGAAACTACACTTTTTTAATTTTTAATTCGTAACTTGCTTTGCTTTTGAGAAAAAACATAAAAATTAATTTAATGCATATCCCTGGGACAACATAATAAAAAAAATTAACTACCAAACCATCAAAAACTGGGGTGTACTTGTTATTTTTTCCATATCACTAGTCTGTTCTAGTCCTAGACATTGTTATCAACAGTAATGCAAGCAATAAACAAAATTATTAATTATAAAAAATTTTTTTATTGTTGTCCATGGATATGCAATAACGAGATTTTTATTTATGATTAAACAATTAAAATTACAGAAAAGTCATCTTTTGAATTTTTAGATTAACTGTTTTCGATGAAACGAAGAACGTTAATTATTACTGCAGTGTTTTGAAATAAAGTTAGAGTGCCATGGAAGGAAAAACAATTGTTCAACAAATTTGACTTTGACATAACTTGAAACAGTACATTAATTATTTGAAGTGTTTTTAAGAGTTTTAGGCTATAAAATTCGTTACTGATATTAGAACATGGTTCGGTTTACAAATTCAGAAATGGCCGATATGCATTTTGTCTATGGAATGGCCCAAGGCAATTCCAGAGCGGCTAGACGCATTTATCAAGAAAGATATCCTCCTCGCATTGTACCAAATAGACAAACATTTGTAAGAATACACGAAAGGCTCTGCCTATCAGGCACCTTCCAAAGGTCGGCTGCTCTTATTGGGGGACCTGCAACGGTAAGAACAGTGGAGCTGGATGAAGCAGTTTCAGAGAAGTTGAACGTAGCCCCGATACAAGTACAAGCAAAATTGCACAACAATGAAACATTCCTCACTTCACTGTATGGGAGATTTCGAAGGTCTCTCAACTGTATCCTTACCACATACAGCGTGTGCGAGCGTTAATACCTGCGGATTTACCCAAGCGAGTTGTTTATTCTTCTTGGGTTTTGCAACAACAGGCAGCATCTCCGACATTTCTATCCCGTATATTGTTTGTTTATCGATGAAGCGTGTTTTTCCCGAAATTGAATTATGAACTTTCATAACAATCATATCTGGGCTGAAGAAAATCCCCACGCGGTTATAGAACTTCATTATCGACAACAGATTTCCGTGTATTGTGGGTGATTATCTCATTGGACAACATTTTTTACCCCCGAGATTAAATGGTAAAGAATATCGTCATTTTTTGGAATTTTTGTTACCTGTACTATTAGAAAATGTCCCACTGTCATTAAGATGTAGTTGATGCACGATGGGGCCCCACCTCACTTTAGCCTAGTAGCACGTCAATTTCTGGATGCAACTTATGGAGAAAACTGGATCGGTCGCGCAGGTCCACAGTCATGGCCACCCAGGTCACCGGATTTAAATCCCTTAGATTTCTTCCTTTGGGGACATATTTCAACGTGTTCGGCAATCGATGTTAAGACGAGGTAATGCTTGCATTGAAGTTGTAGGAGGACATTTCGAGCAACTATTGTGTTACTTATTGTTAAATGTTTTCTAACTGAAAAAAATTGCGTACCATTTGTTTAAGTGTGGTTTTAATAAAGGGTTCTTCTTGTTTCTTATTTTTTTTTAATTTCCGGCGTTACCACAAAACAATAAAGTGATTTTGATTTTTTTTCTTAAAAACAAAGCAAGATACGAAAAAATGCTAGGAATGAAAAAGTTGTAGTTTTAGTAGCTTGATGCGAAAACAATGCAAAAATTGCAAAAAAAATCAGTGGCGCACATTTTTTTTTGTTAAAAATATTGGTTAAGTTGCCTTCCGGGACGCCACTGGACATGATATTTTCAATCTGGTTAGGGCTAAATTAGCCCCTTGCTACCCCAAATAACGACTTATTTTAAAAATGTTGACACCCCGTATCTTGTAAACGAAGCATTACCGGTCCTATGTTTATATGAACTTTTCGTCTTAGAATTACTCAAAGAATCACACCTTCAAGTTTGGCCACGTACTTACATAACACCCTGTATATTGATGACATCAACGAACAAATCCATTCAGATCTAAGAAATCAAACGTTTCCGTTTCTTCATTTCACATTCATCTATTAGACCAGTGCTGAAGCCTTTGAAAATGGTAAAAAGTGAAAAAAAAAAATAGTAGGATGAAACCCATAAGAAAAGGAAGAGAATATAACAAAAATGAAAGAAAAAATAATTTACGGGCAATCTGAGGTCGGGAAGTGGAAGGGGGTGAGTTTTTAAGGGAAAAAAACCGATTATCTCGATTTCCTGCAAAACTACAGGTCCTATTGAAAAAACTTAAATACCAAAGTTGTAGGTAATAAAAAGATCTACAACTTTTGTATTCACACTTTTTTCACATAACCTCAAAATTTATGTGAAAAATTCAAACAACCAAGTTTTTGGTTTTTTATTTTTATCTTCTACAACAATTTTTTGTTTTTCACAAAATTTGGTGAAAATGTCCTTTTTTATGTTCCAAACACACTGTAATTTTTTTTTTTTAATATTTATTTTTTCACCTTATTTTGACTTAATATCGAAAAAGCACCCTAATTTTCAATCAAAAATTCTCCCGTCAACATATTAGTCCGGTCAATTTAGACCAAAAAATGAGAGTGAAGTTACATAAAGTCCCAACAAGCTGAATTTTTGTGAAGTTGTTCAAAACATAATTACAAACAATGTCTAGAAGTTCCCCATCATTCCCCTGTAAGGAAAAAATTTAATTCAAGGTCGAAGGTCAAAAAAATGAGTTTTTCGCGATTTTCAGCAAAACGGTAAGTTTTATCATAAAAGTACCTCAGCCCAAAATTGTAGATCATAAAATTATCTATAAAAAAAGTATCAATATTTTTTTTCTTACGAGCCACCGTTTCTGAGATATAACGATTCTAAAAGTTATAAAAGTTGTTATCGTCATAATATGCATGAGTACGCCACGTATATACATTAGAGTTGTAAAATTTTATATAATATATATATATATATATATATATATATTTAATGTTAACAAAATTGTTTCTATTGCGAGTGGTGTCGTTGGTGACGATAAAATTAATTGTTATAAAGCTCGTGAAGTTGGACTTGCTTCTATGGCAAAAATGACAGGACTGACATTCAATAATATTAAATTAAAACGCGCTGATAAAGTTGTTCCTCTCTTAGCTACGACTAGTTGTTGTCTTGTATATTCAAAATTTTTTTTAAAATTAAAAAAAGTACCTATTGACCCTGTATTATTGTTCCAACGCATGAGTATTACTGCAGCATTTCAAGATGAAATTGAAAAATATTTTGAATATGAATTAGCTCCCTACCCTTTATCGTTATTTGATGACATCGGGATGCGTAAAACACAGAAATCTACCATTTACGATTGTTTTGAAAAAATAAATATTGATATTAACAACACTAATGCGACATACATCATTGACGGAGGATTCTTACTACACCGCGTTGTGTGGGATAGCGAAGAAACATTCAACGTTATCTTAGATAAATACGTCCAATATGTACGTAGACATTTTGGTTCCAGAGTTACTGTCGTATTTGATGGCTATGATGATTGCAAGAGAAATATCAAAGCTGCAGAACAACGTCGTCGAACTTTAGCAACATCTTCATCTTCTGACATTTTATTTGATGAACTTATGACAGTCCCAACCAGTCAACAGAAATTTCTTACTAATACCCACAACAAGTCTCGGTTCATTTCAATGTTGAAAGAAAAGTTTACGGCTGAAAATATATTGGTAAAACAAGCTAATAATGATGCTGATGTATTGATTATTGAAACAGCAATAGAGCAATTCAATTTGACAAATACAACTATTGTTGTTGGTGAAGATGTTGACTTACTTGTATTACTCACTGCTCGAACGCCAACTGAAAAAACTATTTTTTTCTTAAAACCAGGAAAAGCTCAGCATCAATCAGCTATATATTCATCAAAAAGTTTATTTACTTTTGTAAAGTGTAAAGATCATGTACTATTTTTACACGCAATAACTGGCTGTGATACGACATCTGCATTTTACAGGAGGGGTAAAACAGCAGTTTTCAAAATGTTTGAAAAACAAGATTTAATTCAATGTTTTTAAAAAAAGTGATTCAACTCAACAAGAAGTTATTACCAACGGCATCCGCTTTCTTCTTTCTATGTACGGAGCTCCTAAAAAAACTACCTGTTTAGATAAACATCGATATGCATGTTTCGTTAAAAATACTAAAAATAAAAACAAGTTCAATTAGCTTGTCTTCCTCCAACCTCAGTTGCTGCTCACCAACATCTTCTTCGAGTATATTACCAAGTTCAAGTGTGGCTTGGTTATCAGCTAGACCCTACAGACTGGGGTTGGAAGTTGGTCAACAATATATTAGAGCCAGTTCAAACTTTACTTCCACCTGCGCCGGAAAAACTGCTGAACACTATTTTTTGCAACTGCAAAAAGGGATGCAGTGCTAAATGTGGTTGCAAAAAAGTCGGTCTGTCTTGTTCTTTGGCATGCACAAATTGTCAAGGCCGGTCGTGCTCTAATATTGAATCACAAACAATGGAGGATTCGTTTGACTCCGACGAAGTATCATGCGATACATCGCTATTGACGCAATTTACTTGCATCCAAAATGAAGATGAAGAAGAAGCAGGAGAAGAAGAACAAGAAGAAGATCAAGAAGAAGAACAAGAATTTGAAACTTACGAATAAGACGAATAAACTTCAACACTTTTTTTTCATTTACATCGCTTTTATCTTTCCCAATCTTTGAAAATTTCCGTTATTTTGCAATAGTTTTACATTAAACAGGATCACAACTGACCCGTGGAGTAGGCCTACTGGGGAAACCACGTTAACAAAAACGCGCTAAGTACACTACCTCATAGGTGGCGTGGAAACGTGTGCATATTATGACGATAACAACTTTTATAACTTTTAGAATCGTTATATCTCAGAAACGGTGGCTCGTAAGAAAAAAAGTATTGATACTTTTTTTATAGATAATTTTATGATCTACAATTTTTGTCTGAGGTACTTTTATGATAAAACCCACCGTTTTGCTGAAAATCGCGAAAAACTCATTTTTTGACCTTTGACCTTGAATTAAATTTTTTCCTTACAGGGGAATGATGGGGAACTTCTAGACATTGTTTGTAATTATGTTTTGAACAACTTCACAGAAATTCAGCTTGTTGGGACTTTATGTAACTTCGAATGTCTAAATTGACCGGACTATATCAGCTTTTTCAGAAAAGTCGGTGGGCTTTCTGTTCGTTGAAATCTCTTCTTTCTGATGGTATAAGAAAAAAGTACATTACTATGACAGAAAATGCGAAGAAACGAAACAACTCTAATCCGAATTTAATAAGACATCTACAATGTTTTGAGAAAGTTGTAGAATGTTCTTTAAATTATATGCGTAGATGCCTATTTATTGCTATTTTAAGATAACTGAGTGAAAATTTTAGCCCATCAAAAGGTATTCCATAGAGAAGTGGGGAAGGGGCTAGGAGGGTCTGGGCCTTACTACCTGTTATTTCTTTGCATTTTCTGAGAACATTTACCATAGTAATGTATATTTTTTTTTTACACTTTCAGTAAGTAGAGATTTCAACGAACAAAAAGCCTACCGACTTTTTTAAAAAACCTGATATTTTGACGGGAGAATTTCTGATCGAAAATTAGGGTGCTTTTTCGATATTAAGTCAAAATAAGGTAGAAAAATAAATATTTTAAACAAAAAAAATTACAGTGTGTTTGGGACATAAAAAAGTAAGTTTTCACCAAATTTCGTGAAAAATTTGGTTATTTGAATTTTTCACATAAATTTTCCATAGGACTTGTAGTTTTGCCAGAAATCACCGTTTACCGTTTTTTACCCTTGAAAACTCACCCCCTTCCACTTCCCGACTTCAGATCACCCGTAAATTATTTTTCCTTTTATTTTTGTTATATTCTCTTCCTTTTCCAATGAGTTTCATTCTACTATAATTTTTTTTGGTTTCAAAATTTATCGACCCTGGTCTATGTGGTAAATCTCTCGAATATAAGTTCCCCATCAAAAATGGAGGCTTAACGATCAAAATGTCAACACACTCATATCAGTGACGCGTCCCGGCTGCTGTGCGATCTTTGAAATATAAATACCCGACTGCTATTGTAACTTTTTATACATTTTTCCCAACTGCCGAGCTTTTGCTGACGAGTGTTTGCTCAGCCCAGTGCAAACATGGTGTGCTCTCTGTTTATTTTTCCGGTCGGCCGGAAGTTTGATTTCGCTCCTACAATATGTTGTTACCCTCGCGTAATTGACAATAAAAACCGTTTGGAATTTACTTAGCGAGTATGCCGTTTCGAAAGGACGTTGTTGAATTTTCAATTGCATGTTTGGAGAGAAAAAAAAAAAGGCGAGCTGGAAAGAGTGCATATGTGAACTGCAAATGGGCTTTTATATTTATACGCGAATTAACTACGGGACCTGCGAATTCGGGTAGAGAGCTAGAATTGATAAAAATCAATACAGGTGACGATGTTTCTCCAGGTACGCTCTTTGATACAAATGAAATCTGAAATAGCAAAAAATAGGCCAGCAAAAAGCACTGAACCTTGAGAAATTGCCAAGTCTCTAAGATAATTTACGTTTTTTCAATTTAAAATTTCATTGAAATATATTAATGGTAATTCACAGCGATTTTCTGTTTATGTTCACATTTTGGTGAAAAACTTTTCAAATGAAATTTGAGGAACTGAGGAAAATCACAAATAGTTGAATCAGGTTCGAAAGGATTCTTAAAACTGTCTAGAATTTATGAAAAAACATATGAAGGGCAATATGTTGTTGGAGTTTTTTTTTTAATATTTGTGATTTCCACATCCATGACTTTTTCCTTATTTTCGAAAAATTGTCAACATAAAATTCAAAAACAAATATGTAAATTGAATATTTTTAAAAGGCAGGTAGCCGTGTATACGTATTTCGATTTTTTTAACTTTATTATCTTAAAGACTGTGTCGGTGCAAAAACGCTTATTTTCCGCCATGTATGGAAAAACAGTTCCCCCGATTCTGAAATGTAAGAATGACTAATTTCGTTTTCGGTAATGACTGCAACTGAGTAATTAACTATATGATATAATGAGATTCTTAGAAGTGCTGCAAACTCAATAAATAAAAGTACATTACCAACCTCAGGTTATTATCCAAGCTATGTAGATACAATCAATCAAGACAAATTCAAATCACTCTAGCAAAATGAGCAAAAAAACAACTTCAAGGTTCTGTAATACCAGCGAAAGGTGTTGGAATATGTATTAAAAAAAATGAGAGCATTTGTCACAAAAAAAAATCCTCGATAAAAAAAAATGACCTTCCTGTATATGATTTTGGAGGATTTACAGCCCTCTGTTCTTGTGAAAGTTTGTATACAGGCGACTTTCCAGTCCCTGTAATTTTAAAAGACATTTTAAAAATGTCTTTAATACTTTTGGAATGATTTTATGTTCCAAGGTTTTCTTCGCATTCTCAAATATAGCACATCTATTCACACTTTTTGCAGGCACATCACATGAAACTCAGACAACAGCTCTTGAATTGCTCCATGAATAATAATTAGTCGATATGAATATTAAATAGTTCTACATATTTTTTAATGGACCAAATTGAATAGTATATTTGCAACGATCATGTAATAATAGCTATTAATACATGAGCACGAGGTAAGTTACGACAAGAGCCGAAGGCGAGTGTGCGAGTGTATTAATATCCATTACATGATCGTTGCATACACTATTTTTTCTACGACCAATTAAATAAAAACCAGAATTCATTTCAAATTATTTATGGTATACAAGATATTTCTTCACTGCTCGACATACTTATAGGTACTTTTGACACGTTGTGATTGAATGTCGATTAAAATTAAACGTCAAACAAGTATGTAGAAACATACCACTTGATTATTCCCAAGTACGTGTTTTTATTGCCCAAAATTTGTTTCGAAATGAAAATGCGTGTTAAAATAGACAATATTAATAGATCGGTATCAGATATTTAATTTGCGTATTATAATACGGGAGTAGAAAATAGTATTTTCAGGCATGATAAAACCTATTTCACATGTCGATCAAGATTCATTGTTTGTACATTTCGAAAATACTGCTTAGGCATACATTGTTGGTGATCGAGATTTGTAGTGAAAACAATGTATGTCATTTACATTCATACATGTAAAATTGACATTTCTGACTTTCTGAAAGTTTTAAAGTGACACGTTATCAACGTTTACTTGTCTACCAGGGGAAGAATGCTATTTTTTTTCGTTTTTGTCGAATTTTTACATTATTACTATCTAGATATCTCTTGAAAGTGATTAAAGTATTTCTACATAACCAAATTTTTCGGCTGCATAACGCATTACAGTATTATAACTTGTGTTGCTGTGATAAAATTATAACTAGCAAACCTTTTATTTTTTTTCAGAAGAGACATCGTCTCCTCTCAGTACGGTGTTTCCCAAGGGATGTTTCATAAACGATCTACCGTATGTATGTCCTCCATCGAAATGCATACTTTTTGCTGATGATAGCACATTCACATAGTTAGGGTAAAAAAATAATACATTGCTTTTATCTGTTGAGACTAAAAAAGAACAAATTGAACGATGATTTATTGTCATGTCTCTGTCACATTTTTCTGTATGACACGGATTTGGTTGAGCTAATGGACACAATAAAACATATGAAAAATAAAACCTCTTGCAGAATGGATAATATCTCAATAAGAATTCTCGAGAACATGCCCGTATTCACACTAGAACTTCTTGTACAGTTAATCAATGAGTCTTTCTCAAAGGGTATTTTTCCGAATTTCCTGAAAATTAGTGTTGTTATGCCTCTACACAAAGGTGGAGATACTTTGGATCCTTCAAATTCTCAACCTATTTCCCTTATTCCAACTCTGGGAAAAATTATAAAGAAATTGGTCAAAACTAGATTGATGATGTTTATATCCGCTCACAAAGTTCTGAATTCTCAACAATTTGGTTTCCAACCGCAAAAAAGTACAGGTGATGCAGACTTCTCATTTCTGAAAGAGCTTTATAGTAAAGTCAATCTCAAGGAGGTTTGCGCAGCAGTATTTTGTGATCTGTCGAAAGCCTTCGATTGTCTAAATCATGGAATACTCTTGCGCAAGCTCCAATGTTATGGCTTCCGGAATCAGAGCCCTAGTTGGATTGAGTCCTACCCAAATGATCGTACCCAATTCGTAAGAACAAACACAAACTCAAAAACAAGCTTGGTTGAACATGGTGTGCCTCAGGGCTCTGTACTGGGGCCTATGCTATTTTTGTTGTATTTCAACGATTTGGCTAACCTAGAAATTGATAGTAGATTTACAATATTTGCAGACCACACAACCATTTTGTGACATGAAACCGATATAAATAGCCTCCACTCGAAAATTGCTAATGATATCTCCAGTGTGAAAAGGTGGTTTAACTCCAATTTGCTCTCGTTGAATGTAGATAAAACCAATCTCTTATCGTTCAAATGTAATTTACTAGATATTTATTTAAGTACTGAGCAAGCATATATGAGTAAATTCCTTGGAATCCATCTGGACAACAACCTAGATTTTGAAAACCATGTAAAGTTCTTGAATGGAAAACTACCAACTGGGTGCTATGCTCTGCGGATGATGTCGAAAGAAATGGGTTCAGCTACTGCAAAAGTAGTATACCACGCTCTGATTGAATTTCATATTAGGAATGGCATACCCTTCTGGGGTATCTGCAGACAGCAAAACTTCAATAGTATATTTGTTCTCCAAAAGCATGCAGTTCATTAACTTTGTAAAGTTGGACCCAGAGTATCTTGTAAGCCGCTGTTCTCTCAAAGAAAAATCCTGACCTTTCCTTTGTTATTTATTCTCGAAACTGTGTGTTTAGTACACAAAAATAAAGCATCATATGAGGCAATTATTGGTGTCACTCATTAAAATAATAATTTAAGAGTTCCTATTCCGACAAATTTAACGAAGAACTTTCTGATTTATAGTGCAGTCAAACTATACAATCATCTCCCACCCATCTTCAAAAACATTGTATCGCCACCTCATTTCAGGAGATCTATAAAAATCTTACTTATAGATGAGGTGTTTTATAGTGTTCAAGAGTTTCTTGACAAAGATTGGAATGGTTAATTTAGTTGTGAAACTCTATTGAATATTTTAGCTAGTTTATTCACTCTCAACTGCTCAAGTTTGATGATATCTTTTTGTTCCTTTTGGTTACTGTTGTGATGCTTCGTGAAAAATGTATTGATGTTATATAATCATTTATTTACTTTATATTTATTTATATGACTTTATCTATGAGATGTAATATCGATAATAAAGTATATATTGATTGATTTATTGTAGCGAATAAATTAAAAGTTGACGATTCAGAAACTGATATTATTTTGAGTCGAAAAGATATAGACATTAGAAACTTGTAAATTCACAAAATTTCCTGGGATGCACATCGATGAAACACGAACCAGGTAAAAACATAGTGATTATCATCATCATATCATTTTCTATTCTTCAATTCATGAAATGAAAATTGTTTGCCCGTTCACTTTACAAGCAGCATCCATCATCGTTCTAACAATAAAGAGAATACTCAAGTGCAAGAAAGAGTGGACAGATGGCGACAAATCGCCAGCGCTGATGCACAACCAGCAAAGCTAATTCCAAGCAATACGTTAAGTACCGCTGGCATCGCATGTGTCCTCATTAGCATTATTAGAGTTGCATTAATTAAACATAACATTTTTCCCGCAATCGCGAATTAGCCCCGTACCGCGCAGAAAAACCGACACGATTTACGACAACCACCGACATCGCATAGCAAAAAGAGAACATAATTAATGTATACTGTCGTTGATTACAAGGAATCAGTTAACGAGTTTCTGAGGAATATACACGAAGTGAACATCACGAAGGAGAAAAAAGGAAAAAGACACGACTTAGAAGCGGTCGCGCAGGTCGCTGCATCTAAAGCCTTATGATAATTAGGCAGCCAATTACAGGGCAAATCGCGGTGTGAGTATAAGCTTGCAGTAATTAAAATCTCAATTAGTACCTCATGAAAACAAAAAATCTCACAAATACATGTCCCAAACTCGATGGCCTGTTAGAAGTTTCTGGAGAACGGGACACATATTATTTTGAAAATTTGCTTATAACGTCCGGTCTCTCGCACCGACCGTTTTGAATATTCGGGCTAACTATCTGTAGTTTGCATATTTCCCGCTCTGTGCCAAGGTACCTTTCGTACTATTGAAAATCTTGTTAGTTGTACAGTTGTGTGCATAAAAAAGTCGTACAGCAGTTATAGGCTAATTGTGAGTCAGGCTTGTCAATCTTAATTAAACTTCTTATCGATTTTGACAAGTCTTTGACAAGTAGTGTCAAAATTTTTGTCAAATGTGTACGTGTACTACTTTTTTATGAAATCTGAAACATCATAAGCAGGTTTACGTTTGGTTCGGCAGAAAAATAAGTATACGGTGCGTGAAACCGGCGCTATCGTTCGTGTTGAAATCTGAGGTAAATATAATTTGATTTGTCGTCCTTATTATTGTATGAGCTACAGGAGGGAACAGAAGCGACTGCGAGAACGGTATGAGAAATTTTTAAGTGAATCAGAGCCTGAACCAGGACAAAGGACTCCATTCGCCATAATGAAAATTTTAAAAAATTCTACTAGTTTTTTTAGTTGCCAGCTTTTATTCATTGTATTTTTTGTAATTTTCCATTATTTTATCTTCTGTTCATTCATTACTGTTGGCGTTTTTGTAGTTTTCATCATTAGAATATTTTTCACAAGCTTTTATTTAGTTTCACTTGTTAGATAGTTAGTTCGTTCGTTAGTTTGGGACTAATCTTTCAAGTGAATTTTCACCGACTCTAGTCGTCCGATCAATGTAAAAATCGGCAGGTATTCATAATTCCGGTGACAATGCATTATGGAATTTTTGTTAGGAGAAATATTGTGGCTCCAAGATGGCGAATGAGATTTGTAATTAGGGTCCGATTCGATTCAAAATTAGTAGATGGGGTTTTCGTGGTCAGAGATTATGAATTTTGATGTCAAAATGCATAAATTTAAGATGGCGTCTCCAAGATGGCGGACGAGTTTTGTGATTATGGTCCGATTTGATTCAAAACTGGTATGTGGGGGTTTTCAGGGTCAGAGATTATGACTTTTTTTATAAAAATCCATCAATTCTAGATGGCGACCTCAAGATGGGGGACGAGTTTGGTGATTATGGTCCAATTCGATTTAAAATTGGTGTCCGGGGGTTTTCGGGGTCGAATATTATGAATTTCTTGTCGAAATTAGTAGATAGAAGATAGCGGCCCCAAGATGGAGGACGAGTTTTGTGATTATGGTCACATTTTATTCAAAATTGGTATTTGGGGGTTTTCAGGGTCGGAGATTATGAATTTTTGTCAAAATGTATAAATTCAAGATGGCGACTTCAGGTTGACAGACGAGTTTTGCGATTATAGTCAGATTCTATTAGAAATTGATGTGGGAGTTTCTGGGGTCGAAGATCATGATTTCTTTCAGCTCAAAACTTAAAGGGAGGAGGCCTCGTGATAACGATGCTCTATAAGAAATGAACAGATTTAGGCGAACTTAATAAAAAGCAGAGAATAAAATAAGTAATAACTTTTTAGATACAAGCTTTTATTTAGGCCGTGTACTGAAATGTATAGAATAAGTTCAAGTCATCGCTGACATTGTTTTTTTTTTTGAATTATTTAATTATTATTTGGTTTTGAAAAAATACTTTGAAAAGTTCTTACTTACCAACCAATCACTGCCCAATCAAATCAATTGTTACCTACTTCAAAGAACACTTCACGCGATAAGCTTTTTGAAACCACCAACAACAAAAAATAATTAAATCATTGTCAGCGATGACTAAAACTTATTTTATACATTTTAGTACACGGCTTAAATAAAAGCTGTCTTAAAAAAGTTTTTTTATTATTTATTTTATTCGGTTTAATTTGTGTTGTATTGTTTCAATAACCTTCAGAAAAAAGATGTTCTATAGCTCAAGTGGTTTTCGAGAAATTCATTAATTTCCTTGTAAAAAGAATCATACTGAAAAACCTAACAACTTTAATTTCACCACCTTGTCTCATTTTATATCAATTCCTGTTTTCTGCTAAAAAATTTATATCAGAATTTGAACACGCAAATAAGTTGCACGCCCATGGGATTACTAGCTCTGGCAAAGAGCCATGCATCTCTGCATGCGAAAGGTTCGGTGGATAAGAGGGCGATACTAATCGAGTGTCTTTTAATGCATTACGTATTTTTCTTTTCCTACGCTCAATTTTCAATATTTCGAAATGAAAATGAAATCAGTGTCCTTTAATCAAATGTTCAGTTCCCAGAAAGTCAATGATCAGTATACTGGAGCATATAAATATGGTTATTGATAAAGAAATACAAATATTTCAAAAAAAAAACACTTTCAGGGAAAATATACTTTTTTCTGAACTGAACAGTGAAAGTTGCACCAAAATTGCGTACCTACTGTGGTCACTAGAAGGAAAGTCGTTTCAAGTGGGTATGGAGCCCTCTTAAGTCTAGCCAAAACGTGAAGGGCTTATTTATATTGAAAACTTCTTACCATGGCCTTTCGGACTTGTATAAAAAAACAAAAGGAAAACATGAAAAACTTGTACGAAAACTAGAACGCAGTCACTACCAAAATAAAATTCTTAGACACCTGACAAAAGGTGCAAAACTTCCTGGAATGTGATAAATAAACTGACTAGGAATAGTGAGAATAGTATCTGGCTGTTTTTTCGGGTGTTGCTAGTTTGGTTCCCGTCAGGTAGTAAATTAGAAATTCATTTGAGATGCTTGATAATAATATGTAATTTAGTTCTCAATCCCAAAAAGGTCATTAGTAATTTAGTTTCCGGAGACGACCTGCGTAATCCCTTATCCGTGTAAGTGAAATTTAGGAAAACCAAAAATTTATTGTCTAGGTTTTGCTTGTTCTATGAGTATTACTTTTATTTAGAGTTGTATTGCTTCTGTGACAGTCTGTTGTGTTTTTGAATCGTGCTTGCTCAGTGACATTAAATTTTCTTAAAAGACGTCTTAAATTCTCGCCATGAACCCAGAAATAATTTTGAGTGGACGAGGAAAACAGTTATTAATTTTTAATAACTATAAATACGGTTTTCAAAAGATCCTGAAAAGTGAGAAGCGATGGACTTGTACAAACAGAAAGTACAAATAATTTCTAAAATAATGATATTTAAGGAATTATGAAAAAAGATCCTGAAAGAGGAAGAAATTCTACCTCCCGGAACTCTATCTCTATTATTTATAATTTTTTTTTAACGCTGAAAATAGGGCTCCGCTTGAACACTTGAACGAAAAAAACCTCGGTAAAAAAAATTTTCATGTCGATTTTTCGAAAAGTTACACCATTGTTATTTTACTAATTTTTTTCCAATCTCTGTTTTTATAAATTACGACATAAAAGTTAAATAATTGGTCTATACAATTTTCGCTTCGTGGAGCTCTTTTCATTTAGGTACTTGATAAAGCAATGCAAAAAAAAATTATTAAAGTTTATTATTTTGTTAATTATAATTTTTTTAAATTAAAAAAAAAAATTTCTAAAAAATGTTATCAAAAAACTTTTTTTTCAGTAATATCTTATTTTTGCTGTTTTTGCATCTAATATAGGTATTAATTAACATTGGAAAACAAATTTTTACGTCATTTGTTAAGAAATTGTTTATAAAAAACAGAATATTTGGGATTTGAAAAATAAAATTTTACCATCTATTATGGTAAATTTTTAAAAAAAATTAATGTTTATAATCGTTTTTTTATATTTAATTTTTAAATAATTAGTTAAGAAATTATTTTATTTAAAAAAATCATCATTGACCGTTTTCAATGAATTAACAGAGAAATATTTTTTTTTTATAAATAATTTCATTGTTTATTAACTTAACAATTTGTTATAAACAAATAATAACAACCGTTATATTTTTTTTCGAGAACTTCAAGAAATAACAAAAACAACTATGTGTAACAAAGTATAAAAAAAAATTTTTTGATTTTTTACAGCATTGTTACATATTATATGATAATGAAATTACAGCCGTTCCATAATTTGTCAAGTTATAAATTGTTATAACTTTTGAACTATAACAGATACGGTAAAGGACATTCAAGTCATTTTTATGAAAGATTCATTTATCTTTAAAATGAACTCAAAATCGATTCTGAAACCATTGTTTATCAGTTGTTATAAGCATTTGTTTATAAAAAAATTATATTTTTTTTATATTTTTTGAAATATCATAGCTTATAACTTGTTAAATAATATAGATACGGACTCACGAACTTTTATTAGTTTAAATTTATACTTACCTAATTTACATTCTGCTATTGATCATTTTCATTCATTTATCACTAGAGTTATCAATATTCTGCTGAAGTTCAATTATTTATAATGTGTTATTAATAATTTCCTTTTATCCGTACGTTATAGTTGTTAAGTTTCTAACAATAAAAATAATAAAAATAAAATAATTTAGAAAATATACTTGAAAAAACTATAAAAATTAGAAAATAAATTCAATTATTATTTTGGTAAATATTATTTTAGTAAATAAATAATTAAACTTCAGTAGAATATCAATAACTCTAGTGATAAATGAATGAAAATGACCAATAGCAGAATATTTTTCTAAAATGTATTACCTATATAGACATAGACTTTTTAGACCACGCGCTGGCTTAGCCTTAGTGCTATATCTTTGTTTATTCGTATGGTATAGCTTTTCGAATAAGTAGCTCGATTATCTTTTTGGTATCATATTTGAAGGAAAGATCTTCTTTAGTAATATGTAATTATTAAGGAATAAAAACATTATTATTATATAGATTTGTTGAAAATATAAACAGGATGTTCATAAAACAGATGTGGAATATTGCCTGAAAGATAAACTTTAGTACTATCTTCCATCGTCAAGATAACCTCTTGTGGGGTATTCATGTTAAAGGGAAACATTCTCAATTATATTATATACTTATTTATTGTATTGTTCATTATTGTAAATTGTAAACTATGTTTTGTCAATGAGAATCTTATTTCTTACGACAATAAAGTACATATTGATTGATTGATTGATATTTATACTTCGTATCTACGAAATGTTCCTCAACACGCACACCAAACACCAGTTCGGTTTGGCCCACACCGTCACAATGTAATTGCTAATTTCAGGTTTCTCAGATTTCCACTCTCATTCTGTTCTTCGGATTACCCGAACTACGTTGCGAATCCATATACGTTAACTTTGAACCTTACCGAACTACAAGTTGCATCCTCGCGAATCCAATCCGGAAATAGATCCGCGCCGACACACAGAAATTACCATAATCCATTAACTCCACCGGAGAGATTAACAATAGCAGAAAGAGAAACACAAACTAAGAGGAAGAGAAAGACCGCATAGAGAGCGTAGCCGAAGACAGAACCGCAAGGGAGATATATGGAGGTAATTAGATAAAGTTCTGGGCTGCGGCCGAGTTAATCTGTTCCACAGCGATCGGCTAAATTATGCATGCGCGGCGGTCGTTCCGACGCCACAATAGACGTCCAGCGACGCTCTCGCAGTCCGTCGTTGTCAATTAATGCGGCCGCATTTGCATGCACGTCGTGTCTTTCGCTGGAGGTTGACTCACTGCGAAACACGGTGTTTAGGAGGATCGACGTTTGAATAGTTATGAGATTAGGGGTCGGCTCTTGGTGAAAACTACATCATGCGATCTGATCGATCGAGGAAAATCGTCCTCGTAGGCCAGTAGATATAGAGAATCAATTAACATTAATTCCAAAAGTTTCAAACATCAATGGTATGTTAGTGCATCAATAAAAACAAACTTTAAAATTTTGCAGAAGACTGTGATGAACGGAACATTGTTTTAATTGCAAAAAACGTTTTCTTGCTTTATTATTGCACTGAAGATTGCAAAAGTTCTGCGAACTAAGCATACCTATAGTACTGGTGTTTCACAACATGCATTAAGTTTGCAACCTTGAAAAGTTACGGAACCTTGTTTTTTGTCATTTCTTCAAGTTTTTAATAATAATAATAATAAATGCTTTTATTGCAGGTACAGCAGTTAGCTTATATCCTAACAAAAGGCAGGATTCAATGCCTGCACATGATTGCTCATGGCAGGAATTGCTCTTCCATCCAACCAGTGGAGTAACTTATCATAATAAATAATAATAATAAGAATATAACAAAAGAAATACTATTCCTAAAAAAAAATATCAAAATACAGTGATCAGTACATATAAGCGGAGAAAAAGTGATGTGCCAATTCAAGTTTGCCATTATAATTATTATATTATACTAACAAATTTGGAAAATTGTTATCAAATAAATATTGCTTCATATTTTTTTTGAATTTTTTTATTTGTAATAATTTGAAATCACTGGGTAACCGGTTGTGAAGGCGAGCGATCTGAAATGAGAATGAGCCACGAAAAAAGGAGGTTTTGTGTTTAGGCGCAGCCAAATTATTTCGAAATCTCAAGTTGAGATTATGAATGTCAATTCTGAAAGTCAGTTTCTTGAATAGATACGGAGGTTTCCTAGTTGTTATTATTTTATGAAAAATCGTACTGGAGTGTAGTGTACGCCTAGCCTCCATGTTCAGCCAACCAAGATTCCTTAAATGTTGCGTAACATGTTCCCGCTTTCTTGTGCCTGTAATGAGTCTCACACATGAGTTCTGCAATTTTTGAAGTATCATTTTGTCAGATTTCATCAGCCCTGGTCCATAAACCACGTCTGCATAGTTTGCATGTGACAACACTAAAGCATCACATAGTATCATTTTACTTTTTTTGTTCAAAATATTTCTGTTTGAATACATCGTTCTTAGATTCATATAACCCTGTTTCAAAATATGAGATACATGTGTAGTGAAGCGTAATGCATTATCAAGGTACAATCCCAAATTTTTTGTTGTATCTGCCATGGGTAGGGGGACTCCGTCAACACGTATATTCAATAAATTCTTGCAACGATTTCTTGCTGCTGTCCTCCCGAATAGCATAACGTATGATTTAGATTTATTCACAGTAAGGCAGTATTTATTTGATACGGTTATGAGAGTATTCAAATCATGATTCATTTGGTCAAGTGCCAAGTTGTAGGAGTTTTCTTCGAAATTTAAATACATCTGCGTGTCATCAGCATAACAGTGCATTGAAGCGTAACGTAAGGACTTTGAGTATTGTGAAGTGTAGAGAACAAAAAGAAGAGGGCCCAAAATTGATCCCTGGGGAACACCATTCTTTATTTCTAGAGATTTAGATTTTTCATTATTTATGATAACGCTTTGAGATCGGTTGGAAAGGTAATTTTTGAGTAGAGATATTGCATTCATAGTGAACCCCAGGTAACTTAGAATTGATAAAAGAAGTTGGTGACTGATTCGATCAAAGGCCTTAGAATAGTCGAGCAATACTAGTAGACACAATTCATTGTTATCAATAGAGATGTGTATATCATCTATCACTTTCAGAAGAGCCGTGGTACAACTATGGTCAGATCTAAAGCCTGATTGGCAGGATGGTAATATGTCAAATTCATTCAAGTATATACGCATCTGAGCATTCAATATCTTTTCGAAAGCTTTCGAGATTGCACACAAAATGCTTATTGGGCGAAGGTCACTCATATTTTCTGCATTAGTAACTTTCGCTAATGGAAGAATATGGGAACGTTTCCAACTTGCTGGATAAACATTTTTCTGTATGCAGAAATTAAATAGATGGGATATATGCGGCAATATCAGGGGACAGCAGTGTAGTAACATTTGAATACTTACCTTGTCATGTCCAACAGCGTTTGATTTTATACTTAGTATAGTCTTATATACTTCATGATCATTGGTTTCGTGAAAAGAGAAATTATTATGATTATTTACTGTATTACCAGAAAAGAAACGGATCGTTTCATCATCAGGTACAGAGTCATTATTTGATACACTTCCGAAGAAATTGTTGAGTTCCTCAGCATTCATCAGGTGCTCTGGGATAGTATTTCGTGATTTTTTGTTGTGAACGTTCATATCAGCCAGTTCTTTCCATAATTGCCTGCTTCTTTTCAAACGATAATCTAGGTAAGCCCTTTTTTCAAGATTTACGGTTCGGTTTGTAAGATTTCTTATTTCTTTATAATAATTCCAATGATGTGGAGCCTTTGTTCTTTTAAATCTCGTAAGAGCTTTGTCTCTGAGTTTGAACATGAGCTTCAAATTATCCGTTATCCAAGGTGCTTTTTTCTTGGTAATTTTAACGGTTTTTATAGGCGAATGTTCATCAAAAAGTTTGAGAACCAAATTAGTGAACAGAACGACTTTATCATCAATATTATCAGGCTCATAAATGGTATCAAAATTGATGGCATGCAAATCTGCGAGAAATAATTCCCTGTTAAATTTCCTGAAATCTCTGAAAGTGTATAAAAAATTATCGTTCAATGTTTTTATCAAACCTACTTTGCACGATACAAGAAAATGATCTGAAAGCATAGTACAAGTCAGTTACACTCAGTGTTTCTGTACATATTATGAGATCTATTATTTTGCAGCTAGTTGAAGAATATCGAGTATGCTGATCAACAATTTGATTCAGGCCAAAAGAAGCAATTATTTCATTCAGCTGAACACAAGAGCTGTTTGTGGGATCTGCGTAGTCAATATTAAGATCTCCTGCGCAAATTATATTTTCGAATCTAGGACAGATGACAGATAAAGTATCTTCGAAAGATGATAAAAAGTTTGGCAGTGGTAGGTTTGGAGGCCTATACATGGAGGCCACGGCATATTTCACTCCGTTAAGAGTGTACGTAATCCATACTTGTTCAACTGTTTCTGATGGAATATTGACAATCAGAGTGGCTTTAAAAATATTCTTAATATAAATTGCAACACCTCCACCCCTTCCAATTTCCCCTTTCTTTACGAAATAATTGATAGCCCGCAAGACAAATATTTTCATTGGGTATATTCACCGAAAGCCATGACTCGGAAACGGTGATAATATCATAATTATTATATACTCTCAGTTTAAATTCTGCGTACCCGTTCAATAAAGATCTAGTGTTGATGTGACATATTTTAATGTTACGCATTATTTATTATATATTTTGAAATAGCTTCAAATTTGAGGAGGCACATTTATTTTTAAATACAGCAGTTAGATTTCTTTGCAAGCGATATATATTTATATAAATAATAATAATCAGCGAGAAGAAAAGGAAATGAGTGACCTAATTAATCTTATAAACGCTAATTAAACCCCTTTTGCAGCCCTATGAGGGGGTTTCCATCTGGAAATTGTTTCGTCAGTGACACTTGATGTCGCCGATGGCACGGGTTTTTCTTTGGTAATGGAAGGGTCCAACTCTAGGTCTTCAAGGCTGAATTTTGAATTATTCACAATCAGATGATTGCGTCTTATTGTTGCTTGAATCCCATTCTGCTTTGCTCGGTTTAGGTGCTGGCGTAACGCTCTGTTTATGCTTTGATCCTCAGGACTTAGATCATCAACTACGTACCAGTTTTTGTTTTTTATTTTATGAAGATTTTTCAGGATTTCAATTTTCTTCGGATATGATACCAGTTCAAGTTTTAATACTTTTCCATTATTCGTTTTCCCAGGAAAATAATAAATATTGTTGATGTCTTTCAAATCCAGATCGATTTCCAAGGTATCTCTGAATTGGTAGAGACCTTCAAGCGGAGTAGCAGACTGCAACCCGAAAACAAGAATGTTGTTTCTTCGTGATCTGCTATCTAACTGGGAGATTCTCTCTTTTAGTTTGGTATTTTCTTCCTCGAGAGTTACCATTTTATTGTTTGCTGCCAAAAGTTCAGATTTAATTTCGGAAAATGTTTCTTGAGTTTGTTTGACTTTGAATCCAGGTTCTGTAATATCTTGTATATATCAGTCAAGGTTATACCCGCGCAATCACTCGGTGGCATTTTATGTACCCAATCGACCGTACTAATAGACAAATAGTTCAGAATGTTTTGTGAAGGCTACGGATAATTTAGTTTTTTGGGATTCGTTCTTACTCGTATTCCGTATATTGTGGAAAACACTATTCTGCTGGATTACGCACTCACAATTACTTTTGTTTAACAGGATAGTCATAAAAAGACTTACCAGCTCTAACACAGAAGTTTTGTGAAAACCAGATATTTTTACGATAACTATAACCAAAGATATAAGATATTTCACAGGAGCTCACTTAAAAGACATCTGTTCGTTTTTGCATTTTCTATGCTAGTCATGGTAATTTGTTTAAAAAAATTACAAAAGTTCTGCAAATTGGATAAGTGAACGGAAAAAAGTTTAAAATATTCACGTACAGTTGTGTGCATAAAAAAGTCGTACAAGGTTTGTATGGTGTAAACCTGCCTATGATGTTCCAGATTTCATAAAAGAGTAGTACACGTACACATTTGACACATTTTGACACTACTTGTCAAAGTCGATAAGAAGTTTAATTAAGATTGACAAGCCTGACTCACAATAGCCTATAACTGCTGTACGACTTTTTTATGCACACAACTGTACATTTGCAACCATTTCTGAAAAACGCATCGTTTATTTATCAAATTCTTTTATCGACGCTCCCATTTTCAATACACATTATAAGCATTGAAATAATTACAAATAGAGGATATGTAACTTTGCAACCTCATACGAAAAATGGAACCTATTAATCCACCAATATTTTTTTTGCATTTTTACAACTTCTGAAAAAATTGCAAAAGTTCTGCAAATTGCAATTAAAATAACGACTGATATTTTACGTGACACAAGAGATTTGCCACCGTCATTGTTCAAGGGAACATTTTTTTAATTGATGTTTTTTTATAATTTGGCCATAAATTGCAAACATTGTCCAAATAGGTTTGAAATATATATCAGACCGACATATATCTACAGTGGTCCAGTTAAATATTTGATTATCCATCGCGTATATCTGTTATATTTTGTACTGGTTGATTGAAATCCGAAGAATGATACGGTTACGTAGGTACCCATTAAAAAATTTGAAACTAATTAGTAATCTCTGAAGCAATCACAGGTTTCGAATAATCAGCGACTTGAATTCAATCTAATATTCTCGAATGCAACAATCGAAAGAGTACAAAATTCTGCTAAAAGACTATTGGAAGATATTAATTTTTCATCGCATTAGAAACGAAATGCAATCATTGTTCATTTAAAATTTTCACTTGTCACATGACTTTATAGCAATCGGCTAAAATGAATAATCGATGCTCTATGGAAGTAAGGATATCAAAACGTTATCGATTTTATATCTCGCAAGTATACAATTTTCATCATCAAACAGAAACATTGCTATAAAATGAAAATTTGTGAGATCTATATTACATCTCAAATTTAATTTATACAGGTAGGTATGTCTTTCTTGAATTACATAAAATTATAATTTACCTTTCCACTCGACTTTCTTACTCCAATTGTGGTTTCGTATGAAAAATTCTATTGAATCCGAATGTAGGACTGAAATGTAATCGACACGTTAAAAACATTTTCTTGATTTATAAAAAATTTTGTAGGCAATTCTATTTCAGTTGTAGCTCCAGGACTATTCGAAGAATGTGCATTGTTTTCGGTTAGTTATATAGTTGTCTGTCATAAAAATACAATTGACAGTCTTTTTGTTATTCTAGTAATAAATTATGTTACTAAACTGCTGCGCATTCATTAATCTGTAAACAAAACACTGTGACGTAACACAGTTGTAGGTGAATCGTACTAATGTACAACTGTACGAGTGTTTTTTAAATCTCAATATTTCCTTCATTTTTTAATAAAACAAGAAAATTATGAAAACGTGTCGAGAGATTCTCGATCCTCCATCAAATGTACTCAGAGTATTTTTTATGCAAATTCCTGATTGTAATATGATGTTTTGAATTCATATCGAAAACGTTAGCTTTCAACATTGAACGATTTCACCTACCGTTGACGAGCTTCTTCTTGGTCGATAGTTAACTTGGTAACACAATGAATGTCATTTATTAGGTATAGGTATATGAAAATCTTTATTATTCAGATAACAAAGGTGTTGCAAAAATAAATATTTTTTTTCCTAATGTTTCGCATTCTAACATAGTTTGCAAATTTTTATATTGCCACCAATTGGTAAAATGGGTTGTCTGTCCGATTCGCAAAACTTTTGCTTTTTTTGGTAGAGTACAAATGCGAAAATATTTTTCTTTTGATTTTACCCTCATTTCCGTGTTGTAGACGAGATTGCGAATTAATGAAAACATTGTACGTCAGGACATCTCCACTTGCAACCATAATTGGAAACTTTTGTAATCATTCCGCTACTTATTCCAATAAAAAAAAATTTAATGAAAAAATATGTTTTCCGTTTGAGAGATTGCAAATTAAAGCTCTTGTCAAGAACATTATTTCAATTATTTTTTCGAGATTGCAGAACTTTTGGAATTTTCATCGAAAAATTAGGACTAACATTAATTTTTTTTCGATAAAACAGACATTTCCGTTTTGTTTGAGTGGTTGCAAATTTATCAGAGGATGTAAATTGCTATTTATCTAAACCTCGAAAGTTTGCAGAATTTTAAATTTTTCCGCGCTAATAATGTGAAAATTCATATAATCCTGATTTTCAACATCTTCCGTTCAGAAAAAAGGATTGCAAAATCAGACTACATATCATATTAAAGTCCTTTTCACTCTACTGAAGTTTTGAAACTTTTGTAATTATTATTAAATTTTGGAAAAATCATATCTATCTCTACTGGGCTATCGATTCTCCAACTCGAGAATGACTGGAACTTATCGCATGATTTACTACCTGTTAATAACGGTTATCCATTTGTAGAAACACTTGAGAGAAATTTCATCGCTATACTGTTACAATACTGGGAAAAATAATTAATTTCTAAATTAATATTTTATTAGTGCATTAAACTTTTCCAAAATTATATCTCCTTTCTGCAATAATTGACATAAGTCAATTCAGGAAGTATTAGATGCATGCTGTGTACAATAACAACACAATCAACTTTAAATGCTGAGATTGCCAATTCAAGTTTCAAGTTTATTCAAAAGTAAGAAACATGACAATTTCACAATTCATAATATTATTTCCAGGTGTTAATTACAATTTCAATTTAGTAATTACAATTTCAACCTAGTACAGAGCCATCTCACTCCATATACTGGAAACCTTTCACCTAAGCACAAGCGTGCTTTTGTTGTGTCAGTTATCCCATATTTAGAAGGAGGGTTTTTCTATGTCTATGAAGCTATGTCAAAGGAATCATAATTATGAATCGATTGCCACCTCATTCATCAAAATCGGATAAGTAGCTTAGGCGCTACGATGGAACATACGTAAATACAAATATACATAGAAGCTTCGTTTCTTTGGACACTAAGTACAGTTTTTCCGTCAACAAAGATGGGAACATAATCCTCTCACTACTACCGCTATCGATAACCGAATACATGGCTTTATTTTCTCATCAATCGTGCGGAGAAAAGTATTCAAAAGAATTTGAAAAGAGTCATTATAAGTATCCAAAAGAAAAGAGTCATTATATCAACTCAATTGACAAAATATAAAAACTCAAAGAGCATTTGCAAAACCGTCAAGGCTACAGAAAATAGTAGCTCCATATCTCAACATAATTAATCCCTAGAATATTGCAAACACATTTAGTGATTTTTTTTATAAAAAAATTGTCGGAAAACATCACTTGAAAACTGAAACTATAAGAAAGCCAGTTTTTCATTTCCAGCTGGACAAACAGGAGTTGTAAACACCTTTCTAGATCTACAAAATTGAAAATTCCCTGTCTCTAATGGCATAAAATTGGAATTATTAAAATCTATATCACTGTTCAAAATTTCAACAGTCATACTAATATTCAAAAACGGAAACAATAGAGGCAGAAAAACACCGATTAATTGCATTAAAATCGTCAAGAATACATCATCTAACTTCCTGAAAAAAATCTAGATTATATCAAAATCACAGTTTGGATTTCAATAAGGAAAATGTAGGTACATAAAAGACTGTTCAGCAACAATTGATTGATGAATAGAACTTCCATCCCAAATTGACTGAATGACTGAGGGCATTCCCGCAAAGGAAGCCATTCCCTTTTATCGTCAGATTATCAACGGATATCTCAAATAGCCCGAGCCGACATAAATTCAGAGATAAACTTCAAATCCGATGAAAAAATCCAAAAATATGACCCGACCACCCACGAGCTTCCCCGAGCAGAATATATTTAATTTATAAATCTTTAGATACACACAACTTCTATCTTGTCTAGACCACACAACTAGTTGGTTGGTAATTGAAATTTAAGTAACGTAATTTAGTTGTTATTCTATCAAGTTTTTGTTGTGTGGGCTTGAATAGCGTGTTAATGGACCGTTTTTAGGTTATGTTTATTCAGACACATTATTTATACTGATGGTATTTTCAGCAGTTGTTAAAGTGATGAATCATCGTGTTGCCTAGCCGGCCTGCGTTTATTGTTACAAAGAATGGGAAACAATCAATTATTCACGCGTTAGGAGATATTATTTTGTCCCGGTTTTATGAAAGTAGATTGTAAGAGCACCAAAAAAAAACACATAATATAATAATATCTATTTACAGAAACAATTAAATTATAATTGAAATCTGCAGTACACACATACAGAGAGGGCCATTGAAAACGAAACAGCGGCTCTGTAGGTCGGCAGAACCGAATTATATAAAAACGCTCGGACACGTCAACTACATTTTCAAGGAGGACATCGTTCGCGATGAAATTCGCCCGAAATACATTCCATCCCTCGGAGCTGTGACCGCCACCCCTAAATTTTTAAATGGCAGCATATGGCAAGTGATACCTCATTTGAAAGGTATTTTCCTTCTTAATACCAAACAACAAAAATAAATTAATTCTATCGATTCGTTTTCGAGATATAGGAACTTGAAGTTGGTAAATCACTTTTTATTCACTCAATCAATAAAAATAACATCTAACAATGCAACGGTTTAAAGATAATTATCATTGTCAAGGAATTAAATGATCTAACTGTTTACCAACAAATAACATGCAATTCCGTTTCAAATTTTTATTTCATCCTCATTTACTTGATCAAAAAAAATTTAAGGTTCTTAAGAATCGATAAAAAGATGTTTTCTCGAATTCGACTCAAATGCGGGTACAACAAAAACATGTATAAGATAATTTCGGATCGATCGAGAGAAAAAAATTCCGACCGAAAAAACGGGGGTGAGTGGACCCCCGACATTGTCGAAAAACCAAAGTGGTCCTATCTATCACCGGTTTGAAACAAAATGTTGGAAATGGTGCGTAGATTCCGAAAATGATAGCATATGTGGGATCTCAATCGAACAGATTCATCGTGAATCCTAAAAAATCGAGATACTGGCGAGATCAATCAATCAATCAATCAATTTATTTATCTGCTTATTATCAGTACAATAGATTTAGCATCGTCAAGGTAAGTAAATACAGTACAAAACAAACACATTAAAAAGGCAAAGTATTATACAGTACAAAACAGACACATTAAAAAAGCAAAGTATTAAAACTTGCAGTTGAGAAATTCACTAACGTCATAAGGGCAGAGATCAACCAGCACCCCTTTTATACTTTTTTTGAATTTATTCATATGTAAATTCCTCATATATGGTGGTAGATGGTTGAAGAGACTTATCGCCACAGTAAGGAAGCTTTTATGAGTAATTGCCAGTCGATGCTGTGGCATAAGAAGATTGTGGCCATTTCTGGTCAGATATTCGTGGTTGTGATTAACTTTAGGGGTGTTATTTTGTGTTTTGATATAGGCGAGACATTGGAATATGTATAGAGCCGCAATGGTTAATATATTAAATTTTTTAAATAGAGGTCTACAGCTGTCAGTCCGTTTTGCCCTTCCCAGGATTCTAATAGCCGTTTTTTGGAGAATAAATACCCTTTCCCAATCAGTTGAAAGTCCCCAGAAAACCAATCCGTATGACAGTTTAGACTGAAATAACCCCATGTAAGCAGCTCTCGAAACATAAAAAGTAACAAATTCATTGATTCTACGAAGCAGGTAAAGAGTGCTGGACAGCTTAGTAGAGAGATCTTTGGTCTTTCCAATTAAGTTTTTGGTCCAGTATTACCCCCAAAAACTTAATGGATTTTTGACTGTCCTTTAGCTCTTTTAGTGTGAAAGTAATTGTGTCAGTTTTTTTGACGTTTAAGCATAACTCATTGGCTGCGAAATAATTTTCGATTTTTTTTAACGCGTTGTCAGTCAGTTGCTTTGGATATTCATGTTCAGGGTGACTCTCATAAAAAGTAGTATCATCGGCATACTGAATGGTATTGAGAGGGTTCATATGGTGTGGAAGATCATTAACATATATTAGGAATAGTAGGGGTCCCAAGATTGAACCCTGGGGCACACCTGCTGTTACACTCACTTCTGGAGATATCACACTACTCTGCTCCACAACCTGCTTTCGTTCGGATAGGTAAGAATCAATCAAATCAGCTATTTTCTCCCTAATTCCATAGTACGGAAGTTTTTCGAGTAGAATCGAGTGCGACACACAGTCGAATGCCTTCGAGAGGTCACAGAATACGGCTGTGAGTGCTTCCCCCCTCTCGAAGGAATCCACCGTGGCTCGCACCAGTTCAGATATGGCATGCGATGTAGATAGATTTTTTCTGAATCCAAACTGGGACTTTGAGAGCAAGTCGTTCGAATCCACAAATTGTATTATTCTGCTATACATTGCAGCTTCAATGGGTTTTGATAAAGTTGGGATTATTGAGATAGGACGATAATTTTCTATCTCATTTTTGTCTCCTTTTTTGAATACAGGGGTCACTTTACTGAATTTGAGCTTCTCGGGATACACACCTGTATTATTTTGGTGAGAGGTTCCGCTAATCCCTCTTTCATGTTCTTCAACATCTTGTTACTTAATCCATACACATCAAGAGCGGTACTATCCGAGAGATTCGCAATAATATGTCCAACTTCTGTGGAGTCTACAGGCATGAAGAAAATACTTTTATGGAATTGTACATAAGATGAAGTAAGTTTCGCTGGATCAACCGGAGTATTCTCCAGCTGTTTTGAAATATTGCTACTAATGTTCACAAAATAATCATTCAATTCATTAGATGAGAACCGGGTGTCCTGTGAGGACTCTTTGGAGAGGGGCTGCTTGATAATCTGCCAAATGACCCTAGGTTTGTTTACGGATTGTTCTATCTTGCTCGAGTAATATTTTTTCTTTTGGTTGATAATCATATGTTTATAGTTTTTTTTTTGCAAGTATTATTTCCGGTGTCAAATCAACGTTCTGGTTACTCTTGTTATATTCGATCAGAAAATTCAGGTTATCTCTGTAGTTTCTCAAGTCTGCATTAAACCATTTTTTTTTCATATTGCTTTTTTGAACAGTTTTTGTTTTTTTGGAAAACATTCGTTCATTACATGTAGGAGTGTTTCCAGGAAACAATCAAACATATCATTTGTGTTATCAAATTCGAGCAAAACATCCCAATTGATATTTTTCAAAATTGAATTACATCTATTCATTGTTATGTCGCAAAAAGGCCTATATTCTATGATTTGGGTATTTTTGAGTTTCCCTGAATTTTCCAATCGAAAATGTTTGTTCTCGATTGCTATATGGCCTGATAAATAAAAATCCATTTGTGAGGCAACACAATCGTTTGGGGCATTAGTGATGCAGTTATCTAGACAGCTGGTAAGCCTTGTGGGTTTATTGTTTAGAAATTCACAACCAAAAGTTTTGACCAGATTTTTAAACTCCCGGGCAGGTAGGTCATCCCCCATCAAGTTAATATTGATATCACCATATATGAAAAATGTTTTTTTTTTGGTAATATAAAATTTCAAGGACACTCTTGAGACTTTCAAAAAATCTTTCTAGTTGACCGCTGGGAGATCTGTGAATACAAATTATCATTAAATTAATATTCATTATTTCAACACCCGTGAAATCATAAATGGCGCATTCGTCGACTTTGACATGTGTCAAGGAAAGAATCCACACGACGGCTTCCCGAAAATAACGTATTCTTACATAAAAAAATCCGCTGAAATCTCGTCGATAGGACATGGCTATTACTATTTTTTCCGCCATCGCACCGACGTTCCGAGACTTTGCGACATCATAGCTTCCAAAGCTGCGGTCCTATCGACGAAATCGTCACTTTTTTGGATTCGAACGGACTTTTTTATGTACGGAAAAGATATTTCCACTATGGCCTTATTTTTATTTCAATTTTTAAACGGCAACATCGACAGGGGCGTCTTCAAAAATGCTGCTACCGTGCGGACTTTTCTTGGAAAAATCGTACAAAAATCAGGAACGCGGATATCGTTTTCAAACTCTAGCATCCCATAGAAAAAAGAATTTCCTTTTGAATGGTGAGCAGCAAGGGACAATGGGAGTACGGGAAATATTTTTCCCGCTCCAAAGTGGAAAAAGTGATTATGGGAAGGGCGACTGTGTGGACTTCTCTTTAAAAAATTCGTAAAAAAATCAGGAACAGAACAACAAATTCTTGAAATTTATGGAAAAAACTATGTAAAAAAACGATTTAGGGGGAATTTTTCCGGTAATAAAATCATTTCCGGACTTTTTTCCGGAAGTCCGATTTTTTTTTCTCTTACTCGGAAACGGTTAAAGATAGAGCAATTCTGCGAAACAGAATTTTAGATCGATCGAGACAAAAAAAATTCTGACCGAAAAAATTTAAGAAGGGGGTCGAAAAACCAAAGTGGTCCTATCGATCTCCGGTTTGAACCAAAATGTTGAAATGTGGTATCTCAATCCATATATTCATGTAAATCCTAAAATCGAGATACTGGCGAGAGAAATCATAAATGGCGCATTCGTCAACTTTGAAATGTGTCAAGGAAAAAATCCCCACTATGGCTTCCCGAAAATAACTTTTTCTTACATAAAAAAGTCCGCTGAAATGAAAAACGTGACCATCTCGTCGACAGGACATGGAATAGGGCTAATACTATTTTATCCGCCATCGCACCGACGTTTCGAGACTTTGCGACATCATTGCTTCCGAAGCTGCGCTCCTATGAAAAAGATATTTTCACTATGGCATTAGTTTCAATTCAATGTTCAAACGTCAACGTCAATCCTTTCTAACTCCGCCATCGCACCGACGTTTCGAGACTTTGCGACATCATAGTCCCATCGAAGAGATCGTCCCTTTTTTGGTTTCAGCGAACTTTTTGGAAAAAATACTGTCCGCCGAGTCAAAAAAGTGTCGATTTCGTCAATAGGACTGCAGCTTCGGAAGATATGATGTCGCAAAGTCACGACGGCGACAAACAACCATCAACGAAGATCATTAAATTACTTTAAACAAATGTTCAAAATAACATAAAATGCAACGTGAAACAATAACATTACAAAAATGTGCTCTCCGCAACAACGTGTGCCCTCATGTGTGTGCCCGTTCAGATAACTGTCTCACTGATATTGACTTCGAGAACGCTTGGTAATTTCCGGCGCCGCCGCCGCGCACCCCGCTAGCATTATTTTACGCTTTACGTAATTAATTTGCTTGTTTGTTTGGCGCCGACTCAAAATTACTTACTTATATTAGTTTTGGAGCTTAGTTATTGAGACTGAAAACGTTAATTTTTTTTTTCTTTTCAGTTTCTTTTTTTCCCTGTTAAATGTTTTGTCAAAAAGTTTTTCCAACAAAATGTTCTTTAGCTTTAGCGCCGATGTTGATACTTACACGACCATTACTAGGAAACATGTACAACATACTTTGTTCATGTCGTAAAAGTTATATTGGTGAGACATCAAGACCATTGAAGATACGTCAAAACGAACATCGGATTTACTTTAATAGTAGAAACTATTTATGTATGTATACCGGGTGACACAGGATATCGGGCCACCCCTGTAACTTCTGCATTTGTCAACGGATTTTTCTGAAATTTGGAACAGTTATATAAGCAACCATTTCGGATTTGATCACATTACAATCCAATATGGCGGACTTCCGGTTTTTCTGGAAATGCCAGTAACTTTGTTTATTCAAATGGAACACCCTGTATATTTTTACATATTCAAGTTCAACAGGTCGAAACAAGTCCAAACCATATGTCAAATGTATTTTTTTTAAAACAATTGAAATTAAAATTGATTTTTTATTTTACCTCGTGGATAAATGAGATTTGGTCGAAGCTATTCACAATGAGTCGCAAATAACAAAAAAACTTGATTTTTTCTGAAAAATTATTTTTTGTGTCATTTACTGGTTAATCAATTTAGTCCCATCACATTTTGATAAAAAATTTATTGTTTTCAAATGAAACCCCTATGGGCCACCTACCTGTCTCTCTAGAACATTCATTAGGGAAAAAATACTTATCATTTTTGTATTTCGGTGCAGTAACAAATTGTATACATTCAAAAATCTACAACTAGTTCATGAGTTTCCTTGCAGTTCGAATAATTTTTCAACTTAATAAGCTGTGGAAAACAACATTTCTGAATCTTGTCAACTAATTGTGTTTCGCTGTCATTTTCATCTCAACTCTCGAAAATTAGTTAACTTCCGAAAATTAGTTTAGTGGAAATGTAAAATCAAAATTATAGGTTCACAAGAAGTGAACAGGTTGATATGTTATTAATTTACGGAGAATGTCCATAAAACAGTGTCGCCGCTTGTCAGTTATACGCTGAACGATACCCACACAGAAAAGAACACAACAATGGAGAAGATGATCGTAAGTGAGGAGGCAGAAATAAACGTTTTGCTTATGTTGATTTTGATCCAACCGCTTCAACGCGGGAATTGGAATACAAATGCAATGTAAGTCGAGAAAACGCTAGAAGAATTTAAAAAAAAACACCATTATCGTACTTATAAGTATAACTTAGACAATTAGTTGACAAGATTCAGAAACGTTGTTTTCCACAGATTACTAAGTTGAAAAAATATTCGAACTGCAAGGAACTAGTTGTAGATTTTTGAAATTATACAATTTGTTACTGCACCGAAATACAAAAATGATATGTAATTTTTTTCCTTAATGTATGTTCTAGAGAGACATGTAGGTGGCCCATAGGGGTTCCATTTGAAAAAAATGATTTTTTGATCAAAATGTGATGTGACTGAATTGATTAACCAGTAAAAGACACAAAAAATAATTTTTCAGAAAACAATAAATTTTTCTGTTATTTGCGACTCATTGTGAATAGCTTCGACCAAATACCATTTATCCACGAGGTAAAATAAAAAAACAATTTTAATTTCAATTGTTTTAAAAAAATGACATTTGACATAAGGTTTGGACTTGTTTTGACCTGTTGAACTTGAAAATGTAAAAATATACAGGGTGTTCCATTTGAAAAAACAAAGTTACTGGCATTTCCAGAAAAACCGGAAGTCCGCCATATTGGATTGTAATGTGATCAAATCCGCAATGGTTGCTTATATAAGTGTACCAAATTTCAGAAAAATCCGTTCTCGAATGCAAAAGTTACAGGGGTGGCCCGATATCCTGTGTCACCTGGTATAGAGAGCTCAAAAAACATCAAAAATAGCATTATAGTAGATTTCTCAATAAATCCCTATTTTTCAGATTGACCTATGCCAAAAATGAACAAAAGCTTTTTCATTATCATGAGCTAATGATAGGTATATTCTGTTGCATCTCAATAAAAAAAAATACAAATTCCAAGCACGAGCCCGATATCGCTGTCGCGGAAAACAGGGAAGATAACTAATTAGACACCAAAGTTCATTAGCGACATCGAGCCAGCGACACCATCCATCGGAGCGAGAATTTTAAGACGCTATCAGTCCCTTCGAACGTGTAATTGTTTTAATGTGTAATTTGTATCAAGATCCGCCAACTGGATTAACGGAGAAGATTAGATGAGGCCCAAAATGATAAGTAACTTCGCGACTCGCCGTGCACTGCTTCGGAATTGACTAGGCGGATTTTGTCGCAGTTTTTGCCTAAAATTAATTAGTATTGAATTGATCACAGTATACATTTTCAGAATGGTGAAAGTTTGAACATGCATCATTCCGAAAAGTAGATCAACAGAATTATAAACCAGCAGAATAACTTTTTGTATTACTGATAGATGACCTGCCTGGAGAATTGTGCATTATTTGCAGACGATTTCAAATTATTTAAGGAAATCAGAAATCAAGAAGATGTGATTCTGCTACAAAAAGACCTAGATAGAGTCAATGAATGGTCCCAGGCAGATCACCTATCATTTAATGTTGACAAATGTTTTAGTATGTCTATTACCAGAAAAAAACGAAGGATCGAATCCCATTATATAATAAATGATAAACACTTGATTAAAAAATCAGAATGCAAAGATTTGGGGGGTGACAATAGATTAAAAACTCAATTTTGAGTAGCATATTACCAATATCGTCAACAGAGCATATAAGATGCTGGGCTTCATTATAAGAAATATTAAAATAAATGACTTCCTCAGTGAATTTCAAATACTCAAATGCGGAATACCTCAAGGTACTGTTCTGGGTCCGATGCTCTTCAACATTTATTTGAACGACTTTTCTACAACAAATGTAGAAGGAGACATAATTAGCTTCGCAGATGACACATCAGTTGTTTATCATTCAGAATCATGGTACTCACTGAAACAAAAAGCTGAAGAAAACTCCTAAACAATAATTCAATGGTTCGAAGGTAAATTTCTTACCATTAATACGACCAAAACCTTGTTCATTACATTTACGTCATATTCCAAAAACCTACCAAATCTCAATTCACTCTCGATCAAATACAATGACCATCACCCAAGTAAACAAATTGAAATATATTGGTGTATATATATAGACGCCCATTTGAAATGTAATACATATATTGAATATTTGGTAAAAAAATTACGTATTGTTACATATAGATTAAAATACGTCAGGCCTTACTTGACAGTTGTACAGAAGCGCTTGCTATACCATGCTTTGTTTGAACCACACCGTTTATATGGGATAGTTGCTTGGGGTGCAGCAAACACAACTCACATGAAAAATATAGAACAGATAGAAAAAATGGTATTGAAAATAACTCAACACAAAAAAAGGACTCACCCCTCAGAAACACTATACAAAGAGAAATCGAATCTAGACATTAGACAACTATACTTTTACAAAACCATAATTGGACAACATAAAATACAATAATTTAACATCATTATGCAACTCGTCACAAAATAAATGCCACCTATGTAATGAAATCGCAGAGCAACACCCTACAGAGGTCCCATTCATACTGTGAGTAATTATGAAAATATTTTAAATTCTATCCCACGCACAGGTTTATCCTTCTGTGGGATTTCTTTATTTATTTACCCTCATATTCTAAATGTACTCAGTTCTATTTTGTATTGTGAATTATGACAAATAAAAATATTATTATTATGATGAAAAACTTTCAGGAACACTCATTTCTCCTACCTCCCCTCCCCCTCCCTACCTACCCTACCACCCTACTCTATAGCGGTATCTTTTATTTTGTCGAAAATATTCCAATTCATTTCCCCAACCTTACCTCTGCATACGTATCGTGCATAAAACATAATAAGAACAAGAACGTTTTATGCCAGTACAATCTAATCCTTATATTCCTGCAGAGGCATATCAGGTGCAACTGTGCACGTAACAAAATACTTTATTACCCAGTCGAGTACACCGGCAGACACGCAAATTGAATATTGGCCGTGACTAGTCGCACGCCACGATGTGTGCGAAACGAAAGGGCCTTCACAGTAGGTTTTCGACTACTAGGTGAGGGCGACCACTAGGCAGGAACGTCATCAAAGCCAAAGGTATGAACATCGTATGTATCGGACAACTTTTTTTGAAAAGAGTCCATCTTATACTGGCATACAGTTGTATAATAAACTACCAAGCTCTATAAGAGAAATCCAAAATTGTAATTTATCAAAAAATATCTCAAAGATCTCCTGTGGCAATACTGAATGAATTTATGGAATGTAGCTTTAAACAAAATTGTATTTCTTTATTTACTTATTTATCTACTCATTTCTCTACTGACTTTTCCTAATATCATGTTAATGGTCTCAATGGAATGAAAAATTATTTATTTATTTATCAAGACCAGAGAGGAGCTAAGCATGAGATCAGATTGCGAAACGATTTTCCTTCGATAAATCTATCAGAGTAGAATGGAATAACGAAGACCTCAACATCATTTTACAGTGCGCGTCAAAATTATGGAACAAATTCGATATTTCGCAAGCCATGTACTTTTGACAAAAATCCTGGAATAGGTCGATTTTTATTTTAAAATGCCGATTTTTTTATGTATATTCTAAAGAGGTTATGTCACTGGTTTTGACATGGTGACGTAATCGGTAAATTTTTTAAATTGGAATAGATGTCTTGTGATTCCTCATCTGAAAGGCCTTTCAATACTGCATTCAATGATAATAATTAATTAGATATTTTTTTACAGGGTGAACAAAAATTAATATTTTATTTCAATAAGAGAATAACTTTATATCCAACAAAATAGAACAATTAAATAAGATGTTCGAAATGCCATCCACCAGTCTCTTGACAATAAGCAAATCTACGGACACATTCCTCTTGCACATTGCGAATAACTTCCGGAGTAATTCTGTTAATTTCGATCCTAATTCGATTTTTCAACTCTTGTAGATTTTGCGGCCTATCTACATAGACCTTCGATTTCAAATAACCCCACAAGGAAAAATCCAGGGGCGTAAGATCTGGAGATCTTAGGGGCCACTCTATCGGTCCGCGTCTACCAATCCACTTCCTAGGAAAACAGTTATTCAAAAACTCACGAACATCACGTGCATAGTGCGGGGGTGCACCATCTTGTTGCAACCAAATACTTTCATTTGGTAAGTTAGGATTGTTGGCGTTCGGAAAAATATCGGCAAGGCTAGGTATGAGTTCATTTCTTAAAAATTCCAAGTGAGATTTCCTTCGAAAAAATACGGGCCAATAATCCTGTCGTTTATTATCCCTGTCCCAACATTGACCTTCTAAGGGTATTGAGTATGCCCGTCCATCATCCAGTGAGGATTATCCCTACTCCAAAATCTGCAATTCTGACGATTTACTGAACCATTTAGGCAAAACGTAGCCTCATCGGAAAACAGAATTTGTTTTATAAAACGTGGATTGCGGTTACACAAATCCTGCATTATTTCACAGAACTCCACACGGCGATCGGGATCATCATCATTGAGTTGTTGATGTAGCTTTACTTTGTATGGATGGTACTTTTCTGCTTTTAGAATACGTAATACAGAACTTTGGGATATGTAAAGGTCTGCTGCAATTTGTCGTGTAGGATTGTGAGGATTATTCTCTACACCCAATAGAACATCAAGTTTCACGTTTTCTTCTATTTTAGGACGTCCAGCATTCGGAATATGTTTGACATGACCAGTTTCTCTAAATTTTTTCTCAATCTTACTGACTGTTGAACGACTGATAGGTCTATTTGGATACTTCGCATTGAACAAGTCGCATACCTCTTGCTGAGTTCTGGATCTATCTCCGCATCCAATAAATATTAAAATTTCTATGCGTTGGGTTTGACTTAAAGTAGCCATAGTTTACTTTTAGAACCTTTTCACTTAGAATTTGTAAAGAATATTTGTTGATATTTCAACTGACATTTATTTGACACTAACTTGTCTATTATGGCATTAATTTGTGATTGTCTTTTGTTTCCATTTTAGACTAGGAACTATTAATATTTGGGAAGGATCCATTGGTGTAGTAGAGCACTGACTCACTGGTCTGCCAGGGCAGTCTGAGGGATTAGAGCCTTGGCTCAAAAAAGTAAAATTTTGCATTTTTTAACACACTTTTATTATCTTCACTTGTAACTAAATAGCTCACAATGTAATAAAATCTTGGAAGTAAATATTCACCCACTTCCAATCTTCCGAAGAATCTGAAATTTGTCACACATATCAAGGACCGATGACAATACAAGAATTTCATAATCATAATGTAATAATAATAAAAATATATTTTTCCAAACGCCAACAATCCTAACTCACCAAATGAAAGTGTTTGGTTGCAACAAGATGGTGCACACCCCCGCACTATGCACGCGATGTTCGCGAGTTTTTGAATAACTGTTTTCCTAGGAGGTGGATTGGTAGACGCGGACCGATAGAGTGGCCCCTAAGATCTCCAGATCTTACGCCCCTAGATTTTTTCTTGTGGGGTTATTTGAAATCGAAGGTCTATGTAGATAGGCCGCAAAATCTACAAGAGTTGAAAAATCGAATTAGGATCGAAATTAACAGAATTACTCCGGAAGTTATTCGCAATGTGCAAGAGGAATGTGTCCGTAGATTTGCTTATTGTCAAGAGACTGGTGGATGGCATTTCGAACATCTTATTTAACTGTTCTATATTGTTGGATATAAAGTTATTCTCTTATTGAAATAAAATACTAATTTTGGTTCACCCGGTAAAAAAAATATCTAATTAATTATTATCATTGAATGCAGTATTGAAAGGCCTTTCAGATGAGGTATCACAAGACATCTATTCCAATTTAAAAAAATTACCGATTACGTCACCATGTCAAAACCAGTGACATAACCTCTTTAGAATATACATAAAAAAATCGGCAATTCAAAATAAAAATCGACCTATTTTAGGATTTTTGTCAAAAGTACATGGCTTGCGAAATATCGAATTTGTTCCATAATTTTGACGCGCACTGTATATCTGGAAAGACCTGGTACTCATACGGGTCTTAGACGAAGAACCCTGTACACGTTCTTCTCTACTTAGGTCCATTGTGCCCACATGTTCTGGAGTTCAGCTTCTCAAGTGTTCTTGAGGCTCGGATTTTCATGCAAATGGTATTGATATAAAGCTCGAACTCATACCTCCTTTTTGTTAAAGCGCCGGCTGATGACATTTACTCAGATCTCCAGAAAGGCAGTGCATTCAAGAATTGTGATAAACAGTGTTGATTGCATTATCTGTCAGTCACGTCGACTGCGATGTTGAGCGGAATAAAAATTGGTACACAAGGACTAGACTGACAGGTCTAAAACTTCTGCCAGTAAGTTTGACATCGGAAATTGTTATATAGAATAAAATATGACGAGAATATTCCGAAATAATATCAAATTGTGAGTAACTGTGCATGTTCTGTTGCAGGTGATAATAATATGGATGATTCACTTTATCATTACAAGAAGAAAAGACCATTACCAAAGACTATTCTTTTTGGAGTGCATAAGAAAAAAGTGCAATTTTTTCATTCGGTTGCTCATTCCTTGTTTTTTTTGGTATATATATTTATATATTTTCTTCAATTTCTCGGAATTAAGGTCTGATTCAGTCAATTCATATAATTTCGACATGGTATTTGTCATCATCAGGTTAAGACAAAGTTATTTTATTTGAATTCTGCGTTCGCATCGTACGAACGTTCCTTCAATAACGTTCGTACGATGCGAACGCAGAATTCAAATAAAATAATTTTGTTTTAACCTGATGATGACAAATACCATGTCGAAACGTAGTTAAAAGAGATTATATGATTTGACTGAATATATATATATATATATATATATATATATATATATATATATATATATATATATTTTATATATATATATATATATCTTTATATATATATATATCTTTATATATATATATATTTTATATATATATATCTTTATATATATACCTATACAGAGTGGTCCAACGAAAAGTATGCACCTAGCTTTTCTCCTTTGTTTAGAATTGAAAGCAAAAATGCTCGGACACGTGGAGTTTGCTTTTGAGGGGGACACATTTTAGACATATTTTTCAACCTGTGCCTTTAACGCCCTAGCGAGGGGGCGTCACAACCCTAAAATTTTAAATGGAAAGTGGGGTCGAGTGATATATCATTTGAACGGGCACAAAATTATCTTTCCAATGATACCCTATTTATTGAAATTTATTCGAACAGTTAATGCGAAAACGGCTTTAAGAACATTTACCCGATAATTTAGATATTAATGAAACATACAAATAAGTTTTGGTTATTAAGAATCAAAACATTTACAATTAGTAGTACTTACGTTTCAATGTTTGTTACTTGTAACAGTGCTTTGTAAAAAAAGTAAACAAGCTGTTAAATTGATTTATTAAAACGTTACTTCAACAAGTGTTGAAAATGTGACCCACTTGCTTCCATACAATAATACAGATTTTGTTCAAATCTATTTCTAACATATTGTAGCATATCAGGTGTTATGCTTCTGCATTGTGCTGTAATCCGTTGGCGAAGATCTTCTATGGACTCGGGCTTCGTAGCAAAACATTTATTTTTCAAGTGTCCCCATAGAAAAAAGTCCAAAGGCGATAAATCAGGTGACCTGGCAGGCCATTCAATTGGGCCTCTCCTTCCAATCCACTGTACGATCTACCCCTATTTTTTTTTTTAGGAAAACGGGATAACGGGATGACAGGATTATTTTGATAAATTGAAGAAAGCTTTCTTCTCTGGATCAGTGTTTATGGATTATGGGAAAAATGGTGTGGTGAAATATATTTTTTGTGATAACTGGGGAGTCAACGGGATATTCAGAAGATAAATATTTTCTATTGTTTCTGATGTTGGATTTTTTTCAATATGGATTATTCCTAGATTTTTTTTTATGTTATACTCTGTGGCCGAGATTTTTTATTCTAGGTAATTGTCGTTATTTGTGTTTTTTGTGGATTTTGAGTGCTGTTGATTCAAATTTTGAATATTTATGAGTTTTCAAGCGATTTTCAAGATAAGAAGTTTGGCCACTATCCACTTCACTGCATGAGGAGTGGTTACATATATTTTGATATATTGTGTGTCTTTTTTTTGTTGTGTGGGATCTCAACTTTTAATTTGGAAAATACTGTAGATCGGGTTTTCGAGCTTTTACATTATGTCGTTTTAGTATTTCATTCACTTTTTCTGATAAACCTCTGGTCTAGGATATGGAGACGTGAAAACTATTATGCGCATATTTTCTACCGTGTAAAAACATTTCTCTGTTAAAAAAAAGTTTTTTTTTTTAAGTTATGGGGTGACAAGGTCTTTATATCATTTGGCAGTGAGTTATAAATGCCAATACCAACAAATTTAGATTTTTCATATTTGATGATGCATTCGAGTTGTGATCATATATTTACTCCTTGTATTATAATTATGCATTTCTGCTCTCATTTGTAGCATACCTTTATTTTCATGTATATATCTTAATGTTTTCAAAATCAACAAACTGTCAATATTTTGTTTTGCAGGAATGTCTCTCTACAGGAAGTTCTATAATCCAAATTGGATATCAATCTCAGCAGTGCTTTTTGCTTTATGAAAATCCCGTCTGATCCAGTAGTGATATATAATCGAGTGAAATTTAGCATAATAAACTAATATCAGTGATTTTGTATCTAACTTACACTTGAGAGATTTAATCAAGTAGTATGATTGATTCAATTTATTACATGTGAAATCGATATGTTCTTGCCATGTGAAGAGTGAGTCAATCATTGTTCCCCAGAATTTTGCAAACGCCAATTCTAAAGATTTGTTTTGGAAACTGAGATTGAGGTTATGAAGACTTCTTCTTCTTCCTTCAATGGGCTGTGCCCAAGGGCAATTTAATCATCAGCTAACTCTTTTTGGAAATGTTCCTAATCTTGCTCGGGCAATTGAACATCTCAAATTTCCCCATAAGTTTTTAGTTTGAATACGGTTTCCTGTATTATTCCATTTTTCTTTCTTCAATAAGGGCAAACATGTTAGTAAGGGTTGACATAACAACAAAGGTTAAAGACTTTTCTCGCTTGGGGGTAGCCGCCAAGCTTCACACAACCAGAAATAATACCTACGGATACAGAAATAGCAACATTTTGAAAAAAAATTATTGTTTTTATTAAATCATAGAACGATTTTAAATATATTCAGAAATCTAATCAAGATGTCTGTTCTTTGTCTGTTTAAAGTTATGTAGACTTCTAGATGAATTCGCAAATTGCATGCATACTGTTTTGTTTAGGTTCACAATGAAATGCGAACCTTTGCGATCCGATATCGGACCGCTAGCCACTCCCGGCCATTTCCTCTAGTGGCTGTTTACTCTAAGTGATTGCATCTTATGAATCCGAATTTATGCAGTGTAAATAAAATATTCCGGCTTCCAGGAAGCGTGATATTACATTGAAATGTTTATACGAGTATGAAAGCATGTTTATAGGAATTATTATCAGCATTTCCATATGAATGGCTTCGCAAGCGTTGCTTCAAAGAAATGCATATCTGCTGCAATCAGACCGGATAAATAAATATGTCGATTCATTGTGCTCGTTTTCATATCGACGTTCGCAATGAATGCAATAAGTATATGCCGAGTGTTACGTATCGAAATTGAAATCGCAGTTCGAATGGCATCGGCGATGAGGATTTAATTCCGCAAAATATTATCGGGATGTGAATATTCTCAATGTAGTTATGAGTTGTGTATTGTTCTCCGTAATCTTTCATCAAAAGAAAGTTGTGAAATACACTGAATTATAATAAGGAAAATCAAGGAATTTTCAATCCCACTATTTATAGTATTAAATGTATCAAATTAAGTGATGATTATGCTGAATGAATATATATTGTGAAATAGCCGACAATTAAAGTAGAACCAGAAATCTAAGAAGGTCGTAAATCACCAACCACTTGAGTTATCAGCAGGCGGTGGAGATTCTACGCAGAGTTGTACCTGCCCTAGCCATTACATTTTGTTTTATAGGTGGGTATAATGATAATGGGTTAAGATAATTATTAAGAAAAATCGCTTGAATATAATTGAGAATTGTTTATTTATATATAATATATGATAATAATATATGTTATACCTAATTAATGTAAAATGTCAAACTTTATACTTTATAAAAAGTTCAGTTTCTCGATAAAAGGTATTTATAAACAAAATTACTCACGAAGATCAGTTTCACTGTCGTCATCCAAATTGATAATAAACTTTTCTTTGGGAATTTTTTCTATATCCATATATACTTTTCCACCTTTTTAATATGGGAAACACACTTGGCCCAGCTGCTATCAGGAATGTTTGCAGTTTCTGTTTGAATAAGAGCTACAACAGTTGAACTTAAGGTTGGAGAAGTATTATTTCTTCGAACTGCTGACTTAAGCTGATACCATATATGTTCAGTTGGGTTAAACATACAGTGGTAAGGAGGAAGTATGTCCCAAGTTTTCAACCAATGAATCACAAACATATTTCTTTTTTATCGAATAACTGCGTAAAACTTCTACTAACTGTTTTTTGGGTACTTTTCCTCAGAGTAGATATCATTATTTAACATATATTCTTGTATAGTGGCCTTGATGTCGTTTGAACATGCTGCTTTATTTAGTCTTCGACATGACATGACGATAATACTGTTGGGTGGAATATTTGGTATGAGTTTATTTTGGAACCAGTCTTCAAATAATTCGGCTGTAGTATCATCATGATAATCGACTGAAGAGCCTTCAATATTATTTGCCGATAAAGACAACGCATTTGGTATAAAACCATTTTCTCTTCCTGCGTGAATTATCATAATGCGTTTTCCTTTATTAGACCCACATTAGTTCGGCACAAGTCAGATGAGTCTACCCAACTTTTGTTTGGAATATCGTGTGTATCGAACCAAGATTCATCCAAAAACACTACTGTTCTACCATATTCTCTAAATTTGTTTATTGCCAATAAATATTCAAATCTCAATTTCTTAAGGCGCACAGATTCCATTAAGATTTTTCTGCTACTAGCGAGTTTTTTAAATTTTAATCCGTTTTGTAAAAGAGACTTCTTTAAAGTCTCTTTGCAACACTGGGTACCCGTTTCATTCTTTTTAAGCCGTTGCATTAAAATATCTAATGTAGGCACAATTTGATCTTCATACAAAGCATATATTGTTCTTCGAATTTAATCTACATCCCAGCCATCTAGTTTCATTGAACCGCCAGAGTCTTTTCGTTTCTTTCTTTTTAAAATAGGGTTACTTACTGTTTTAAACACTGTGGAATACGGTGTTTTTGTTAAAGAAGCACTTTCTTGCACAGCTTGATCCTTGGATATTCCACGTTCCAGAAGGGAAGTAAAAACATTAAATATAATTTGTTTCCCATGAGGGTGTATCATTTGTCGACTAGTGGTACTACGACCACCAGTTGAAGTACTAGCTTCAGGATGAGCCCATGGACGCCACATTTTTTACGACACAGAAATCGAATAGACACTTTAAAATAGACCCAACTGACACAACGGAATATTAGGTAGGTAATTAGTAAATGTTGTTTAACTTTCCCCCTTTTATTTCTGAAATTGGAAAGCGTTCAGTTCTCAAAACAGTCTTGTTTTCCAAATCTGGTAGGTAATTTATTTTGTAATCGTAAATAGACCATTATCGCTATAATCTGATAATAGCCCATTAGTACTGAAAGTCTGGTGGCCAGGTAAGTACATTTTATTATTTACACACATTTAAACATATCCTTACCAACGGTTCTAAATCAACCTTACGAGATTTTCCATTATCAAATAAATTTAAATACAGAACTGTCAACAAAAGCCTATAATAATGGAGAGCCCACTATTATTAAAATGCCAAACTATTTCATGAGATATTTTAATCCGGACCTGGGAATATTTTAAGGGACACACACTTTTATTGCTTATCTATATTTCGAACAATAGGTAATAATGATGGTCGTCGGCTGATATTTATTCACGACCTTCTTAGATTTCTAGTTCTACTATACATTATATTCAATACTTGGTTTATTGTTGAGTGTCTAACAATGAGTACAATCATTGTTTCCCCTGGGTCATCGATACGTTATAAATATCACGTTTTGATATAACTAGTATATCTCAAATCGAACAATTACCTCGGAAAGAGATGAAATATCCATAATCACTAACACGAACTTCTTCACGCATCATATGGTATTTTATTCCTGAATAAAAATGATTAAAAACAATATTAAAGACTAGCTCTCATACAAATGCACTGAAAATTAAAAAATAATGTCTTTAATTGTTTGACCTAGGTTATTCTGTAAGTAGCAGTTTCAAAATCTTGTTGCGCAAGGTTACCTACTTTATATTCGCGGCAAGCAATCTCCGTCCCCAAAAAAACCCACACACCAATTTTGAAAGGAATCAGGCCATGATCACAAAACTCCGCCATCTTGGAGCCGCAATCAAATAAATTATGATTTCTGACCCCAAAAAGCCCTACATACCAATTTTGAATAGAATCGGACCATAATCACAAAACTCGTCCACCATATTGGAGCCACCACATTGTTTTTTCTCTAGCAAAAATTCCATAAAACATTGTCGCCGGAATTATGAACTCCTGCCAAATCCACTTGCAAGATTTGAACTGAACATACATACGTACAAATGTTAAATTAAATAAAAGCTCGCAATAATAATGGGCAATTGAAAAATATTGTGGGACAGAAAAGTAAAAAAAAATCAGGCTCATAATTTTCTGATGATACCAGCAATATAAAATTATTCCAATTGATATTCAGGGTGGCCGATATATACCAAGTGATATATATCATGATATATATCACGATATATATCTGATATTTATTGATTGATATATATCATGATAAATATCATTTACTCATTTTCAACAAAATAAATACCGGAGTAAAAAATCCTCGATATTTTGCGTAAAAATCGATCACAGATTCTTAGGACAAAATTCAACACAGTTTCGAAAGCAACAGGCTTTCGATCTTCTAAATTCAACAAACCCAGAATTTGTTCCTCTTGTTACGAAGGCGTAGAACAACAAATTTTTTTTTTTAAACATTTGGAATTGCCACTTTGAATTGACAATTGTCACTTTAAACTGACAATTGTAACTTCGAAGTGACAATTGTCACTTCGAAGTGACAATTGCCACATACAAAATCATTTTGAATTGCCACTTTGAACTGACAATTGTTACTTTGAAGTGACAATTGTCAGTTCGAAGTGACAATTGTCACTTCAAAGTGACAATTGTCAGTTCAAAGTGACAATTGTCAATTCAAAATGGCAATTCCAGTTTTTGTGAGTGACAATTGTCCCTTCAAAGTGACAATTGTCAGTTCAAAGTGACAATTCCAAATGTTTAAAAAAAATATTTTGTTGTTGGCCCTTCTACGCCTTCGTATCTTGTTATGGCTCTTACTACAAAGTCTTGTCCATTTCCAAAGTATTCATTTTCCGCACAATTCCAAATGAGAAATTCAATGATTTGGTGGAAATCGATTGCAATTCCTGACTCCGAATGGCCAAAAAAAGAATTCTTCTTACAACTATGTGAGCAGTTATTCAGTGCAGTAGCGGCAACAGCTGGTTTAGACATAATTTTTTCGAGCTTTGGATTCATTCAATCTAAATTAAGAAATCGTCTAGGCAACGAAGAAGCGAGTAAACTGGTATTTATTTTTAAATGTTCAAATCACAATACCGATAAAAAACCCAAAAGCTTGGACTGGATCCCGTCAAATGATGAACTAGTTGCCTTAAGTGAAGATGATAATGATGATGATATTCCTCTTTCCCGATTTTGCGTTACTTGAAAATTTATCAAACAAGTTTTTTATATTATATATTTTAGGAAGTTTTTTATTTGTTGTCTCTTTTTTTGTTATTTTAAAGTAAAGTTTGATTTTGCAGGAACAAAATCAAAATTTCTGATATATATCGGATATGATATATATTCGATATTATGATATTTTGATATTTATATAAATATCATGATATTTGCTAACCCTGATCTATTTCCCATAAATAACTGAAATATATGTCAAAATGAGGCTCTTATGATATACATCGTGGAATTGATATACATCGGTACGATAGCTCTGAAAAGAGGGATGCTAGAAATCTAATGACACCCTGTATACTATTCTTTCTCTTGTTCTATGATGTTTTCGATCAACACCATCAAATTTCAGTCAATCCTGTGTTGACGTTTTGTACGTAGTTTATGTCTTTTTGTTATGTGCCGCATCTTTCACCTCACCTATGTATTTTGTATATCACAATATTCTTTTCTATCCATTAGTCTACTTATAAAAATAAGATTATAGAAATCAATTACATTTTGAGTTTTGGTTCACATTAGCTCACGAATAATAAAAATAAAATGTATAGTTTAAAAAACAAAAAACACGCTTATGAAGCAATAAGGACTAAAATGTTGAAAATAATAAGAAAAAAAAAGTCATTGACCAGAAAATTTTCTAATATGTAAAAAAGCGCGAGGTGCTTGATATCAGTTATCTTGATATAATTATGAAAAGTAAGTAAGAAGCACGCTTTTTTTACATAAGAGAAAATTTTTCAATGACTTTATTCTTAGTTTCAACATTTTAGTCCTTCATAAGCGTGTTTTCAAGTTTTTAAACTATAATTTCATTTTTAACTTTTTAGTTCATATTTGCCACTAAAAACAAAGAAGATTATGGGAGAAAAGCTCTTCCATTGATTCCTCCACCATAATTTAGCGAAAATGCATTCGCCCCATATTTTGAAATTAAAATTATGCTGTGAAAAACGTGTGCTTTCGCCATATTTTTGAAATATGGCAAGCAATCAAAACTAGGTACTATTGAATATTAAAACCTAAATTAGTAATAATAGTAATAACTACAGGTGAAATCAATGAAATGTATATAATAACGTCAAAATTGACATATCTTTATTTTCCCGCACTAGTGCTGGAAAGTAACACTTTCAAAACTCAAATGCGTGCGGGAAAGTGCGTAAAAACGCACGGTCGAAGAAAACATTAATTTCAAAGATTCTATAACTTACATACATACATTGATACATAAAGGTGAAGTTAATATATAGTGTATAAAAAAACAAGCTTTTATCGGAAGGAACAAAAAAAAAAGTAAATTGTGGTGTTATTATATCACTTTGAAAGATTTAGAAAAGCTTGTCAAGTCAATTTCATGAGTGATGTGATTTAAATTTTACGCAAGATTTAATTGCCGCGGATAGGTGAAGTTCCCTGAAAACTTGAAATGGTAGAAAAGGGTTCAATTTAAACCAAACTAACATTGTATTATATGCCCTTTCCACTTCACCATAAATCCATCGAATACGATTCTCTCCGTGATGGATTCGTATCGGTGCGAATTGGATTTCACACCATTTACAAAAATGAGAGCATGTGGGGGTAAACCCTCGCTCTTTTTATTGCCCAACTTGAAGTGGCATTGGAAAAGGAGTTTTATACGCCAGCTTTGCGGGGAAACGATTTCATGCTTCAACACGTCGTAAAGAACAAAATGTATAGGGTTATACGATCTGGCAAGAATTTCGCGATGGGGAATCTCCTTGACGATCTCCTTACTTTTTCGGAAACGGTTTACTCGTTACTCTCCCGCCGCGCCGTCTCAAATCATGCTAATGAAGTGGATAATATAACTCGAGAAAAACACACCCAATCACACTTTTAATTATTATTTTAACACAATTGCAAAATTCAAATAACCTTCTGTGATCCGGGGGATTTCTTAAAAGGTACCTAGACTCTGTTCATCTTTGTTTTTTTTGAACCGGTAACAAGTTTTGAAGAAGTCGATGCTATACGCAACTTGAAGAATTCAAAATACACTGATGTTTATGGGATGAAAAGTGAACTTCTGAAAAAAATGTGACTTGATAATCGATCTTTTAGTTATTCTTTGATGCCTGTATTTCTTTGGAAGAATTTCCTGATATCTTCAAGGTTACGAAAGTATTATCAATATTTCAAAAAAGTGATATAACACAGAATGAAAACTGTTAATAAATTATGAGTATTTAAAAAAAAAACTTGACAAATCTTTTTTTCTCATTGGTTAAAAGCTCAAAATGAGTGACGTGAGGACTATGACGTTCATCGATTCCTCAACTACGTATACAATGCCAGTAAGAGAAAAGATGCACGAAAAACGGACATTTCCAAGTTTTTTTAGAAAAGGAGATCTAACACAGAATTAAAACTGTTGATGAATTGAGTATTTAAAAAAAACAAATTTGACAAATCTTTTTTTCTCATTGCTTAATAACTCCAAATGTGTGACCTGAGGACTATGACGTACATCGACTCCAAAACTACGTATACAACGCCAGTGAGAGGAATTATGCCCGAAAAACGCATCTTTCCATGTTTTTTCTATTTTGATTTTGATCAGAAAGTATTATTTGATGCAAGAAATGGTGGAAATATCACCAATACACGGCCTTGAATTCGACAACCTATATGGAAGAGTAGATGATTTCGCTGAAAATATGAAAAACAAATTTGACCTTTGCGTTTCTAAGAGGTGTTCGTTACAATGTTCATGAAAGTTGTAGACATTATATCAAAATACCCTCGAATAATAGTTTAATTTCTGTCATTCCTACTGAAAGCATGTTTGCAATGATAAAAATAAAGATCGAATAATCAGCATTTTTTCAAAAAAAAACAAAATTTGAGAAATTCTTTTTCTTCATTTTTCTGACTATCTCTTTGATTGATAACTCAAAATGTGTTACGTGAGGACTATGACGTTCATCGACTCAACAACTACATATACAATGCCAGTGAGGGGGAATAAGCTTTTCTATTTTGATCGTAAGTAGTGACAATTTGTTGACAATTGAATGTAATCAAATTATTAATTGTAATCAGTTTGGATTCAGAAGTGAATGCAGTACAATCCAAGCTGTTTTAAATATAATTTCCAATATAGTCTTGAAGAAGACATGGATGTTAGTATTAAACAAGCAGTTTATATAAACAAATCTTGTTCTGATTTCCAAAACATTTCACTTGGAGTACCCCAAGGATCCGTTCTGGGACATTTATCATTTTTATTTACGCAAATGTTCTATCTATTTCATTTTATGTACCTGAATGTATGTTCAGTGTCTCAACCTCAAATTAAACAACGAGAAAACCCAACAACAACTACAAAAAATGCAGGTATTGGCAAAAGTGTTGAACTTCTTGGCATGGTTATTGTTATTGATGACAAACTGTCTTGTTCATCTCATATAGATCACCTATGTCATAAGATATCAAGTTCGATGTATCTCTTACGTAACATGAAGAACAGATTATGTTTCAACACAGTTCAAACATGCTATTTTTCATTCTTTCATGATCTATGCTCTATATAAACTACAGCATACTTATATGGGGTATTTCTTGTCACGCCATCAGGGAAGACACCATTTGAGGCCTTTTCGTTTCAGGCTGAACAAATCACATGGATGTCGGATTTCACAACTTTTTCTGCCTGAAGAGTACAGGATTCTAAATTTGAACTGTTTTAATGTCAAACTCGAAAGACATATTTTTAATCATCATTTTTATTCCATCAACGAATACCTGAGTATGTCTCAATAATGTTTCTTAGTGATAATGAGTGACTTTTTTTATATATTTTCATGTTTTTTGTATGTTGTCTATAGTACTTTTAATATTTCACATTCAGTTTCAAATATTCCTATCTATGTCATATTAGGTACTTACTTTAATTTAAATCTTGGTTTTCTTACTTGGTCAAATGAATCTATGTATCTATTGTGAACGGTATTGCACTGTTTATATTGAAGTATTTCATTTCCTCATAACATACATGTCCATTACATGCACTAGCTATTTTATTGTAATAACATACAATTTACCAAGGGAATTTTTGAGATGCTAGTAATCTGACCCTTGGTTTGAATTTCTCGCTCGTAGAATCTGTAGATATGGAATCTGAAAAGTGAGAAGCTGCATCTTTGTCAGCACAAGCGAAGTCTCACACTACAGGTTTGCCACATAACCAAGATACATACTGTTAGGGCGTTAACCATCATACCTAGGGATTCTAAAATAGTTGGTCGATTCCATAGAACGTTTAATATCGTCGTCCTGATGATTGAGCTGAAACTATTAGCCATATTTGAGCTCAGAGGTCAGCGGCACTCGCTGATTTTCTATCCAACACCAGTTTCACTAACTTAATGTTAACAATGTCTTTGTGTATCTTAGGAGATGGAATCTTACCAAAAAACCTTGATGATGACAATCATACGGGATCTTAACCTAGCTTTGGAAATAAAACTTTATACACTTCAAATGCATTTCCTTCAACCTTCCTTGAAACGAGAGTGTTTACCTTGCAAGTCTCAAGCTCATCAAACTATGAGTCCCTTTTTTGTTCAGTTCACTACCACATACACGATTATCCAACCTCAGTCTGGCCTCTCTCAGGAACTCTTATTGTAAGAAAAATACTTAAAGTTGCTATAGGAATGACTGTCATGTTGGTTCCTATGTCTGTCTCCAAGGATTTCTGCATCACTTTTCTTACTATTTATGTTACTATTCGAGTCACTGTTTTCTATTCTGTTCATATTTTCAAACTACACGATAACATGTATTTCCTTCTGAAATATGTTTGGGAATTTGCCCAGACTCCCAGATAATTTGGCTCTGGTGTCATATACTCACAGTTCTTTCTGCATTTTTAGATCCATCTATGTACAATTTGATGGCGTTTATGTTCGCTAGATGTTCTGAAAGACACATCAACTAGGAGGTTCCTGGAAGAAATCACAGGTAAAGCATTCAGCCAAGCTCCGGATTCCTCAACACTAATAACTAGTAGGCTATAGACGAATTATTCGAGATATTCAATAGAGTCCCAAGATTTCTGGATGTTTCTGTTCTGGATGGTGGTACATTATTGGTTTGTGATAAACACGCACCAGAAGAGTGGGCAAGGAGAACAGAATTCGATGAAACTGGACACACTACTCCTAGAAGCTAAAAATAGTAAGTAAGTAAGTAAGTAAGTAATTTATTCAGTTAATATATGACAGAGCACAATAGAAAATGAATCCGTTATAAATATAACCGAGTAGCCTAAACGTAATATTAGTGACAAACATAATATAGCAGCTGGGGATACACATTTATAGAGAAGGAGATGCCACCTAAGCAAGCTTGTGTTGTGGCATCATCGTTCTCATTATATGGATACAATTCATTTGATGGAAAATGTAGACTAGTTCGTCGAGAGCAAACATGTGTGGCCATTAAATGTTTTCCAGTATAGCATTTAAGCAATCAAAACTATGCTTCATAAAAAAATTCAATTTTGGTTTAATTTTTTTAATACTAGTAATATTCTTCAATTCAGAGGGTAATTGATTATAAAGTTTGGGTCCAATATATGTTACAAATCTCTGGTTATGACGAAGTCTAACAAAGGGAACATCAATGTTCTGGTTTGTGTTGAGGCGGGTGTTATGCGGGTGTGTTTTAAAATTCAAGGGTGTGTTCATAATCCACAGGAGACAATGATAAATATAAAGCTTCTTCACATTGAAGACATCTGCTTCTTAGTACAATTTCGTGGTGGAGAATCTTTTATTTTTCTTCAATAAGATTTTAAGTAATGTATTTTGGACTGCCTCCAAATTCCACAATGTAGTTTTGAATGCCCCCCCCCCCCAAGCAATAATACAGTAACGAATAATGGATTCTGATAGTGCGCTATAGATCATCATGAGAGTTTTTTTATTCAGAATATTCCTGAGTTGGTAAAATTTGTAAATCAATTTACGAAGTCTTTTTGTAGTGTATGTGATATGCTCGTTCCAGCGCAGAAATTGATCTACCATAACACCCAGGTATTTTATCGATTGAGTTTTTGTTACGGTGGGGCATTGACAATTAGCGGATGCATCACAGTTGGAATTATGGATATGTAGGGTCTGAAGAGTTGGTTGATCTTTGGCCGTCGAAGAGAATGCCATGAATTTGGTTTTTTCGATATTGAGGCTTAGTAAACTATTACTGAGCCAACTAGAAATAAGTGCCATTCCCTTTTCAGCTTTATCGTATGTTTCATCCCAGGTGTTACCTACAAAGGACACAGCGGTGTCATCAGCATAAGATATTAAGTTGCCATCGAGTTGTTCGATAGAGAAAATACTGTTTATATACAACAAGAAAAGGATAGGGCCCAAGACTGTGTCCTGTGGAACTCCCATGGAGACTGGTAATGGATCACTTAAAGAAGTATTCACTTTAACTACCTACATTCTTTTCGAGAGATAATCTTTCAGTATATCCAATGACATGCCCCTAATTCCACTGCACTCCAGACGATTGAAAAGTATTTCATGATTGACAGTGTCAAAAGCCTTAGCCAGGTCTAAGAACACTGTCAAGCATTTTTGTTGATTTTGAAAACAATCAAATACCGAGTTTGTTAATTGAAATACCGCTGTTTCAGTAGAGAGGTTTTCCCTGAATCCAAATTGGTTATCCGACAGAATATTATTTTTAGTACAAAAATGAAGTAGTCTGGACTTTAAACATTTTTACAGTTATTGGCCTATAATTGGTAGCTTTTATCTTGTCACCACTTTTAAATATTGGTGTTGTTGTTGACTCCTTGAATCGGGAAGGCACTATTCCACGGCTAAAAATCAAGTTCAAAATAGCTTATGAAGCTCGGGAAAGAGCCAAACGGAGCCCTCCATGATTTGCCGGAACCTAAAAACCAGAATATTCAGACCATTTATTAAAGGACAAATTTTGATTTTTCCAGAATTCTAATACCAGGGGCTGTTTGGAATTTGGATGGATTCAAAATCCATTTTCCAGTTGACACTCATTGAACCCTAGCGGTATCTTCATTTCCATACTTAAGGAGATTATTATCTGTCCTGTGATATTTGTTATATCAATTATGCAAAAGCAGAAAAAGCTAAATTCATGTCATTCTCCTATTTAGGTGCGTTGACACATTTGTTTACATGGAGGGTATTTTCAGAATGAACAGAAAATAACTAGTTGACGTGAAGAGTATTAATTGATTTTCAACTTTCATATACTCTATTGCCGGTTTCTCCATGTTCGTGTCTAGTGGAACTATCGCCTTTTGATAAAAATAAGCAAAAAACTTCCTTCAATCCTCAATTTATTCCCCATTCAACAATCTTTCCTCGCAAACATGTCCCGATTCAAATCTCGAAAGCTGCTAGATTATTATCATTATTGGTCCTCCGAGCCGGATAATAAACGAAACATGTTCAACGCTTCATTTCGAATATAATATTGACATTAAACCATAATCACAGTGATAATAATGAGATTCTCCCCGACGCTGCCGGCGGGGCTATCGCAATAAAAGCGTCACAAAATGTTGGTGAAAGCGTAAAATAAATCTTGTTTATCTGCTCGTGATTACGAATTCATTTGAATGCATGTTTATGCATATTTACCCGATGGACGGATACCGAACAGGGTTTAAAGAGGGGTAGTCACCGTCGGAATAATTCTGACACTGAATAAATTCACGCCATTATTATCGAAATTAACAACGGTACAAAACAAGAGCTTGTTTACACGCAACAAACATATACTAACAATGCACACACACACACAAAACATACTCCGAACGCTGTGTATGTTTGCTAAATTCGCCGGAATTACATATGTGAGTTGTCTGGGTTTATAATAGCTATAATTTCATCGAAATTCAAGTTTGGCGTAAGGGAAACTTTGTATCAGAGACCACATTCACATTTAGACGAGTATATCTTCTATTCTGTCGATGACTTCAGAACACATTTTTGTGGTATCACACATGTCACTACTTCTCTTTGATTTTCAAAGTTTTTATATTTGTGATCGATGTTATTTGCTTGTTAGTTTTAACACTTTTTGTACATTTTCTACATTTTTATGTGATTTTTAGACGTAAGCCAAACATGACTTGCTACAAACATGTTGTATTATGTAACGTAGTCAAATAAAAATATTCTATTCTATCAGATGAATATTCAATTTTATGGTGGATCATTGAACAAACAAATTATAATAAGCACGTGTGACGACAGAATAGGTGGAAAACTCCATTGTAGTACCAAACATTGCCTCTTCTTGTTGAATTGTTAAAAAAAAAACAAATTATGAGATCATAACCCGAGTGGCATTTTAAGTGGACGGAACGTAGCGGCCACGATTCTGGAAAACTTTGAGGTGTTTCGCCACAACCACTGCCGAATAATATACACGGTTCTATCACGCGGCGGCTACCAAAATGGGGAACACTTTTGTGGTGGCTGCTACGTTCCGATCTACGTTCCTGTATTTCAGATAGCCACATTCCAACCACGTTGTGGTCACCTGGCAAAAACGTGGATATGTAGTGGCCGCCACTAGACACGTTGAACAACTGACTGCGTTTGTGTAAATAATATGTAGCTCGATGTAGCTCGAAGTAGCTCGAAGTATAACAACTGTCGATGAGAGCAAATCAAATACATGTCGTTTCAAAGCTATCTTGATTCGAAGAATGCATTGAAATGAGAACTACTATTTGAAAAAGCCAATATCTGAAAAACTATTTAGGTTAGGTATAGGGAACCCCAATATGAAATGAAAGATAATTGAATTTTATATTGTTCAGACCAAAAATACAGGGTGTTCTATTCGAAATAACAAAGTTATCTTTGTCCGAAATTATAAAAAAGTGACAATGATTTTTGAACATTCTGTATAATATTGAGAAACGGATGTTATCGAAATCAATAGCCCAAAACCTCTCTTATGCTTGGTCAGAATTCGAAGGGATGATTTCTATACATTTCGATGTTATTTAGTTTCCAATTGTACCTAGCATTTTCATAAAAAAATCAATAACTCGAGAACGGTTATAGTTAGGTACATAGTACCTCATATGAAATCATATTATTTTTTGCTGACCTATTCAAAAGTGTAACGAAATACAGCGTGTTCTATTTAAAAAAACACAACTTTGATATGTCACACTTTTTTGAGCCACCCTGTAGACTCCAAAATAATTTCCTTTTGCAGCCTTAATCAATCAATCAATCAATTCATTTATCACAAAATATACATATAAATTCAATCACAAGGACCAAAGACAGATGCATGTTTATGACAAGTCACAAATAAAAATCAAAACAAAATAAAATAAGATACCTACCATTAGATTAAAATACATGAGAAATTCATCTTCACAGGAACATACTTTTCGGGCAATATAGCATAAAAAGGTAGAAGACGTGAATACACAAGAGACAACAAGAGAGACAGTCATATATATAAGTATGCTATATTGAATACAAATCAAATCAATTGCATATATCGCGAACATAACACAAATTATACTAGGTACTCATCTATAGTGTAGCAGACTCTCTGAACTAGCTGCTGTTTCAGTCTTGTTTTGGAAATATTTAAATTGAGGGAGCTCTTAATGCTCATCAAGAGAGTTGTATAATTTACAGCCAGTAAAAAAAACTTTTTTGGTACATCGTAGTCCGGTGATTCTCAGGTTGTAGTTGGCCTTTGAAAACGTGTATGATGGTTATGCTTCTCAACAGTATCCAAAAACTTGTTTTTATTTTTATAGACGTATGTATGCACAAACTTCCAGTATATATAAGCTTACAACAGTTCGGATTTTGATTATTTTTAAATAATCTCTGCAGCTCGTTCTAGTATCGATACTAGCAAGAATTCTAATCGCATATTTCTGAAGTACCAATACTTTATTCACATGTGCACAATTTCCCCAAATCAAAACTCCATACTTTATATGGGAATGAAAATTTGCATAGTACAATGACAGTAGTGTGTACTCACTACAGTGGTTCTTCATAAATTTCAGACATTACAGGATATCCCTTTTCGTGGGAACCAGAACATAAAAAAAAAAAAAAAACTATAACAGCTACTCTGTAATTTTTTACACAAACAATCAATATGACAATCCCAGTGAAGTTGCCTATCATAGGTAACCCCCAATAGTTTCACTGATTTACTACTTACTACCATTACCAAAAAGAACAGTTATTGTTTTATCATGATTCAGTTGTAGGTTATTATTGTTGGACCATTTTACAATATTGGCATATACCGCTTCAGCAGTAGTTTTCAATATACATACAGTGCTTCTCAAAAGTCTCCTCCCCCCCTCTTATTTTTGGAACGATCATACATAAACAAGTGAAATTTGGAAACTGTATATTAAAGGTTGTAAACTTCCCTACTAGTGATGATAGATGACGAAATCGTCAAAGATGACGTCACAAGGCGATTGTGACAAATAATTTCAAATGCAACCCTACGGCAAGCGACACCTCTTTTAAAATGTATCGAAAAAACCTTTTCAATGATACTAATTTTGTTTGTGTTTATGGCAGTTTTAATGGCTCATCAGTAAACATTAAAATTTGAATTCCATTCAGTATGATATTAATTACAGATTTAAGAATCAGTATTTACTTAAAAAAATTGCTCGAAATGACCTCCATTTACTTTCTGACAGTGAAATATCCTATTTTTAAACTCTTCTCGTACTTTTGCAAATGTGTCTGCGGAAACAGCCTCACATTCTGCAACAATACGTTGTTTTAAAACGTCAATATTGTCAGGTTCAGTGACGTAAACCTTCGATTTGAGGTACCCCCACAGAAAAAAATCCAAAGGTGGGAGGTCCGGTGATCGAGCTGGTCATTCCGTTTAACCTCGTCGTCCAATCCATCTACCACGATACTCCTCATCCAAATACCGTCTTACTGCACCGTAATAGTGTGGAGGAGCACCATCCTGTTCATCTGGATTATCTTCCAAAATTTCAAGGATAAACCTCACCAGTTAAATTAGTATTTGAAAAACGAGGCCCAGCGATGTGGTTTCCCAGGATACCTGCCCAAACATTCACCTTCTGGAGAAATTGGGTATGTGTTTCACGAAACAGGTGAGGATTTGCGTCACTACAATACCTTACATTCTGTTTATTTACATTTACATAGAAAGTACTTTCGTCACTAAAACAAATTGTTTTGACATAGTCTGGCTGTTGGTTGGTTTCCATATTTTTACAAAATTCTAGTCTTCGGTCTGGATCGTCGTCTGAGAGTTGATGAACCATTTTTAATTTGTATGGATGAAATTTATTTTTTTTCAACACCCTGTGTACTGTACTTCGACTGACTTCACAGGTAGATGCAACGTGAGTTGTTGAAGAAGTAGGATTAACTATTACTTCTACCAGTATATCAATTTTTTTCTCATCAGAAATTTGTGGTCTGCCAGATCGTTTCTCATCATTAATACTACCCGTTGTTTCAAACTTACGAAGAAGCTCCCTCAAATAACTCCTCGAAACGGGGCGATCGGGAAACCTCTCATTAAAAATGCGTTCTGCTGCATGAATATTATGTCCAGTTTTACCAAGAATTAGGATCGCTGCTACTTTATCACCCAAAGCACGTACCATTTCGCTTCTTGAAGCACTTAAACGTTCGGCTCACAACAGTTTAACGAATTATTAAAATGTACAAAAATATTGAAAGTACCAAAAGCTGCTAAAACAGTTAAACGTTGGATCAACAATAAAAAAAATATTAAAAGTACAAAAACTTGGACAATTACAAAAACGTCGAATTAGGGAGACTAACGAAACGTCAGCTTATTTGACAACTATCCAGAGGCGGAGCTTGAATTTTGAATTTTAGTATTAACTGATTCAATTCATCACAGCTTTGCGTTTTTAAAAAGCGAGTTGCCAAAACTGCCATAAACACAAACAAAATTAGTATCATTGAATAGGTCTTTTCGATACCTTTTAAAAGAGGTGTCGCTTGCCGTAGGGTTCCATTAAAAATTATTGGTCACAATGGCTTTGTGACGTCATCTTTGACGATTTTGTCATCTATCATCACCAGTAGGGAAGTTTACAACCTTCAATATTCAGTTTCCAAATTTCACCTGTTTATGTATAATCGTTCCAAAAATAACAGGGGGGAGGGGACTTTTGAGAAGCACTGTATAATGAAATGGAGAAATTCCCGAAAAAATTAATGGTTCGGTTTACAGGGACCGTGTCGTATGGGGTGCCCCACCCTGTATAAAATTCTAGAAATGAAAGCCGAAATATTTACGATCTGGTCAGCAACGACACTGAGTTCCGAATAATTACCATACTAATAATGGACCCTGGTAGAAACTATGTATCAATAGCCGAGTTCGGGCCTCTGCAACAGGACGGTCGCAGCTGGCGTTCTGCGGTTGCAACGGGAAACCGCGACAACGCAGTGACGTCACACGGCGGTTAACCGCTCGCCTGCGGCTTGCGGTTATATTAACATTAACATATGTAGTTCGAAAACGATTCGACGTAACGCATTCGTAAGCGTTTCGTCGTCATTGATAAATGAATATCGACGTGTTTGCATAGCCCGTTGGATTGGGATGTTGCGTTCAATAATTTCGAAGAGATAGAGTTGATTGATAGATAGTGTAACAAAATACAATATCTATTTTGAATGAAATATTACTTTTTCCAAGATTCACAGCTTATCATGAAATTATAACCAAACCGGTGGTCAGAAAATAAGGTATTCGAGATTATTTATTTTCGTTCACAACCGAAACATATTTTATTTCTTCAAATATTTTCGAAAGGGACCACTACCCAAATAATTTGTATGGGCAATTGAAGAGCGTATTTCCGGTCCCAGAGAAGCGTGTTCTAGTACAGTCAAAATAGGATACAATATTTCAAAAACTTATTTTTTATGAGAAAAAGTTACATCATCGTCATGAAAGACATTTCATATATGTAAATGATGGTTTGCAAAAGATTTTCCTGGGAGAAAATTTTGTTAATAATAAGAGTTAGAGTAGCGTGGAAGTATTTTTTTCTTTGCAAATTGTTGGTTTTAACTATCACGCTCAAGTATAGTTCATCCATTATCAATTGCAGAAGCATAAAAAACAAGTTTCCCAATCCTATGAGCAGCAGAGGCGTAGATAACTAATTTTATTTAGATATTAAAATATTTTTAGAAATACTTAAAATAAAAAAAAATATGCCATAAACGAGGAAGTATGTATTAATAGGCAATCGGATCATCATAATTTCCTTTTTGCCATGGTAAAAAAAAAGCCATATTTTCCAACAAAACACATCACAACTATAGAATATTTCAAAACCTATTTCGATCCCCGACCATATACAACAGTGCTTCTCGAAAGTCCCCTCCACCCCTCTTATTTTTGGAACGATTATACATAAACAAGTGAAATTTGGAAACTGAATATTAAAGGTTGTAAACTTCCCTACTAGTGATGATAGAGGCCATTGTGACCAATCATTTTAAATGGAACCCTACGGCAAGCGTCACTCTTTTAAAAGGTATCGAAAAAACCTATTCAATGATAGTGTAACGAACCTAGGCCGGACCTGTCGCCTCCCGCGTCGCCATCGACAGCGATGAGATCATCCCCGGAGATATTCGAGAACCATCCAGTCCCTCTTCCGCGTAATGCAACGGTCAATATTGGAAACAATTGGAACATGCCGTCGCCAACTGGAAGAATTCGAAACATCGAGAATGCTGTATCGGAGATAAATAGACAGCCCTCAAGAGGGAGTGAACAATCTGAACGAGCCCATACAATCGAGCTATACAGCGGAGTAGTAATATAAATTAAGTTGTAGATTAAGTGTGAAATAAATTATTAGAACCAAGTTAAGTTTATTTACGTTACAATTGGTGTCAGAAGTGGGATACCGCCAGGACAAGACACTGCGGGAGAGGACTACGTCAGCAAACTTCGGCAGAGAATGGACGACATCCACGAACGAGTCCGGTTGAACATCCAGAGTGCCAGCGATAAAATGAAGAAGACCTATGACATCAAGGCCGACGCTGGAGGATTTAAGGTTGATGACCTGGTTTGGCTGTACAACCCCAAACGTCGTCGTGGACTATCACCAAAGTTGCGGAACTCGTGGGAAGGCCCGTATAAGATCGTGAAAGGATAAACGACCTTGTGTACCGAATCCATAAGCCACCCGAGGGAAACCAAGGGTCGTCCATTTCAACAGGTTGGCCCCTTACGCTGGAAACCATGACCAAGTTCGCACCCTCAAGCCACCGGAGGATGATATGACGTTCGAGAAGTTTATGTCCTTGTATTCAAACGGGCAGAAAGTTCTACATGGGGTTACTAGAGAGGAGTCACGAGACCTTTTCGAGGTGCCTGCTGACTACGCACTAGCGCACTGTGTGGCAGAAGATCTTCGAATGTCCAGGGGCATCGCCGTAGTGTTCTCCAAGAAATTTGGTCAACTCCAAACACTGCGGGAGCAGAATCCAGAAGTTGGTGGGGTGCTACAGTTGAAGAAAGGCCAGAGAAACATCTACTACCTAGTTACCAAGAGGCATTCCCAAGATAAACCGTCTTATGAAGATGTCTGGAAGAGTCTCACCAAACTAAGAGATACTATGGTGGACCAGAATCTGGTGGATCTAGCAATTCCAAAATTATCCTGTGGTATTGATGGGTTGGACTGGAGAGTCATAAGAAGTATGCTGGAGGCGATATTCAGATCCAGCGGCGTCAAGATTTTGGTTTGCTGTAACCCTCTTCCACGACCGATCATGAAGACCGTGGAGTGTTACTTCCATCGAACTTCACGGTGCAGATATGGGGAGTCATGCAGATATCGTCACACTCCAAGGATGAAATTTCGGGACGAAATGTCTTTAAGAAGGGGGCAATGTAACGAACCTAGGCCGGACCTGTCGCCTCCCGCGTCGCCATCGACAGCGATGAGATCATCCCCGGAGATATTCGAGAACCATCCAGTCCCTCTTCCGCGTAATGCAACGGTCAATATTGGAAACAATTGGAACATGCCGTCGCCAACTGGAAGAATTCGAAACATCGAGAATGCTGTATCGGAGATAAATAGACAGCCCTCAAGAGGGAGTGAACAATCTGAACGAGCCCATACAATCGAGCTATACAGCGGAGTAGTAATATAAATTAAGTTGTAGATTAAGTGTGAAATAAATTATTAGAACCAAGTTAAGTTTATTTACGTTACAATAGTAATTTTGTTTGTGTTTATGGCAGTTTTGGCAACTCGCTTTTAAAAAACGCAAAGCTGTGATGAATTAAATCAGTTAATACTAAAATTCCAAATTCAAGCTCCGCCTCTGGATAGTTGTCAAATAAGCTGACGGTTTTGTTATTCTCCCTAATTCGACGTTTTTGTAATTGTCCAAGTTATTGTACATTTAATAATTTGTGTATTGTTGATCTAACGTTTAACTGTTTTAGCAGCTTTTGGTACTTTTAATATTTTTGTACATTTTAATAATTTGTTAAACTGTTGTGAGCAGAACGTTCAAGTGCTTCAAGAAGCGAAATGGTACGTGCTTTAGGTGATAAAGTAGCAGCGATCCTAATTCTTGGTGAAACTGGACAAAATATTCATGCAGCAGAACGCACTTTTAATGAGAGGTTTCCCGATCGCCCCGTTTCGAGGACTTATTTAAGGAAGCTTCTTCGTAAGTTTGAAACAACGGGTAGTATTAATGATGCGAAACGATCTGGCAGACCAAACATTTCTGATGAGTAAAAAATTTATATACTGGCAGAAGTAATAGTTAATCCTACTTCTTCAACAAACAAATTTCATCCATACAAATTGAAAATGGTTCATCAACTCTCAAACGACGACCCAGACCGGAGACTAGAATTTTGTGAAAATATGGAAACTAAAATTAACCAACAGCCAGACTATGTCAAAACAATTTGTTTTAGTGACGAAAGTACTTTCTATCTAAATGGAAATGTAAATACACAGAATGTGAGGTATTGGAGTGACGCAAATCCTCACCTGTTTCGTGAAACACATACCCAATTTCCCCAGAAGGTGAATGTTTGGGCAGGTATCCTGGGAAACCACATCGTTGTGCCTCTTTTTTTAAATACTAATTCAACTGATGAGGTTTATCTGGAGCTGTTGCAAAACGCAATAGAACCGTTAATCCTTGAAATTTTGGAAGATAATCCAGATGAATTCGGCAATTTGGAAATAACATTCCAACAGGATGATGCTCCTCCACACTATTACGGTGCAGTAAGACGGTATTTGGATGAGGAGTATCGTGGTAGATGGATTGGACGACGAGGTTCAACGGAATGGCCAATTCGATCACCGGACCTCACCCCTTTGCATTTTTTTCTGTGGGGGTACCTTAAATCGAAGTCTTACGCCACTGAACCTGACAATATTGACGTTTTAAAACAACGTATTGTTGCCGAATGTGAGGCTGTTTCCGCAGAAACACTTGCAAAAGTACGAGAAGAGTTTAAAAATAGGATATTTCACTGTCAGGAAGTAAAGGGAGGTCACTTCGAGCAATTTCTTTAAGTAGATACTGATTGTTATCTGTAATTAATACATACTGAATGGAATTAAAATTTTAATGTTTACTAATGAGCCATTAAAACTGCCATAACACAAACAAAATTAGTATCATTGAATAGGTTCTTTCGATACCTTTTAAAAGAGGTGTCGCTTGCCGTATGGTTCCATTTAAAATTATTGATCACAATGGCCTTGTGACGTCATCTTTGACGATTTCGTCATCTATCATCACTAGTAGGGAAGTTTACAATATTCAGTTTCCAAATTTAACTTGTTTATGTATAATCGTTCCAAAAATAAGAGGGGGGCAGAGGACTTTTGGGAAGCACTGTATATATATATATATATATATATATATATATATATATATATATATATATATATATAAAGCCACTACCTCTAAACGGTTCTCACCCATTACTATCTCATTTGAAAAGTTGGTAAGAAAAATCATTGAAAATGCCAATCCCAAAAAAAATAGGTAATATCTTTGAAGCCCAGGTCGTTTAAAGTAATATTTGATGTTATAAGAAATTCTAGTCAATTTTTTGATAAACGGTATGTAGTAACCTAGTGATAAAAAATGTAGGAAAATCAGTTCCAAAGAGGTTTCATATATCTGCTATCCAAATCAATGGGTTGGCACTTCACGTCAAAAAAGGAAAATCCCCAAGATATTTTCCTTGTGAACAAGGAAACAGTTTTAATTGAAAGGGGTCACTGGAATGGCGGTTAATGTAATTTTAAACTGAATTTTGTAAGCATGTGAGCCTGTACCACCGTAACGCAGAATTATATGAAAATCCAAACTATTTTTCAAGTCCAGTTTGGCGGCATCCCTTGAGGGAATTCATTTAATAACAATATTTTTCAAATGATTTGTTTATGTATGTTTTTTTATTTCTTTGAGAAATTCTATCAATGTTTTCTCATAATTTTTATTTTCTGTACCTTACTTTCGTTTAGTTTATCACATTACGCCAGTTCCACATTTACTCAAAAAAATAAAATTTATTACTTGAGAAACTGTTTCAGTAATTCCTTTTCAATATTGAAGTTATGCGATTCCAGTACTTCAGTTTTATTTTCCAGTATTTGCAGTCTTCATTTTCTAGTTCAAGTCATTCAGTACCTTATATTTTATTATGTTGTATCCATTTTGCCTAGTTAGTATCCCCTCGGAATAAATAATGGCCTATTTTTTCCGACACATGATTCGTTCGTTAGCTTTATTGATGGCTTTTTCAGAATTAATAATTAAATTCTGAAATCTACCTTTTCGACTGGCCCCAGTAACTAGAATTTGTTTTAATTCTCAATTAACAACAACAATCGCAATTTTAAATAGCAGATTAAACTCTGAAAACTTTTTCGTATGTTTATTCTGAATGGGACGAGCCTTCGCTAATATTTTTAAGATATTTTTTTTACAATTCTAGAAACCAATGAAAACTTTGTCGGGTTATTTTCACTTTATTCTCACTATCTTGTGGTATTACAACTGAGAATAATTTTTTGTAGGACCAGACTATTAGCACAATCGGACAAAACACCCAATAATTTCAGTAACCTCAGCAAAATGATATAGTTTCTCTTCCATAATAATTACCATCATTAATTCATGATGAATTTTCCTTTCCACACCCCTAGAACTCGGAGATGAATATGAAAACAAACAAGGCAGGGTTTATGTTTCATCAGGAAAGCCATCAAGGTTGTTATTCTACACATACCCTCTTTCACAATTCCTTGTAGAATATCTTCGAAGTTAAACAAGTCGGAAATGAAATTAAACATAATTATCATATCGTTTATATTCACGACGCCGCCTTAATCGCACTTACCAAATGAGGTATCATAAGGAACATTTTCACCCCACATTAACTACACAGACAACTTCTGCAATATTCCTCCAATCTGATGTAATCGTTATATTATCCGTCACGGGTAACGAGGCTCGAACAGAGCAGGACTGGAAAATATTAGCAAATTGGATAACGTACATGGAATGCAGATTAATTTTAACTCAACAGAAAACTCGCAAAAAACAGAAAAAATATGCTCACGAACAGGTGAAATTTTTTTATAAACAATGTATCTTAGTATTATTATTTGTTATTATTACAGAGAGTAACACAACAAGTTATAATAATAGTAAATCAGTTTATTCCATTAGGATTATATACATGATATTGGAAACGTCATAGTGTATAAACAGAATACATACATGTAAAATAGAAACGATTAGTTCTGATGATCAAAATATTCCAAAACACTATAAAAACAATTGGTAATGAAAACATCTCCCAAAAGCGATTTGAAATAATAATAATATGTTTATTCCATGTTGAAAAGGGAAACATTCTCAATTGAATATTGAATAGAAAGATGTTTCTGTGAATTGAAAAATCCACGATAAAAATAATAGTTTGAAAAAACTAAACAACACGCTTTTATAGAAAACCAGACTAAAAAAATTAAAAATAAGAAAAAAAAATTATTTTATTTAAAAAAAAGCGTGGGGTGCATGGTATCGCCTCGGTGTGTAATGTACTATATAATTATTGATACCATGCACCCCACGCTTTCTTTAAAATAAAATACATTTTTTTTCTTATTTTAAATTTTTTTAGTCTGGTTTTCTATAAAACCGTGTTTTTTAGTTTTTTCAAACTATTATTTATTTCCTACTTTTTAGTGTGGTTTATTTATAAAATATATTTTTTTTTGCAAATAAAAAAATTGAATAATCTTAACAAACTAGGTAATCATAATCTCCGACCGCAAAAACCCCCACATACCAATTTTGAATAGAATCAGACCATAATCACAAAACTCGGCCGCCATTTTGAAGCCGATATCTTGAATTTTCCAATTTTCACAAAAGAATTATAATATTCGACCCCAAAAACCCCCACATACCAATTTTGAGTAGAATCAGACCATAATCACAAAACTCGGCCGCTATTTTAAACCGCCATCTTGAATTTTTCAATTTTACAAAAGAATCATAATATTCGACCCCAAAAACCCCCACATACCAATTTTGAATAGAATCAGACCATAATCACAAAACTCGGCCGCATCTTGAATTTTTCAATTTTCACAAAAGAATCATAATATTCGACCCCAAAAACCCCCACATACCAATTTTGAATAGAATCAGACCATAATCACAAAACTCGGCCGCCATTTTAAAACCGCCATCTTGAATTTTTCAATTTTAACAAGAGAGAATCATAATATTCGACCCCAAAAACCTCCACATACCAATTTTGAGTAGAATCAGACCATAATCACAAAACCCGGCCGCCATTTTAAAGGCGCCATCTTGAATTTTCCAATTTTTACAAAAGAATCATAATTTCCGACCACGAAAACCCTCAGATACCAAATTTGAAGCAAATCGGACCATAATCACAAAACTCGTACGCCATATTGGAGCCGCCATTTTGTTTTTTCTTCACACAAAAATTCCTTAATGCATTGTCACCGGAATTATGTACATCTGCCAAATTTCAAATCATTCGGACGTCTGGAAGTGGGTCAAAATTGCGCCCAAAGGAGTCGGTTACAAACAAACAAACAAACAAACAAACATACAAGTGAAGCTAATATAAAGCGTGTAAAAATGAAGTTATTTTTTGTTTTCTGTTAGACATTCACAGTAGTATTCTGTTTGCATTCCCAGCTCTTGGACTTTTCTATGCGTACTCTCGCAAATACGCAGCCTCTTATGATTATGTCCTCTCCCAAAATGAAAATGGAAAGAGGCTGTAACTATCTGTGAGTAGTGAAAATTAATATACTGCCTTCCTTTTCAACGGTACCAACTGTGTGGTTTGCGATAAGTAGAAATATTTCCCGTGTTGGTCCTTCTGTTGGGTACATTCAGTTTCCTAGAGAATTACTATAACTATAAGGAAAAATAAACGCACCAGCAATTTATAAATCCTGTAACGGAGTTAGATTTTTTGGATTTGTACTGGCTTTGTGATTTCGTAACGTATATTTGGCATGTTCCTCTAATGGCAATCTACTTCTGAAGTTCTACTTTAGAAACTTCTGCGAATATTTGAGATGGCTTCGCCAATGTACCTTTTATGCACCTTTTCAGAAGCTAATGAGTTTTTGGACAGCAAGCTTATCTGTGGTACCAAGTCGGCGCATTATAGTTCCAGAAATTAGTACTAATCACAGAAACATTTGCATTTATTCTATTGAATTTTCATTACTGGATTTGCTCGAAAAAGCCTTCTACAATCTGAAAAGGATTCCTCAATATTTCAACATGAAGTACTACCTAGTATTATGAATTTCACAAAAATGAAACTAATAAATGTTAGACACCTTTACATATATATCGGCGGTGGCTTTTATTCCGGTGGACTTTATTCCGGCGGCATTTTTTTCAGCGTCTTTATTTCCTTTGTGCCTCTCTATAGTGTCTTACGCAGTTGTCGCAATGGCAAATGTCCCGTAAAGGATAGAATATCTGGAGAGATTTTAGAAAACTGGCTTCAATATCCATGTGCTCTCCTCAACAGAATAAAGAACATAATGAAAACATTAAAAATAAATACAGTACACTTATAGTAGTAAAACAATGGTCACCATCTCGGTATTTCGGAATACAGATAATAGGTGGCGCCTTCTCAATTGCATTTCTCAAATAGTGTAATGAATAGTTATTGAAAACCTTCGATAACTACCCTACACAAAGCAAAACAGCTTCAGGATCGCCCGATCCGTTCCTGTTGGAAAAGAGACGGATACAGAGCATCGTGAGTTGAGTTGTTTGAAGATAAACGAGCCACATTTTCATCACAGATAATACCGAGGGTAAACAGTGGGCCGTTAGTTTTGTTAGTTCAGCAACTCAAATAATTTACCCAATAGAACTGCAGGAGTTAGTTTGTTCGGGGTAGTCGCGGTAGGGGCTGAAGTGAGTGATGACGAGACACACAGTGTGTACCGACCACGCAGCGTCAATATTTGATCATATAGGAAGACGGCAGCATGTTATTAGTCAGGACCGCTAGCTGGCTCTGGCGCGCATCAAGGGAATGTTTGCACACCTCTTTCCATAACCAAATTCTTAATTAGTTCGTGGTTCTGCTCTGGTTTTCGCGAGCAATAAGCACCTTGATATTCCAGGCATCACGACTACAACGATCGATGGAGTTCTTCACAAGCTAATGAAAGAAGCAGCTGCTGAGGAATCAGAATACACGGGTACTATGGCAGACTCTTGGAAGTCATAGACTTACCCAATATTTGGTATCCAAGTTGGAATGGAAACTGGTGAATTTGGTTTCGGATAAAAAAGCTATATAATTACAAGTACTGACAGACTTATTGAAATGACTCGTGGCAAGCAATTGCCTGTTCATGACATAAGTTGACCTAATGGTCATCTCTAGGACTAGTAGGTATCGCATATGAAAGTAGAAAAAGGTCAGAATCACAGAACAAGATACCTACGTGTCGCCCATCTCTAAAAACACGAAAAAACACAGCGAGCTTTTTTCTCTAGCCTAAGGGCGTGATTTGGGATTGATCGGGGAAAAAAGTTGGAAGTCTAAATTTTTGCAGAAGGCCTAGTCCCCTCCAAATGATGGAAAATCCAAAGTGGTCCTATCGATCTCCGGTTTGCACCAAAATGTTGGAAATTTTGTGTAGATTCCGAACATGTGGTAGCCCATCCTGACGGTTGGCCGTGAAATGCCAAAAACCGACAGAAACTCGGGAAATTCGCTTGTAAACATGTCCGCTGAATGCAAAAAAGTTACTTTCACTTCGATCGGAGCAAAGCTAAGCGAGGAATAATTTTTTTCGCAGGCTTCGACCTTTTATGACATCATAGCTTCCTTAGTTTTGCTCTGATCGACAAAAAACAATTTTTGGATTCAGCGCAGTTTTTTGCGTATAGGAAAGTTATTTTTGGAATAACTTTATCTCGCATTATTTTTCTAATCCCAAATTGTACACGGCTGTCATCCAAAATGCGTTTTTTCCAGTCACTGGCCGAGTTAAAAACGTCGTAAAAAATTCAGGGGCAAAGATATCGTTTTTAAATTCCAGGTTTCTATACGGAAATGACTTTCCTAGCGAATGATGCGTGACGGATGGATATCGGAGTACGAGAAATGTTTTTTTTGTCGCTCCAAAGTGTAAAAAGTTATTATTCCGGAGGCGTCGGTGCAGACTTCTCTTAAAAAAATCGTAGAAAAATCAGGGACAGAGCGATCGGTATGAAATTCTGGAAACTCATGCAAAAAACTATGAAAAATACGAATATGGCAGAGTTATTTCTTGATTTTCCGGAACATGTTTTCTATCTCGAGAACGGTTAAAGATAGAGCAATTCTGCGGCCGAAAATCGATTCAGAATGAACGATCTGGAGAAAAAAGTTGGAAGGCGAAATTTTTGCGAAGGCCTAGACCCCTCAAAATGGTGGAAAATCCAAAGGGGTCCTATCGATCTCTGGTCTGCACCAAAACGTGGGAAATTTTGTATAGATTCCGAAAATGTGGTAGCCTATTGGTCGTGAAATGCGATAAAACCGAGAGAAATCCGAAAAAACCGCTAGAGGGAGCAAGCATCGAAGTTGGAATGGAAGTTGATGAATTTGGGTTCAGATAAAAAAGCTATATAATTACATTTCATAAGTACTGGCAGACTTATCGAAATGACTTGTGGCTAGCAATTTCCTGTTTATGACAAAGTTGACCTAATGATCAACTCTAGGACTATAAGGTATCCCATAAAAAAGTAGAAAAAGGTCAGCATCACAAATCAAGATACCTACGTGTCCCCCAAATTATTCCAATCTCAGATCACAGTGGCAACCAATTATAGACAATCATCCTTGGAGGAAAAATCTACACATCCACTTTTGTCATCTCTAAAAATACGATATGTCTAAATCTTTTGATAGTGATGCTTTAGCAAGAAGGTTATTTGAATAAAAAATAGCCTTTCACTTTGCAAGAAGAGCGGTCATTGGAATGGTGTATGACGTATCGTATCGCAGGTGTTACGCAGGATTTTCTTCTGGTACTCGAATTGTTTTCTCCATTGTAAAAATGCGCCGAATCCAAAAAAGTTCACTTCGATCGGAGCAAAGCTGAGCAATAAATGATTTTTTTTCCGCGGGGGTCCCGACGTTTTGACCTTTTATGACATCATAGCTCCCTTAGCTTTGCTCTGATTGACGAAACTTCATTTTTGGATGCAACGGAATTTTTTACGTATTGCAAAGTTATTTTTGGAATGACCTTGGAAACTTTTTAAAGACAAGCTTTCATTTAAGCCGTGTACTAAAACGTATAAAATAAATTTAAGTCATCCCTGACAATTATTTAATTATCATTTGTTGAAATATTTGGTTTCAAAAAGCTTGTCGCGCGAAGTGTTCATTAAAGTAGGTACCAATTAATTTGATTGGGCAGTGATTAGTTGGTAAGTAAGAACTTGTCAAAGTACTTGATTTTTACAAAGTATTCATGAAAGTAGACAACTTGTAGAAGTATTAATTTCATTACAACACACACATACCGATTTTGAATGAAATATGACCATAATTAGAAAACTCGTCCTTCATCTTGGTGCCGCCATCTCGAATTTATAAATTTTGACAAAAAATTCATAATCTCCGACCCCAAAAACCTCCACATACCAATTTTGAATCGAGTTGGACCATATTCACAATGTTTGTCCTCCATCTTGAAGCCGCCATCTTGAATTTATGAATTTTGAAAAAAAAATCATAATCTTCGACTCCGAAAACCCCCAATTTAGAATCGAATAGGGCATAATCACAAAACTCGTCCGCCAAAAACTACGTCTCGTGTTTCGCCTATACCAAATGATTTGGTACGCCTATGGAATTTCTATTAATAGCCACAGTTAGACAATGGTTCGGGCATCTTCGAGAAAAATTTGTTGTTAGGTAGGGGAAGGCCAAAGTGATCGTTTCAATACTGGACGAGCTCTACCTCTGAAAAACTACATTTTTACCATTTCATAGTTTCTAAAATACCTTCCCCAAATTCGCCACCAGCGCTCAGGCTATCAAAAACACTTCAATGGCATAAACAAATCCAATACAACCACTATCACTCTGCCTTCGAGTTTGTTTTTATAGTGGTTCACACACGGACGCCTTTCCGAATCATCGAAAACTCGCCCAGAGTGGATTCAATCCCGAATCTAATCAATCACAATCGAACAATCCTCCAAACGCAAAACTTCCCGACCCTCAAAAAAGATAATCCGAGCGGAAATAAACCCGGCGTGTTCGGCGTGTTTCAAAATAATCAAACAATTATTCATGTTTTGCACTGACAGGCAATCAAAACCGAACCGTGAATTAATAATTGAACAGACAGTTATTCGAGGCGCACGGGAACATAATGATAGGTCACGTTTTGATGCCAGATAAGCCTCCCCAATGTACGAGGGTGCTACACACACCCCGAGGGTTATCTCCGCCAGAGGTGGTTATCTCATCCCCCATCATGTGCTCGTCGCTGACTGAGCTCCAGTTTCGCGTTTCAAGATTATATGTCGAAGGAGTATTACAACCACAAAGAAAAACTTACTGGAAAGAATGTTGAATATATGGACTTTGAATGTTGACTATACTGAGATAGGACTATACTGAGATAGAGAATGATTAAAAAAAATTATACAGATGCACTAAAAAGAAAAAAATAATTTCCTCAATTGTTTGTCCTAGGTTATTCTGAGAGTAGCAGATTCAAAATCCTGCCGCGCAAGAAATACCTGGGTCAAACATTAAAATAAATTGTTTTCCTTTTTAGCATATTTGTAAAAAAACTTGTCTTATTTTTTTTGTTAAACATTTGTATTCAATTCTTTCTAGTCATTCATGAATTCATTGAATTCTGACTTATAATCTCCGATCCCAAATAATCCAACATACCAATTTTGAATGGAATCGGGACATAATGACAAAACACGTCGCCAGCTTGAATTCATGAATTTGACAAAAACATCATGATGTCCGACCCCAAAAACCCCCACACTTCAATTTTGAATAGAATCGAACCATAATCACAAAACTCGTCCGCCATATTGGAGCCGCCATTTTGTTTTTCTCTGCTCAGCCCGTTATGGTTGGATTAGATTACATTATATTTTTTATTGACCATTTGTAGCCACGCAGAGCTTGCATATGGCAAGTCATTATATTACACTTAGTGGCCTATTGGCAATGCTATGTTATTACAGATTACAGTTTTAAAGAGTTCTATGCTATGTTATACAGTTTTAAAAAAAGTTCACAAGTCAATACATTATTTTCGAGATAGATATACAAGGGGCATACATACATACAAGTAAAAAAGGAATTTTGCATTTTTGCAATAGTTCAAAAATTCATTAAGGCTGTAGAAAGCATTCATTGCCAGCATATTTTTGATACTTTTCTTGAGGAGAGGGTGCGATAGCTGTTTTACGTTGTTGGTTATATAATTGTATGGGGTGAGGCCAGCATGTTGTGGTGATTATTAAAAATATATGTGATTAAATTTTTTGATGCAGAGGTTATCTTTATTTCTTGTTTCATACATATGACTATCACCATTCTTAGTATATGCAGGAAAATGTCCAATATATCCTTTTGTTTCAATGCTTCCCGGCACGAGTCTAAAGGTTTCACATTGTATATTATTATTATTACGGGAATACTGCTAATCCCAACAATCGTGGTGGTCGACCAGTAAATCATCAATAGCCACGTATTGACAGGATTCGGAAAGAGGTTTGATGGGAGGGCCGGGAAGAAACTCCATCAATGAGGAAAAATCTTATGGTAAGTTGGCTGACTGGTTTAGGTTTTATATCAGTAAATTCGACAATTTGATAATATAAGACAGCAGTTTGATTCCAATAGAAGTTTTGAATGTCCAAGTATGCCATTTGGATTGAAGAACGCCCCCTCCACATTTCAAAGAACTATGCACAACATATTCCTGAAACTGAACTTGCCAAGTGAAATATTCAGTAAGGAAGCGAGCAATATGTTTTTGTAGATAATTTAATTTGTTTTATAGATGAATTTGTAATAACTCTAATAGCAAAAATTCCATAATGCATTGTCACCGCAATTATGAACACCTACGTAATTTCACGTTAATCGGAAAACTAGAAGTGGGTCAAAGTTCACTTGCAAGATTTGAACTAAACATACATATAAATGTGAAGTTAAATAAAAGCTTGTAAAAAAAGATACAGCGACCACAACTTAAGATTGCAAAACCAGCTGAAAAATAGAAGCTGTGGTGATAGACAGACTCAATTTCACACTTAAAGGATTCATTGTTTCTTGTCGTAGTCATCGAATCTTTCACTTCTCAGCCTATATACTTGGCGGCCATATTTTTACCACTGATACACCACTATCATGGTACAGTGAAATATAAATATGTTCCGAGTTCTGAGGTACTGGGAAAGGTGGTGCGGCAGTTCGAACGTTCTAGCAGTATTAAACGTGAAGGATTTTTTTTCTCGTGTATTATTAACTCGAAATATTTTTTCAATAGGAAAAAGATTTTTCATGGACGATCAATTGTTGGAATATACTTCACATACTGGGTTGCATCAGACCATCATAGATAAGATGGTGTCAGGCTTACATGTTGCATTAGGTTAAAATAGCATTTAAACATTCTGATTACTTGGACAATTTTTTTTTATTTCTAGCAAGTGACTGATATGAGTAGCTTTTATAAATTATGTACTTTCATACAAGATTTTTGGCTTTTTAATGGGGAAGTAAACATGCAAGTCATTATGAAATATATTTCAGATAGACTATACTTCACAAAGTTTTGTTGTGGACATCATCCAATCACCCATTCTGCATCTCCCTCTAGCCCACCTGCTTGTTGGTTATAAAAATCAAATTCAAAACTTCTTTATTAATCCTGTGGTACTAACAAAGCTATATGATAAAGAATGGGATGATACAGAACTTGTTCATAGCATTTGTAGGCACATAAATAATAATGAAAGTAATATCAAGTCATACATACAAAACATAAAACTGTCATAAGCCTACGATATACAATGAAGAACTTCATTCACATTCAATAAATATATGGTGAGGTAAAATCACATATTGAAAAATTCGTCAATATTATAGAAACTATGGTCTAATAAAAAACTTTCATCGGTATTTTGGAAAACTTGAATTCAATCAGTAGTTTTCAATGATTCAGGCGATTTATTATATAGTTTCAATGCCAAGTAAGAAGGTGGGTTAGCAGTTATACTATATTTATTGGGATTTATGTGGAAATCTACGATTTCTCGTCTTTAGGTTATGGTGAGAGGAGTTGCGATCATATTTCAATTCATAAGTGTGCATGAATACACACATTTCAACAATGAAAATAAAAATCCGGAAAAGTTCGAATTTCAAAACGAATGTAAGAGGTTATCTGATTAACACCTGCTAAAACTCGCACAATCTTTTTTGGGCAATAAATACATTTGGAGCTAGTGAGGATCTTCTGCAAAGGCAACCGCCATATCTGATGTGCAAAATAATAGTTTACTGACTGTTTCTACGTCGAAACCGATTTTTTGTCTGTAGTGAAACCTCACAGATAAAGTTTCATGACAGTTGAAAAGAAGTCAGTTGGTGTCACACCAAGAAGCCAAATTAATGTACACTATGATATATCTTTCCTTTATAAATTTGTCGTCTTTGTCTGAAATCAGAAGTGATGTGTCATCTGCATATATGATGCATTTAGTATCAGTAACCGTAGCCTCAACATCATAACAATATCATATAAATAGCAGCGGCCACAACACTGATCCTTGAGGTAATCCAACAGTCAAAGTTTGAGTATCAGAATGGAATTTATTATAGATAGATGGATATATCCTTTATTTTCATAGTCAATACATTACAGCATCGTATAGAAATTGTCAAACAAAACAAAAAAAACTAAATACTAACATCTTTGGAGAAGCCTTTAAATTACATCTGACAATAAAAGTACATAAATTTACAGACATATTGTTCAAGTCATGAAATCCTTTATCAAATAGGTAATTTTTAAGATTTCTCTTAAAAAGTCTCTCAGTCTGAATAGATTTTAAATCGTCAGGCAAGAGATTGAAGACTTTTGGTTACAAATATTTTGGTGTATTTAGTGTTACATTATATTTACAGAATGAAATATAAAAGTTCGTATCCTGTCGAGTTGATTTCTCACATATACGATCATTGGTCAGGAATTATGTTCCATTTTTAAATGTATACAGACATTTCAAAAATAAATAGACATACCAAAGGCGAAATCTTGCATTCTCCAGATGAAGTTTTACAGGGGCTGAGTTGGGAGATACTAGCAATAATTCTCACAAGTTTTTCCTGTGCTGTAAATACGTTAGTAGCTAAGGACGAATTCCCCAAAATAGGAGACCATATCTCAAGCGAGACTCAACTTGAGCGTAGTATAGTATAACTAGTTGTTTTGAGGTTAAGACTGTTTTAATTCCTAAACAAGAAACAAAGTGAATTCAACTTACGTATGAGAGACTCACAATGAGATCTCCAGTTCAAGGTGTCATCCAACATCGCTCCCAAAACCCAGACCGAATCGGACTGAACCAAGGATTCATTACGGTTACGTATACTAATATCTAGTGGTTGCGCATATATCTGTCTGTTATAAAATCTCATAATTTGAGATTATTTGGATTAGATATAAACTGTTTTAGAGCACCAATCTATAGTACGATTCATTATCTCTGAAATTTATTATTCAGGATGTTATGGTTCTTATCACAAGCAACAATAGATATATCGTCTGCATATAGAATGCATGAATTTTTATGAAATGATTTGTCCAGATCATTTATGTATAGCACAAATAAAATGGGGCCAAGCACAGAGCCTTGCGGGACACCCATAGATACTATTCTTTTATTGGAACTGTACTTATTTTCCTTGGCTCCATCACAGTGGGACATAACCACATAGTGTTTTCGATTAGTCAAAAATGAAGAAATCCACTCATAAGCTACACCACGTATTCCGTTGGAATAAAGTTTAGAGATAAGCATAAGATGATCGGCACAGTCGAATGCCCTGCTCAAATCACATAAGATTCCAGCAGGGCACTCACCTGCCTCAATAAAGTTTACTGTTTTATCCATAAATGTAAGTAAGTAAGTAGTAAATTTATTTTTTAATTTATATACATATATATATATATATATATATATTTTATATATATATATATATATATATCTTTATATGATATATATATATATATATATATATATATATATATATATATATAAAGATTACATAGTCCTAGGAGAACAAAGTATGAATGTTTCGGCTACCTAAGCAAACAAAATAGTGATTCCAATCCTATATAACCAGACATATTAATATTGCAGGGTTGAGAAGGGAAGAGATAGAGAGAAGAAGATAGCGAGAAGAAGATAGAGAGAAGAAGGGAGAGGACGAGAGAGAGAGAGAGAGATCTGTTTGTGATGCGCTCTGGAAGGCACCTCTATTCGAAAAGGGAAACATTCTCAATTGGATATTGATAGAAAGATTTTTCTGTGAATTGAAAAATCCACGATAAAAATGAAGTTATTTTTTTGTGAATGTCTAACAGAAAACAACTACTTCCCCGGCTAAAGCATAGTGAACATTGAACTCATATACGATAAGATATTCTAACGAAAGGGTAATAATAATATAATATAAAATTAAATATATAAACTTGTGTTTTTTATTCAGATAGATTTTTTTCTATCCATTATAATTAAGAATATATAAAGATAATAGTCCAGAGAAAAATTTATTTCGAGTACCTACAGAAATCATTCGTAATTGACCGCAGAAACATAGCATTCTAACCTATACTCAATCATTTTATTGCTGAGAAAAAGTACGCTCAGATCAAGAAGACGGAAGAATGGAAAAACAGAGATTCAGAGAGAGAACATCCTGTTTATGATTTTCACATCGAAGGCACCTCTATTCCTTTTCAAGTATCAGTAGAAGCATATTATAATTAATATCAACACAATTTTTCAGCTCTCTTTGAATTTTGGTCCAAGATATGTTTTTTATTTTGGAGTATTAGAATTCAGGTAGAGTTTGTAAATTTTGGTCCAAGATACGATATAAATTTTTTATTTTGCGTGAGTCTGCAGCGTGGAACATTCATGGTCTTAACTGAACTAGTACGAGTATTGAATGCATGCTGTACAAATGTAATTGAAGAATTAGCAGTCCATAGTAAACTCTGAAAAATGTAAAGTTTCCTAACTCCGAATATTCCAGTTTCATCATACAATACCTATCTTTTTTCATCATAATTCTATTAATGAATTTTGAATCACTTTTAAGTTAACTAGCGATGTCTTGAAGGTACCGCCCCATACTATTATAACGTATTATGGAGTTAGCCAAAGCATCATACACCATCAGTATCATTTTCTGTTATTATATTCCTAAGCTGATAAAATTTATAGATTAATTTACGTAGTCTAGTTACTGTATAATCAATGTGTTCATACCACCGAAGAGATTGGTCCACTACTACTCCTAGGTATTTTATTGAGTCCGTTTTATATATAGGAGTACAGCTACAATTGTGAACATTCGCACAAGATGTTTTGTGGATTTTTATAATGTTTCTAGTCGGTTGGTCTCTAGTAGTTGGAGTAAATGCAATGAATTTTTTGACATTGACACTCAGTAAATGAGTACTCAACCAGTTGAAAATCATTTTGATGCCTATTTCAGCCTGAGTGTATACTTCTTCCCACGTTTTTCCAACAAAAGTGATAGCTGTGTCATCAGCAAATGATAGCATTGCCAGTTGAACTGCCTGGATAGAGTCCATGCTGACTTTCAGTTATTAGGTTTCTTCTCATTAGAAAATTCATGAGCCTCACAGAAAATGACAGTTCAAACACCTTTGAGAAGCAAGATGGAATGGTAATTGGACGAAAATCGTTTAAATTTCTATTATGACTGTTACCAGATCGATTCACGGAAACAAATTGACTCGAGGGCATTTTCCCTTATTTCAAACGAATATAATTGATTTTACCATACAACCTTCGCTTCATAATTTTCTCTGAGAGTTCTTAGCATCCAGCAAACATCCATAACCGACCGGTATTTCCGTTAAGATGTAAAACAGCAACACACCTTGTAATCTGCATTGTAAAAATTAGCGGCGCCATTGTGATCGTGAATCGTGGAGAAAAGGCAAATAAAACAACCGCATATAAATCACGGGTTTGTTCGATTCACGCAATTGCGTTTGAAGCTAATTGCCGAGCAGTTAAGGTGGGCTTGGCCAGTATAAATTGAGATTCGATTTAATTATAAATAAATGGGATTAGTCGCAGTTGAATTCTACGAATGGTTATTTCGCCATTGCGGAGTGTTTCCAAATCAAACAAAAACGTCGATTCCTGGATTTTTCGGGAGAAATAATATATTATCGATATGTCAGGAACAGCTCATCCATGAAACTCAATACAAGTTTTTTTAGACATGGAAAATAGGGGTGATTACTACGAAGCCCTGGACAAATAAAATATTATCGATGAAAGAAAATTGTATTTCGTGCATAAAATAATTTATTAATTGTAGCAAAGCGCTTTCGACCGTTAGGTCATCATCAGTGCGTACTCGTCAGGTGTACAAGAAGCCAAAAAGACCATAAAACATCTCATGATCAATGATAATTGTATAGGTTTACATAACATACATGTTAAAATAAGTATTCTAGGCCAGGATGACACTAGAGATTAAATTTTTTCTCTTTTTTTCTCATTTCTTGTAAGAAACCATTATTTTGGTGTGACAGCTGGGCCCAAGTGACAAGATTGACACTATCACACCAAAATAATCGTTTCTTACAAGAAATGAGAAAAAAGAGAAAAAATTTGATCTCTAGTGTCATCCTGGCCTAGAATACTTATTTTAACATGTATGTTATGTAAACCTATACAATTTTCATTGATCATGAGATGTTTTATGGTCTTTTTGGCTTCTTGTACACCTGACGAGTACGCACTGATGATGACCTAACGGTCGCTTTGCTACAATTAATAAATTATTTTATGCACGAAATACAATTTTCTTTCATTGATTATATCGATACGTGCACACAGTCACACTTCTCATTAAATAAAATATTCACTATTTCGAAAATTCCGACATATAACTCGGAATTTCAAACTTCTGAGTTAATACTCGGAATTTTGCTTGAAAATTCCGACTTACAACTCGAAATTACTACTTATAATCGAAAGATTATTTCTACGAAGCTCTAAAGAAAGACCCAATTAAATTTTTTTAAAAATTTCAAGATTCCAACTTATAACTCGGAATTTTCCACTTTTTTGGAAATATCGAATCTCCGAATTTTTATAATTCTGCAGGTTTTATATAGAAAAAGAGTTAAATTTCTATAAAGAAAATGGCCTTAATCTATGCATTTCTGTTAAAGCATCTTTATTATGAGATGTCTTTTTCCTGCAAGTTTTGAGCTATCTAGTCCTTCCATGAGATTAACTCATCCGCTATCTTGGAGTTGCCATCTTCCATTTATTAATTCACTAAAAATCAATTATCTTAAATTCATAATCTCCGATCTCAAAAACCCCAACATACCAATTTTAAATCGAATCGGGCCATGATTATAAAACTCGTCCGCAAACTTGAATTTGTGAATATTGATGAAAAATTCATAATTTTCCACCCTGAAAACCTCCACATACCAATTTTGAATCGAAGCGGACCATAAACCTAAATCTCGGCCGCCAATTCGGAGAACCATTTTGTTTTTTCTATAAAGAAATTCCATGGGCCGCCATTTCATGAATTTTGACAAAAAATTCATAATTTCCTACTCCGAAAACCCCCACATACAAATTTTGAATAGAATCGGACCATAATCACAATACTCCTCCGCCAGTTTGGAGCCGCCATCTTGAATATATAAATTTTGACAAAAAATTAATAATCTCCGACCCCAAAAAAACCCCCACATACCAGTTTTGAAGAGAATCGGAGCATAAACACAGAGATCATCCGCCATTTTGATTTTATGAATTTTGAAGGAAAATTCATAATCTTCCACCCTGAAAACCCCCACTACAAATTTTGAATCGAATCGGACCATAAACCAAACTCGTCCGCCATCTTGGAGCGCCATTTTGTTTTTTCTCAAAAATTCCATAAGCCGCCATTTCATAAATTTTGATAGAAAATTCATAATCTCCGAAACCACCACATACCAATTTGGAATCGAATCGTACCATTAATCACAAAACTCGTCCGCCATATTGGAGCAGCCATTTTGTTTTTTCCTCCAACAAAAATTTCATAATGCATTGTCACCGGAATTATGAACACCTGCCAAATTTCTGCTCAATAGAATGTCGGCAAGTGCTCCAAAAATGTATTACAAAAGTATTATTTATGTGCATTGCTTTATATTAAAATAAACATTATTATTGGCTGATGTGACGTCAGCTGAGAAAAATAACAAGATTATTCTCTACCAAATAAGAGGTTCTTCTCCTTGACATAAATCCAAGTCGATATTTGACCCGTACATCATCATTCCGGCACGCCAATGAAGCGAATAAATTGGACTTGAGCGTGTATAAGGGTGTGAGAAAGAGAGCTGAAATCCGGAGAGAGCGAAAAAAGAGACGGAGGAGCGAAAGCCTTTGTGTAACATTGAGCCCGCAGCATCAGGAAAGTGGCCACTGATGTGATCACGAGCCGTGCAAATCGATGTACGCTTCACCCCTCGATAGGCGAGGAAAAACGTATCATTTTTCAAGCCAAGTACCACATTTTCATACGTTCATTGTTGAGCTGGAAATCTGCCGAACACAGATTTGCTCCGTGTCATAATAGTCCGGAATAGTATTTTTCAAGGTGGCATATGTACATCAGGGGTGTCCCAAAGATCGCACTTGGTCCCTTATGTTTCAAGTTTTTTTTTGTCAATTTATTATGACAAGAGTTATATGGAGTAATATATTCTCATATTTGAAATTAGTCAAAAATTGAGTATGTAGTAAACGAGAGTTATTTCTCTGGAAATAATTCAAGGAAAATCTGATGTCAGTGATAATTTGTTTTCTCATTAAACTAAAGAAAGATATCAGCAGAAATATGAAGATGTGGACGGTTATAAAGCCAAAAATAAAAGTTTTATTGGGATAGTATTTGACTGGTTGCTAGAAACTATTGTTTTGATGTTTGGTATTCTTGGCACTGGCTAACGAACTTAGTAACGGCTTTTTGGATACCATAGAAGGCACTAAAAAAATAAAAATAGGGATTTTATTATTGCAAAAAGCTCCCCTTTTGGTGCATACAATTCACACAAAAAATGCGTGAAATGACGTTCTTCTTACATGCAGACTCAACACATGCACATAGTGGTGATTTGCTGCAACAGAAAGAATTTGAAAAGTTTCTAAAATGATTATTTAAAAAAACTATTCCAAAATAGTAAGTTTTAAACACCTACGTGAAAACCATCAGCAGCTTGTAATCCCATCACCGTTATAAATGCTAAATACCCTTTAAATGGATTACAACAACCAATTGCCAATTGAAGTTGGCAGCTAATTTTCAGCTGCCAAAACTCCAACAATATCTCGCAGCTGATTTTTGGCAGACAAATTCCTCACGATTCTTTATTAGAAAGCCAGTTCTCGACTGAGCTGTTAACTTGATATCAATAGCACAGCCACTGCTTGAAAAAAAATATGCGCCGTTCTTCTGCTTCAGGAAATTGAAAATTTGCACAATTATGTTTTGGTCATTCGACAATTGTTAGGTGGGTTTTGGCTGTAAGAAAAAATATTCAACTGATACGCAGTGAGCGTTGCTGAAATATCATGAACATGCTTATATGTTCTATAAAATATATTTTGTTGTATCTTCATGTTGAATGTTTTTCGACAATTATTCGATAAAATAGATTTTAGTGTATGTTTATGATGTTGAATGTATTTGGACAATTATTCGACAAATTTTCACAAGAATATATTTGATATCCGACTCAGGTTCATCAATTTACTGTAGTGGCAGTGCTAACTTGGTAGTAAGTTGGCACAGCCACCCTTAAGAAAACAAATGTGGCCCGTTCTATTGCTTCAGAAAATCCAAAAAGTATACGATAATTATGTTTTGGTAATTGGACAATTGTAAGGTGAGTTCTAGACTGGAACAAACTATATTCAGCTGAGATACAGGATGTATTTAAAAAAAAAGGAATTATTCGTTCTCAACCTTTTTCTTTGCTTCAGGAAATTCAAAATTTGCAGAAATTATGTTTTTTAATTAATATCCAACCGAGATATTTAAAAAAAGGGAATTTCCAATTAACTCGTCGTTCTCAACTTTTTTCTTTGCACGCCAATTATGTTTTGTCCTTTCGACAATTGTAAGGTGAGTTTTTGACTGTAAAAAAAATGTTCAACTGATACGCAGTGAGCGTTGCTGAATATCATTGAAATCTTATATGTTCTTTAAAATATATTTTAGTGTATTTTTTAACCGACGAAACCAAAAGGAGGAGGGTCCTAGTAGACGCGTATTTTTTTTATTATTATTTTTTATGTATGATCAAGCAATAACTTTTTACTGAGAAGTCCGATTCCGATAATTCTTTTTTCAGTGGATAGGGTGTACTTCGAAGTTGGTCCCATTTGAATTTAAAATATGAAATCCACCCCTAAGGGTAGCAAAATGAAGGATATTGATCACTCACCCTCTGAATTCTGGTCCGTTAACCGATTCTATCAGACATAACTTTGTACTGGGATCTTCGATTTGGAGGATTCTTCTTTTATCAGTAGGTATACCTCATAGTTGATCATATTTGGATTTCGAATGGAATTATCCACCCTTACGGGCAGCAAAATATGGTATAATTGATTTTTCACTTGTGAACATTGGCACACATATGTAGTTGACAATGACAGATTGCTAGTGTCATTATCACAATCATTATATTCTATGAGAGGATGGAATGATATACAAAGTAATGGAATAAACTAACCAGAACAACAAAAATAAATTATATTACAACAAATAGTAAAAGTAGATAATCATATTATTCAACTGGTTGAAGTAAGATGGGTAAGTAAGTATTTTGGGAGTAATCAAAAAACAAGCAGTTAGTAATTGGTAGATTTCAGCCACAAAAAATTAAGAAATAAAAACTTTTTAACAAAAAATTAAACCGACAAAATACGGAACTGAAAAGTGAAAAATAAAATAAACCTTAGTCTCAATAACTAAGCTCCAAAACTATGTATGTAACTAATTTTGAGTCGGCGCCAAACAAACACTCAACGAAGATCATTAAATTACTTCAAAAAAATTATCAGAATGTCACCGCCCAACTCGATGCCATCAATTTACGCCTTACCTAATTCATTTGCTTGTTGGGTTTGGCGCCGACTCAAAATTAGTTACTTACATTAGTTTAGGAGCTTAGTTATTGAGACTAAGAAGGTTTATTTTATTTTTTACTTTTCAGTTCCGTATTTCGTCGCTTTAATTTTTGTTAAGAAGTTTTTATATCATGCTGAATTAATCAATAGTTCTCAGCTGTTTTTTTCTGCTTTAGGAAATTCCAAATTGATTCCAGATTGAGAAAAAATGTTCAAGTGATATCATTGTTTGAAAAATTGGAATTTTAAAATTAATAATAGTTCACAAAAAAACTTTTGAAAATTCGTATTCAAAATTGTAATACACTTATATTTTGCCTTTCCATGTAAAATGCACAAATCAGATGAATTATATGATGCCATGTACTTGAAATTTTTACGGGCACCAGAAATATCCGTGAAAAGGCGTATATTTTCTTTAAAATCTATTTTAGTGCATTTTTGTTATGTTCAATGGATTTCCACAATTATACGACAAATATAAAAAAAGAGTTCGCGGCGTGCAGACAATAATTATTAAATTCTAGAAAAAGATATCCTCGGGCAGGGATCGAACCCACGACCTCGTGATTACCAGTCAAGTGCCCTCCCACGTGTGCTATCGAAGACGTACGTTCGCATCTGCGATCGGGATATCGCTTTCTAGAATTTAATGTTAGTGTGTTTAGGAAAGTTATGGGGTGGAAGGGAACTCATTCGTTATCAGAGGAATCATCAAGATCCTAATTACCTTTCACCTTGCGTCTCGTCGACAATTTGCGATTTTAGCAGGGGTCAGGTGTGGATCTCCGAGCACTGAACAATTAAGGCGAATTTGAAACTTAAGTTCGCAGATGCGAACGTACGTCTTCGGTAGCTCTGTTGGAAGAGCACTTGATTGGTAATCATGAGGTCGTGGGTTCGATCCCTGCCCGAGGATATCTTTTACATTATTTATTACAGACACAAATTTCCCTTCTTAAATTATCATTAATAATATTTTTCTTTTGAAATTCCGACTTTTACTCTAAAATTTGACAGCCACGTCCTATAAAAAAAACTAAACTAAATTTACACATATTGGGCTAGGTTTTTTCGATGTTCGAGCAAGTGGCCTTGCTAACTTTATAGGGGTTAGAAAACGGTCACTTGTTCCTAACCACCAACCGCCACATATTCCCTCGACTAATTCGGAGCGAATTCAGCGGAGTCTTTCAAGCGTCGGTGGCAGCAAATCCCTCCACCCTTGTTTCTCCTTCCCGTGTGGCGGTCAAATAAACCTCCCTCGCTTTTTGTGCCACGTTCGGGAGATCATGAGCGTTTCTCTTTGATGGTGCTAATTAATTTGAGCCAAGATCAATTCATTGCCGCTTTACGGAAACATTTTTTATAGGTGGATGTGAGTTAACAAAGGGGTAATTGGATTTGGACATTATACAGCCGTAATGTATTGGAAAATGTAGGGAATTCATAATACACTGTTCGTCATCCCCTCTTTGTTCTTATAATATTACAATAGTTTGAGAGCTTAGTTGTTAGGACAAAAAAAAGGTTTAATGAACTGTTTTTTTATTTTTTATTTTTGTAACTACCTGATTTTGATTAATTTTAAAATACTTGCTGACTTACCTCACCTTAACTATTCACTGTTATACAGGGTGTTACCGAATGAGTGCGAAAGTTTTTAGGAGGTCAACCCTTGTCGAAAATTAAAGGGGGTCCTTCATATAAACAAAACCTCTTAGGCCTTTCCAAAAATGAAAAAAAAAATCTTGAAATTGCTGAAGAGTTAAAGAAATTGCATCTGTGGGCATGTTCTATTCCATTTTTTACCAGAACTTTTTACGAAACAAAATTTATCAATTTAAAAATATGTGTTGAAAAGAACGATCATTGCAAAACTTTTTGAATCTGTGTTGTGTTCGTAAAAGCAATAGTTTCCTAATGAAAAAATCAAATTCAACATTGTGCATGAACGGATCTTCTGTAAATGGAATCGAAAAAATTGTGTGTATTACAACAAAGAAAAAGGCAACAAGATCGAACGGAACACAGTTATAAAAACTGCTCGAAATGAGCACCTCCAACCATTAGACAGGAATCCAGTCTTCGTCTCATAGACTGACGTTGACTGACGTTGAAATATTCCTGGTGTGTTTTGGATTGACTCGCAGGCTGCAATGATGCGATTCCTTAAATCATTCACACATTCAATGGGGGTCGTATAAACCGAGGACTTCAGGTGACCCCAGATGCAAAAGTCCAAGAGGTTTATGTCTGGAGATCAGGGAGGCCAAGGCTGAAGTCCTGCTCTGCCTATCCATGCCATATGGATACACGTCATCCGAGTACTGACGAGCAGTTATGCTGAAATTGACATAATAAACATAAACCATTCGTGGTCGAATAGCTAGTGGAATATTTTCAAATAAAATGGAAAGCTGCTCCTGGAGAAAATTTGTATAGGTTGCATTAGTTGGTCTTAACGGTAGAAAACACGTTCAGTGAAAATTCATATTGATACCGACCTTCTTGAATTGAGTTATCTTCGGCCCATAGATGAGTGTTATGGAAATTTGTAATCCCTTGCCTTGAAAAGTTGGATTCGCCAGTAAATTTTTTTTTTTTTTATGTTCTGGTTCCCACGAAAAGGGATATCCTGTGATGTTCAGAGAACATCGTGGGAACCAAGGGAAAGAAGGTAGGAGTTGGTGTTCTTCTTAAATTTCTGGAGGTTGTATGCCTCGGGGAACACCTCCCTAGGCAATGAGTTCCAAAGCCTCGCTGTTCGTTGGATGAACGAGTCTTTGGAAAGTGATGTTCTGCAGGTCTCCAAAGTGACCACGAAGGGGTGTGATGACTGAACTTGACGGGTTAGTCTCGAAGAGACTGCCAAAGCAGGAACGATTGTTGATATTTCAAGCATCGCCCATGAAAATATCTATAAAATAGAGACAAATCGCCAACTTTTCTACGGTGTTCCAGACAAGTGAGCGAGTTTGTAAGCGAGGCATCACCGACGAGACGAATTGCCCTTTTTTGGACAGAATCCAATAGCCTCAGGATATGTTTAGGTGCCGCGCTCCAAATATGGGAACAGTATTCCAGGACAGGTCGGATCTGTGCCTTATAGATCATAAGCAGCTGAGTGGGGGTGAAATAGCTCTTGGCACGAAACAAAAAACCAAGTTTTGGGGATGCACTTTTGGCAATGGACCTCACGTGATTTTCCCAGGGAAGGTTATTGCTGATAGTAATACCAAGCATCGATATGGATGACTTCAGTGGTATGGTTACTCCTGACAAAGTTATGTTAGGCACAGTGAGATCGGCTTTTTTAGAGAAAAGACATGCTTGTGTTTTGTTTGCATTGAATTCTACCAAGTTATTAGATCCCCACTCGAGAATTGTTGCTAAGTCCATATTTATATTATTAACATTTCTTCCTCGTCCATTTCTGGTTTCACGGGCTGATATAGGGGCCCTGGAAGAGAAAGCGGTATGGAGGGTACTATCATCGGCAAAGCTGTGTACTGGACATGAAGTTGCTTTCAACAGGTCGTTGATGTGAAGTAGAAATAGTGTTGGTGCGAGAATAGATCCTTGCGGAACACCAGCATTTATGAGTAGAGTGTCAGATGAAACTCCATCGACCACTACATGGAGAGACCTGTTTGAGAGAAAACTAGCAAGCAGAGAACACAGCTGAGGGGGCAAGCCATAAGACGGAAGCTTGGCGAGGAGTCCCTGGTGCCAAACTCGATCGAACGCCTTGGAGATATCTAATGCCACAGCTAAAGTTTCTCCATACTTTTCAATAGATAGCTGCCATATATGTGAGACGTAAGCGAGCAGGTCACCAGTTGATCTCTGATGGCGGAAGCCATATTGCCTATCGTTGACAATTCCTGAGTCTTCCAGATATTTCATGAGCTCGATGTTGATGGCTTTTTCACATGACCTTGAATAAGAAGAGGTGGGCTTTTTGCCTTTTTAGGGACTGGCTGTACTCTTGCAATTTTCCAATTGGACGGAAATACCCCCAAATTGTAAGAGTGGTTGAACAACTTGCAAAGAACAGGTGTTAGTTCGGGGGCACATTTCTTGAGAACAATCGGCGGGATTCCGTCAGATCCACAGGCTTTGTTGGTGTTGAGACCCAGCAAAATCTTTCTGATAGTACGTTGGCGAAAGGTGATCTCGGACATGTGACTGTCAATAGGTGTAATGTTCGGGGGTTGTTTTCCCGATGAATCCAGAGTGGAATTTCCAGCAAATAGGTGCGCAAAGATATTGGCTTTTTCCTGGGCAGTCGTTGCTAGTGTTCCATCTTCTTTGGTTAGAGGAGGAAATGAGCTGGAAGTGAAGTTTCTTCCCACAGCTTCGGCGAAAGACCAAAATGAACGGGATCCGTTAGGACATTCAGCAAGTTTTCAAAATATTGAGCATTTTGGGTAATCATTTGAAGACTCAATTGACAAAAGTCTACTCGATGGGGAAAATCTCGCGGCAAAAAAGCCTGGACTCGTTGAATATGGTAAGGATACAATTGGTGATATTTTAAAATTTTCCAGATTAGTTTATCGCTAACATTAAGTGTGTTAGCAATTTGTCTTGTACTTAATTCCGGACGATCTTCAATCATATTGAGAACCTCTTCTTCCAGTGCCACCGTTCTTATTACTCGTGGACGACCACAATCAGTTGTTCGTTTTTGAAAAGTTCCTCTTTCACAGAGACGTTGGTAAAGATGTGCAAAAATTGTGTGATGAGGTATCACGCGCTGAGGATACATCACTGCATAGAGCCGTCTAGCTTCCAAAGAATTTCCATTGGCACGATCATACATAAAATGCATATCGGCCATTTCAACGTTAGTGTAAAAAAAAATCTCATTTTTGGAAGGGTGTATATTTTCAAGGAAAGGCCTAAAAGCAAGGACCCCCTTTAATTTTCGACAAAGGATCACCCCCTAGAAACTTTCGCACTTATTTGGTAACACCCTGTAAAAAATAATTACCTATTGAAATATCTGAGAATATATATTTTTGTAGTTTTGTTAAGGTGTAATAATTATAGGGCATGAAACTGACGATATTGTCTGATAATGTATAGTTTGACGATTAGCTATCTGATTAATTGCTTTCTGCTACGATACATTTTGATATTGTGCAATCTGATGATTCTCGATTAGAAATTGTTCTTTGAAATGAAACTGCCCCGCATCAAGATATCTCTGTTTCAATGCGGATTCTACGAAACTCAAATCAAATCAAATCAAAATTACTTTATTGTCTGAAGAATGAAATTCCTATTGACAAAGTGAAAAAACAGTAAAAAAGAAAAAAGAGAACATCAATAGCAATTGAATATATGCTTATTTTTTATACATACCTCGTTACATATTCAAAAATATATTGAATTTACCTTGTCATTATAACACAAAATTTGTAGAGCAGGTTACTACACGTCAAATTATTCATATAAGTAGAAGTCTATATATACAAAAACATACATTACATAAAATGAATTTCAAACAATATTAATGTTAGTCACTAGACGTCAGTTTATTAAAAATTGGAGGTGTTATTTATAGTATAAAGTTATACATAAAAAAGAAGGGTATATACAGAAATCAGAATTGATCTTTACAATTAATTAAATTATGATAAAAATAAAATGGAATGAAATAGAATAAAATAGAATAAATTAAAATCAACAGAATAGCACATACAAAGTGAATACCCATACGTATCAGTCGATTTAAAAAGCACAACAACCAAAAAGAAAATTGGAGGTGTTATTTATAGTATAAAGTTATACATAAAAAGGAAGGGTATATACAGAAATCAGAATTCTGATCTTTACAATTAATTAAATTATGATAAAAATAAAATGGAATAAAACAGAATAAAATAGAATAAATTAAAATCAACAGAATAGCACATACAAAGTGAATACCCATACGTATCAGTCGATTTAAAAAGCACAACAACCAAAAAGAAACCAAAATAAAAATCTAAAATTTCACAGAATAAAACTCGTCCAACGAGTAGAATGCTGTCGAGTAAAACATTTCTCACAGAACTTTTTTTTTTTTATCCATAATCGTTTTAATTTCGTTAGGTAAATGATTGAACATTTTTATGCCATTATATATTTACTCAGATCTACTGTTTAATGATGATATTTTGAAACTGAATAGATACAAAAATCAACCTTGAGACTTGCCTTGATATACCCCCGACCAATCGATGAATTGGTTCAAGTAGCGATTGACGATCACAAATCACAATGACAAATTTATCGAATACTACAGTGCATGATGAGTTTTCCATAACACCCCACTCGAACCCTAGCCCTGTACTCAAGAACTTTTATTTAAACCGCTTTTGAAGTTTGGAAGTTACGACAAAAAAACTTCTTCCCGTCGTCTCCAAACAACTTATAAACTTATTTAATCTTCTTTCCACCCCATATCTACACCAGAATTCGTTTATTTTATTTATGCCACATAATGAAATGACAAATGATAAGCAATAAAAGTTGGGTGCCTCTCCCTTGCATATTCGAAACCGAACAAAAGGAGGATTAAGCGATATGGAAATACAATGGCTGCATTAGTGGAATGCTCCAGAGGGATGGAAGAATTAGGGGAGGATGAGACATATTCGGTTTCTGCCAGTGAGAGGACCTCGTGATTTTTTTTCATTCAATTAACAGATTTCCATTCAATTCATTACCTCATGATGATGTATGCCAGATCGTTTTTGAGGAACAAAAGGACCTAATCTACCCCACGATAACAATATTGTGATTGAAGTTTTGGTGAGAAACCTCTGAAGAAATAAGATAAAATCACACAACCAAAATGATTAACGCATATTTATAAAATTCACAAATACGAATATTTTAGTGTATTTTCTATAATGTGCTATACTGTAACGATAAATCTGTTACATTTCTTATTGATATGCTCAGAGATACAAAATAATTAAGAGTAGCTCAAGTTATCTTATCAATTCCAATCTAAGAATCACTATTGCTAATCTTAACGCCATCTAACGGCGAACAGTCATTAGAGTCAAAACGAAGAAGAATGCAAAGCATGTGACAGCACATAGGAGGAGTTAACTATTTGGTTTTTAAGAGAGCGACGAGCCTTTCTCGGCCCTTACCTCTCTATCTTTGATCGGGAGATCGTGTGTTCTGAGCTTGTCAGCCATTGCTTGAAAAAATTAAATTTGTTCATGTTCAAATAACGAATGAATTAATAGCATCTACCTTTCTTCTGCGAAAGTGATTTCAAAGCAGTGAGTTATAGTGTGATATCGAGGTATGTAGGAATATTTTTGCCATTTAATATAAAAAATTCTTCATATAATTCCGTTATCTTGATTCATCGATAATCTTTGGTCAGTAAACTGCAACTAAAGTTATTCAGGTCAAGCAGATGATTTGATTTCAGTGCAGTACCATATTTATTTTTCAAATGAGTTCAGGTGGAATTATAAATGTCACATGTAATATTATCGATATTTGTGTTCAGTCTCATCTGATTTCATTGGTTTTCTCTGACAAGGGTTCATTGGGGTTGAAAGAAGGTTTCTCAAATATTATGGTATCACTTACACTGCATTTGGATATATTTTTGGTGTCGATCACAAGAAGTATGTGATATAGTTGAATACTATGAATTTTTCATGGTCTTGGGGAAGTATTTTTGTATATTTTCTGATTTAGTGACAATTATCACAGAGCTGTGATTTTTGCTTCTGACCCAGGTGAACTGACCATATATATGTATATATTTGATTTTCGGAGTTTGGAATATTCTTTCATCACACAGAAAACTTTATGAAGAAGTATTTGACGATTGGTCAAAATAATTCTTGAACACTTTTGGATATATAATTCTTCTAACTTCATTGTGCAGAATTCTGATTTTTATATTTTTGTAAAACATAGCCTTGGCTGATCGAGATTAGAACAATCTTCTTTTCTTTTTTTGATAGAGCAAAGATCAATTTTTGTCTATGTCAAAATTTCAGTATTGAATATTAATGACAAATCTGAATTGTATGTTTGAATAGTTTTAAGCAACAATCTCTTAATGAGATTAACTCATCCGTAACAGCCGTGCGTTGAAGAGAGTATTGAGAAATTCCAAATTACAAGAAATTGAATGCTTTAGTAAAAAAATTTTGACACCAACAATATTGTTTTTCATGTCATATTACTGAGAACAATCATTCCACGGATAAGAAGTTGATGAATATCTGTTCAACAGCTTCAGCAACATTAAACATTATTCTTTGGAATTGTATATGAACACGTAAAGGAAACTCAAAACTCAATTGTTATACAGCAGAAACTTTTGTACATATTCTTTGTTAATAGACTAGTATAAATTTCGTATTTGTTTTATTGTTGTACCGATTTACAGAAGGAAAAATTATTTTATTTGCAATTATTATTGGCTAGGAAGTTTGAATTGTTATCCTAATTAAACAAAAAATTCTGGTGTCCGTTCAAATTTACAATTTCCAAAAAACCTTTGCTTGAAACATGAATAAATTTGAAACTAGCAAGGCGGTCCAAAGAACTCCACACCGCTCTTCACTGAATAGCCTGGGCATTCAATCACGTAATTAACTTGTTACAATACAAAATTCACAAAACTTCTTCGTCTTCCGTAATGTGGAATTTTATTATATTATTATTAATAATGAAGAGGTGGATGGTGCCTGTAATTAAATACTAATCGAAAATAGTTTGTGGCATATCAGACAAGAAAATGAAAATTCGCTGGCCACACCAATATAATTTCATTTGGTGTGCATGCGTGAATGTTTTCATAGTCATATTAATCCTCATCATCTTCGCATACTAATACAGAGCTGAATTCAAAATGTGAATCGCCGGTTTCCGGTGAGTATGGCAAATGAAGAAACTAGAATGTAATATCGGTGAAATAACTTTTCTATGAAATATATAATACATGATCACTCCATTTTTATATGGGAAAGTGTGCATTAAGCTGGGAACTCACGAATGTAATTATTTCTTTGTGGCATATCAACATAACATAATATAGAAAATGTATCATTCATAACCACCAGCTAGTAAATGGTTGAATATTAAATGAGACAGGAAACAAAGAGGTTAACAATCACTGATGAAAGCGGAAAGCTGGCATTGTTCATCAGCTACTTCTTAACCTGTAATTGCTAAATCATTATTACAATGAATAATAGGGAAAACGCGTGTGCCCCTTCTCTAGAATATTTGGATTTGCACATGGAGATTACCTCTTAGAAAGCTCGGCAACAAACTTATAAATTGAAAGAATGTTCAATGTTTTTCATAATTCTAAACAGAAAACACCAATTTTTTCATCAAATTAAAAAATGTACTTCAAGCGCCCCTGACGGACGTATAGAATAGAATATATGTTTATTGTTCACTTAGAGAGAAGTTACAAAGATAAAATAAGTAGTACATATCCAATAAACATAGATTGACTCCAAAAGTCGAAACTTGTGCGGAGCGAGTACAAATCAAACACGAAGAATATATAAAAACAGTAGGAAAAAATGTAAATATAGTAAAAGATAACTAGAGATAAAAGTCTAGATAATTATTCTATAGAATAAATATTGAGATTATCATTAGTATGTGTATACAGAGGAAAACTACATTTATAAATGGAGGGTATGTTATGAGGTATACATTTTTAATATTCTTTTAACGTATTTCTATTAAATTGTGAATGGATTCGCGTGTTTGGGAAATGATTAATTTTTTCAGTTCTTTTTTTCAATATTGAGGGGATATAATATTTTTGATCATTACTTCACACAGTTCATACTTTTATCGCTAGTTGCTTCGAACTGTCAACTATAATTTCATCTGTCTTCGTTTATATGCTGTAGTGATTTTTTTATCATCATTGTTTTTTGAATTGTTACTGAAACATCACATTAAAACTGGAATAATTTATGCTTGGGTTTTAAAAATAATATTGTCAATCAATATTCCTGAAACAACCACAATTGGCGCTAGTGTTTGGAAAGTTATTTGAAAATTTCGAAATAAATTTAGGATTTGAGAAATTATTTTCACAAATTGCAATTCTTGAGGACCAAAATGAGGCAATTAAAATTAAAATAAAATCATGCGTGTTCCCTATTCCAAGTAAGTATTTTTCTAGAAGTGAATGTTAGTTCTATCATTGTTGAATAACTGAATAATTATTGCCTGCTGCATGCATAACATATCCTTCATAATTCTTTAAATCGATGGAAGAAATTTCGATATACCCTTGGAAAACAGTTTAAATAAATGGCACCATGTTAAAATTATTCTTTTCTCAATACAAATTCCTATTTGTGCAGATATAATTTCAAGGATATGATCACAAATCAAGAAGTCACTTGGGATTCTGAACAAAGTTTCAATGGACATTTCACCTTTTTTACATCCATATACTTTCTCAATAATGTGGAATCGATTCTGGTAACAAAAACAACTGCATTTGCTTTCTGATAGCACACCAATAGCTTCATTTATCTATGGCTAAACATCTAGAGCTATCAAATGGAGAATAGTCCGTGAAGTTTTAGTTTATTGGTATCTTTCGTGTAGATCCTTCCAAAAGATACTTGGGAGTATTTGCAAAATATAGCATGTAGTTGTGTGATGATGAAATTCAGCATGCTGGTTCTCAATGATATAGTGAGCAAATAAATCTTCAGGCTTTGAACAATTACAACTGGTCGATTTTATATCACATGTGGAGACGTGGATACAGTGTCAGAACCATCTATGGCATAAGCCACACCTACTTTAGGGTCTTGAACTGGTGTTTAACTTTTTTTTACATCAAAGGATAAACTCGTCAGTAATTCAATTTGAACTTCAACAATTGATATATTCCCCCTCCCTCGAAATCAACAAATCAAGCGAGCACACACGATTACGTTCCTATGTTCCCCTCGTATACCAAATTAGCTAGTAAACTCTGTTCCATAACTCATCAAACTCGATCCCTTCAGATGTCAACTAGGGTTTGAAATCAGTGGTTCGGAAACGGCATAAACATATACATGCGTCACCTGCCTGCTTGTATCCACACCTGGCAGAAAGGGGAGTTAGCGTATCAGATGGGATAAACCTGTAATGTATTCAAGGGATGATCTTTCCAGTATTCCAATCATGAGGGAGGGTTTCGGTTTTGGGCGAGAGGAATGCCCTCACTTCCACGAATTGTTGTTGGTGGCAATACTTACTATATTTGTCTTGTATTGACTTGGATGTTGACGACAATCTCAATATTGAACTGCTTTAAACAACCCGTGAGCATCTGAACTAGTCCAGTCATTTCACATTTTCATATCTATACCACGCTCTTTCCTTTTTGCCCTGCAGGCAAAAATATGGCTGAGAATTGCGGTATTCATTAGCTTCAAGATGTGTAAGTGTTCTATTTCTCTAATCTCTGGATTCAACGCTTAATTTTTGGTTATACAGTGCCCGCGTAAAGTATGGAAACATGAAGATATCTTTGGATTAGGATGGACCATCGATTTCAAATTTAAATTTTCGACGTTGCCAAATATACAGTTTCTGAGATATACGAACAATATGTTTATTTTTAAATGGGACAACCCGTATATTTTACAATTTTCGGTTACAGTTTTTTATATTTATAAAGTTGCCAATATTGACCATTAATTTTAAGAAATTAGGAAACATATTTTATTGCAACCGTTGATATTAACAAAGAGAAAATAAAATGGGCCACTTGGTATTTGTTAAAGTTTAAAAAAGGCTTTGCTGTTTTTGTACTGATGAACATGATATGAATATCAGTTTCATTTCGTTAAATCAAGACGGTTTTACTGTCAGTAGGTACGTCGTTATTTACTGTCAGTAGGTACGTCGTGATAGTTTTTTGAAAATAGGCTTACCAGCGATAAAAATCAGAGTAAACTACAATGGTACATTTAACAGAGCGTCAAAGAATTGACATTTTAATACTAAAAGGATGTGGTGACAGGTAATACCATAATATTATGAAATTTGAGTATGTTTTATTTGCGACATTATTCGTAGGACACGAACACACGAAGAGGTATGTGAAATATTTAATAACAACTATGAAGAGACAGAACTCCTATAGCACGTGGTACTCTATCTAAAATTATTCATAAATTTGAGGAAAGTGGACGGGAACTCCCAAAAAGTGGCCGCCTTGCTATTCCAGAGCAAACAAAAAGTGACATTTTTGTCGATGGTTGAAGACCCTCATGAGGCTACTAGAGTTGTTGCAACCGAAAATCACATCAGTCAAACAACTGTTCGTTAATATTAAAAAAAGAAAAATGCATCCCTATAAAGAACAATTGGTACAGGAACTGAACGAAGACGATCCAGATCGCAGAATGGAGTATGTGAAACAATGTTAAATAGATTTGACACTAATCCTAATTACTTTAATCAAATCCTTTTTTCTGATGAGGCTACTTTCCAGTTGAATGACACGGTCAATAAACAAAACTGCAGGTACTGATCACATGAAAATCCTCATTGGATGGTGGAGGCACATACTCACTATCCACAAAAGATCAATAATAGGAAGGAATTATTAATAATACCATTATTGAACCTTATTTTTGGAATAGAACCATGACAGGTGAAGAATACTGGGCATTTTTAGAATTAGAGAAATTCCAGACGTCGAAAATATAAAATTTAAAATAGCTGGTTCATCTAATATACATAACCGTAATTTTGTTATTGTATCTTACGGGGGGTGTCAAAGATATCTTCATGTTTCCATACGCGCGCACTGTATATTACCCTTTTGGGCCATTCTGAAATTCACATCTTAAAAGATTTAAGATTATTAATCAAAAACATTTCTTTGGCTTCGACTATTCTATTGATTACATCTGTGTTTATCCTTGTTATTGGATTGCAATAATTAGAGCAATTACTAAGTGCAGGAGATACTTAGTAGAGGAAGAGCTTGTGTCTGACATCCTCAAGAAGCTTAGCTTAGAGACTACCATGATATTCATTGTCACTTAATTGGAGTTCAGTTGGGTACATTTTTCTATTACCTATTATTATAATAAACCTTATTTTTGTGTAAGAAAAATCATTGAAATTTTTATCGAGGTTGTGCCTCCTTCCTATCGTTGATAAGAGATTTTAGCTACTCCAAATTCAGAAGGGAATGGCTAATAATTAATGCTGATGGGAGTATTCGGGTGCGATTTAATTCTCTATTTATTATTTAGAGAGTCGGAGATTTACGTGTGGTTGTGTCAAATGGGGTTTTCATATTTTAGATAGGGGTGATACTTATTATGCGAATATGATTATGCTGGTCTGGTTTCGACGATTTTCTCTTCGAGTCTTTTCCGTTTATTCTAATTAACACATTTTCTACTCATCTTTAGATTTTCTGAATAAGTATGATGAATCGGCTGGTAACATTTTTCTGACCATACTGTAGATATTGATATGTGATACTACTATATATATATATATATATATATTAACAAAAAACAGACAATATTAGCAATGGATTTGTTTGAACATATGAACAGGGTGTTAATTAAATCAGATTTGGAATAGAAAATCAAATTTTTACTTGAATTTTTTTTTCTGTTCAGTTAGGGACCTCTCACTACATCTATCAGATGTAGTTCAATGTCCAGCGTGGCTTTAGCCGGGGAAGTAGTTATTTTCTGTTAGATGTTCACAAAAAATAACCTTTTTCTCGTGGATTTTTCAATTTTCAGAAAAAAACTTTATATTCAATAGTCAACTGGGAATGTTTCCCTTTAAAAAAATTGCATTGTGTAAGAGAATAGGAAAAACAAACAAATATGAAATGAATGAAGGGCAGACCTTTTTAAGTTGATTTAACCACTTATCTTAATTTTCAAACTTCCATTTTGTTAGAAAAAAATAATTTTGTAATAGGAATTAATAACACTGATATTGATTACTTTCATATTTATTTGGGCATGTCGAGTACAACGCATGTTTCAATTATTTGTTTTTCTGAAAACTTCCATAGAGTTAATTTTCGTCAGATGAAATTTATCAAGTGTGTAGTGAGCCTATTTATTTATGTGCTCCCGGTCAGTTTCATATTTGTAATTAACTGAGATAATGTGGATTGGTCTGAAGAACAAATTGGATTATAAGTTTTGCAGAAAAATTGCCTGGTATCTAATAATTTGGGCTTCATATAAAATGAATCGTTTGGGTGACTTAGAGGTTTACATAAATTAATATCGCCGTTTTTCTATCTATCTAAATAGCCACATCTATCTATTTACCAAGTATATCTGCAGGCTTGGACATTTGATTCACGAACTCGCTCGACGTGCTTTTATAAATTCTAGATCAACCGTAACCCTGAGTGTCTCAAAAAAATATGTATGTAAAACCATAGCAAGTTAATGAAGTGTACACGGGTTTCTCTAAGGCTTTCGAAAAGATTTGTCATAAGATATTTCTTCCTAAACAATCTGGGCTTCAATGAATGGTTTCATCAACTTTTGAAATCCTACCTCCATCAACGCAAATAGTATGATTGTTACAATTGATGCAGATGTCTATTTTTCAAATAACGGAGTTCTCTAAGGGTCCAATTATGGCCCAATATTTTTTTTTATATTAATCAATGTTTTGGACAACTCATTTGAGTGTAATAGGTAAATAGTTGCAGATTATTTAAAATTATACGATTCTATGAAAATCGCCTCCATTTGTTAATATCAAAATGTAAAATTTCAACATTTAACCGTAAAGTTATAATGTTGCAATTTCCTTAAATTATAGATAATGTTGCTTAGAAGAAAGTGATACTATCGAGGATATATATTGGTGTCCATTTAGGTCAACTGACATTCAATTATTACTTCATTAGGAACTGTAGTAATTTCATTAACATCTTAGCATTAATAGTTTGGTCAAAACTAGAATATGGGTCCATAATATAGAAACCCGCATATATTCAATAGCCATCTGCTTTTGATCGAGTTCAAAAGAAATTCCTGAGTTTTGAAAACAATGGAACTTATTCTCCAAGAGCATACAATTATATAGGTTTGCTACATAGATTTGTTTATATGTCTTCAGAGAAACGTAGAAATAGAACGTCTGTTTTATGCTGACATAAATAACTGAATTGTTAAACTGACTAACCTGCATTACTGTATCAAACTAATAGTATTTAAATGAAAAGTGTGACTGTGTGCACGTATCGATATAATCGATGAGAGAAAATTGTATCTCGTGCATAAAATAATTTATTAAAATCGTAGCAAAGCGCTTTCGACCCTTAGGTCATCATCAGTGCGTACCTGAAAGTTAGTAATATTGATAGAGAACAAGTTACTGAAAAGTTTTTTTGAGAAAGAAAATTGACATATTTTGAATGTGAAGCCAAAGAGACCATAAAATATCTCATGATCAATGAGTGTTGTATAAGTTTACGTGACAAACATGTTAAAAACATTTTCTAAGCCAGAATGAAAATTGATATTACATTTTCATTATTTTGAAAGTTTTAGGTGTGAACTGGACCCAAGTGACAAGATTGACAAGTGAACGATGAAGTAGATTGACATGGAACACAGAACCATGGAGATATCAGAATCAAGAAAGGAATATCCCTGTCATACGAAAAACACACTAGAAGATGAGAATTGAAGAGTCTTGTCTGGTCCTCCTTGGAATACTGGAACATATATTTGACAGATGACAGTCCTCATTAGATTGATCATCTTCTAGTGTGTTTTTCGTATGACAGGGATATTCCTTTCTTGATTCTGATATCTCCATGGTTCTGTGTTCCATGTCAATCTTCTTCATCGTTCACTTGTCAATCTTGTCACTTGGGTCCAGCTATCACACCTAAACAATGGCTTTTAAAAGATTATGAAAATGTTATCTCAATTTTCATCCTGGCTTAGGATATGTTTTTAAACATTTTTGTCACGTAAACTTATACAACACTCATTGAGCATGAGATATTTTATGGTCTTTTTGGCTTCTTGTACACCTGACGAGTAAGTAACCTCACATTTAAAATATGTCAATTTTCTTTCTCAAAAAAACTTTTCAGTAACTTGTTCTCTATCAATATTACTTACTTTCAGGTACGCACTGATGATGACCTAAGGGTCAAAAGCGCTTTGCTACGATTTTAATAAATTATTTTATGCACGAAATACAATTTTATTTCATCGATAATAGTCTTTATCCTAGAATAATATAGAGATACTAATATTCCTTCATGCGAAAGAGTTCAAATCACTTTGATGTTAAAAGCATTTGGTAATTCAATGTGCAGTAAAGCAAACAAACTCTTTGGCGTTTGTGACATCTTTTGTTGCAGTATTTTTGAACTGAAAAATAAACCTCGTGCTTAGCTTCCATTTTTACAGGTACTCGAATGTTTCTTGTAATAATAATCATCTAATAGTGCTACTAATCAATAGTGTAATTGAAATTGTAAAGTTAATATAAAAGTTATCATCGAAAATACACTTTCCTGCCCCTCATCCCTAATGACTTATATATCACCAAACCTGGAAGATATTATTAATCTTCTGTCTTCTTTTAATTATTGATGTTATTCAATGTTCATCGAGGTATTGGCAGGGAAGTTGTTGTTATCTCAAGATTTTAAAACCGCCATATACCTATTGTGAATATTATTTGTTTTTTTGCACACATATATAATACCCATAAATTCGAATCGATTTCGTTTTCGTTGTCATCCGGTACTTATACGTCTCCCCGAAGAGAAATCCACCACATCATCTCTCCATCGATCGATCTCCGCCAGTTGATAGCCAATAAAAATTCGACGACACTGGATGTCACGATAAGGACCCTTTTATCACGCTCCGAGGAATCGATTTCGACTAATAAAATACAGAAAGGAAAACGTCATGTTTGCAGAGCACCATTACCGTTTCTTGTGGGATTCGCTCGACTATTTTCCGATGCGATCTGCGATGCTGTCGACGTTGTTTCTTTAACGAGACACGAACCCGACTTGGCATCCATATCGGTCGCGGATCGCCGAAACTGAATTGGTGTCAGAGGTGGGACAATTTATAGTTCGAAATGAGTGATGATTAAAATGACAAAATTTGTGTATCTGCGACGAACGATGGACGCGAAACTTGTTTTTAGAGGTATTCGGTTTACATTCCACACCGGCAAACTTTTATTGAAATATAGGTACTGACATGATGAACAATGATGAATGACTTGGAGGGACTGAACGTTGTCCCTCAAAAAGCCAACCTAGTAACAAGTTCCTAGGGCCAATAAAACTCAACAGTATGAGGGTGAGGTCGAATATCTTCTGGTAATATTGGATACGAAACTGACCTCGAACCAACATCTGAAGAATGTGACCACACCAATTGTAGGCAGACGCTCTTTGGGAATAACAACTTTTTAACAAAAAATTAAACCGACGAAAAAATCAACTAAAAGTAAAAAATAAAATAAACCTTCTTAGTCTAAATGATGATTGAGCTCCTAAACGAATGTGAGTAACTGATTTTGAGTCGGCGCCAAACAAACAATTATCGAAGATCATTATCTATGAAAGAAGTCATCAAAACGCAGCCGTGCATCTCGCTGCCATCATTTTACGCTTCACCTAATTCAATTGCTAGTTGGTTTGGCGCCGACTCAAAATCAGTTACTCACATCAGTTTAGGAGCTCAATTATCATTTAGACTAAGAAGGTTCATTTTATTTTTGCTTTTCAGTTGATTTTTTCGTCGGTTTAATTTTTTGTTAAAATGTTTTCATTTTTCGATTTTTTGTTGCTGAAATCTACTAATTACTACCTACTTAATTTTTTATTATTTCCAAAATACTTACTTACATAGCTTACTTCAACTATTAACTGTTAAATAATATGATTATCTACTTTAACTATTTATTGTTATACAGTGACCGGCAGAAAGTACGCATCATATGGGAAATTCTTTTATTAACAAATTTTGACGAATATCGATATGTAATCGCTTCGCATCAGCAACCCAAAGAGTTGTATAGTGCCGTTCGTCTTTTCGTGTTTGGAGGAAATTTAATAAAATAAAATTATGTTTCAAACACATTAGTTGGGAAAATATCGAAAAATGTTATTGAAAAAAGTTGTTCAAAACGTTATTTTATAGCTATGTACAAGTTTTGAAAAAAATCTGAGATAAAAAAATAAAAATCAATTTTTTGCCATAATAAAAATTTTAATTTGGAAAAATACATTTTAGACAAAGAAACTCATTAGTAAGGCCAACAGTAATATTATAAATGATATTTTGTAAATATTCGCAAGCTACTTCTATTTTATTCGGATTTTTTTTTAAATCTATGGATTTGCCATGTATTCAGCTGCTACATAAGAGGTCACTGAAATATCTCCAGGACATTATAATCCCGATACTGTTCATTATTAATAAAGGTCCTTGTATCTACATAATTTCAAATTGAATTTTTTATTCAAACAAAAAATAAATTGATTACAAACTTTCGAGTATGCATTGAATTGTTTGGTTTATAATTATTTCAGCTTTTATAAAATGTAATTATGTAAAAAATTGAATCAATTTTTTGTTCTGATAAAAAATTCATATTAAAATTCTGTAGATACATGTTTCTTTGTCAATAATAAACAGTATCGGGATTATAATGTCCTGAAGATATTTCTGTGACCTCTTATGAAGCAGCTGAACACATGGCAAATCCACAGATTTAAAATTTTCTTCGAATAAAATAGAAGTAGCTGGTGAATCTTTACAAAATATTATTCAAAATATTACTCTTGGGCTTTACTAATGAGCTTCTTTGACAGAAATGTATTTTTCCAAACTGAAATTTTTTTATGGCAAAAATTGATTTTTATTTTTTCATCTCAGATTTTTTTCCAAACATGTACATAGCTATAAAATTTCGTTCTCAACAACTTTTCCAAATAACATTTTTCAATATTTTCCCAAATAAGTGTGTTTTGAGACATAATTTTTTTATTTTTTAAATTTCTCGCCAAACAAGAAAAGACGAACGGCACTGTACAACATCTTTTGGGGTTTCTTTTGATGCAGAAGCGATTGCATTTATCGACATTTGTCAAAATTTAATATTAAAAAAAAATCCCATATGATGCGTACTTTCTGCCGGTCACTGTATAATATAAATTAATTTTGTAAGTTCTGGTTGGTTGATTTTATCACTTTGTATATAATTCCATCCTTTCATAGAATGTAATCATTTTGACGGATGTGGGAGGGTCTGTCAATCTCAACTACATATGTGTGCCAAAGTTCACAAGTGAAAAATCAATCATTCCCTATTTTTCTACCCATAGGGGTGGATCATTTCATTTCGAATTGGAATATGATCAACAATGAGGTATACAATTTCTAATAAAAAAAACATCCAAATCGGAAAACCCACTACAAAGTTATGCCTGATAGAATCGGTTAACGGACCAAAATTTCAGAAGGTGAACGATCAATATCCTTAATTTTGCTACCGTTAGGGATGGATTTTGATGTTCAAATTGGAATAGGACCACCTTCGAAGTACACCCTATCCAATGAAAAAAGAATCATCGGAATCGAACCGCTATATAAAAAGTTGTGCGTGATCATACATAAAAAAAATATACGCGTCGAATAGAGAACCTCCTCCTTCTTGGTTTCGTCGGTTAAAAAATAGGGACCGGGACCAGACATGCTACACTGGCTGTACAACGTACGCTTTTTTGGTGTGGTAGCCAAAGACACAATGATGCGCAATAACAAAACTAGGCAAGGTATAAAGACTTGCCTGGATCGGTATAACAGGAAAGTCAATGAGATCAAGCCCCATTTCAGCCATGGAGACACCGCTGGGACTTCCACTTGTTGGTATTCTAAATGATCAAGGACTGGCTTCAGCTACCCACTAAGATAACTACACTTCTAGGTTTCAGGTAGAGGTCTACGCAATGTCTTATAGACAGCCAGGTGATACTGAAGTAGCCGGAAAGTGACGTCCCAATTAGTATGGGCATGCAAAGAGGAACTGAGAATATTGACATAACGAAACAAACCGCGTCAAGCTTATTTGGTGAAACGACATCATGAAATTGCAGAAAACTAAAAAGCCGACGAATTCACCAAAAGAGGATCAGAAATCGGACCAGGTCCAGGACAGACCCTTGGGGTACCAATGCGTACAGAACTAGCGTCTGTAGAAGACTGGAACTGGACCTGGGAAATAGACAGACAGACAGACAGGCAGACAGTTTTATTGATCATAAAATCACCAATTTACACCGGATTGACAAGTCATAAAAATTAAATTAAAAATACCATTGAAAAGTAACATTGCAACAGTAATAGTATGTTGTAATGGACGACATAGGAGTGTAAGTTAGCGTGACATTACAAATAAATAGTAAATGTTTAAAATACATGAATTTTCACAGGATAAAAAAGAATTTGTCAGCTCGTCTCAGATCATATTGCAGAGAGAGGAAAACTCTTGAATATAATAAAATGTATTCGTGATCAAAAACGACTTAAGACTATTTTTGAATCTGGCCAGGCTTGTTATATGTTTCAAATTGTTTGGTAAAATGTTGAAGTACTGCATACCAGCGTAGTCTGGTGATTTTTTATAACTTGAGTATCTTACCTTTTGCAATCTAAATTGATTTTTTTGTCTTGTTTGGTAGCCATGGATATCGCTATCAAGTTCAAAGTTATTTTTATTCTTGTAAATATATGTTAATAGTTTATATAAATAAATACCTGTGAAAGTTAATAATTGCTTTGTTCTGAACACCTCTCGGCAGGACTCACGATAGTCTAGTCTGAACATAGAACGGATTTTCTTTTTTGTGCCAAAAAAACTCTGTTATTGGAAGTAGTTAGCCCATAGACTAAGATGTTGTAACTAATGGCCGAGTAGACGAGGGCATAATAGACAGCAGTTAGCCCATCTTCGTTCAGGCAGCTTTTCAGGTTGTTTATGGCAAAGTATTGTTTATTTAGTTTGGAGCAAATATTGCTGTTAATGCATTCGTCCCAGTTGAGAGTTTCATCTAGGACCGTGCACAAGAAATTGCATTTGGTACTGAATAGCAAACTGTGTTGTCTAAATATGATATTTTGGGTGATTATGGGACCTACAGAGTGTCTGTGAAATCTGAGTAGTGTTGTCTTTGAGTGGCTCATCATCAGGCGATTTTGGTGACACCATTCATCGAACTCGTGGAGGACCTTTTTTGTTTAAGATATCACTTCGTCTGTGCTAGACACGATTATAGATGTGTCGTCTGCATACATGAAGACTTCACCGTAACTTATGTGGTCAGGTAAGTCATTGATGAACAATAGAAAAATCAGGGGACCGAGCACACTTCCTTGAGGTATTCCCGAATTAACCAGGTAATCGTCTGGAATTCCATTATTCACCTTTACAATGAGTTTTTGCCCTTGTAGGAATGACTGGATCCAATCAAGTATATCACCTCGCAATCCTATTGCTGATAATTTTGACAATATAAAATCAAAATTGAGGATGTCGAAGGCACGCGAGAGGTCAAAAAACAGTCCAACAATGGATTCATTTTTATCCATCTTGTCATTAATAAAATGTTGTTGCCGTTTCGGTTGAGTAGTTTTCTCTGAATCCGTGCTGGTTTTGGTTCAGTATATTGTATTTCATAAGGAAACAATTGATTCTTTTCAAATACCCTTCTCTATAACTTTTGAAAATACACTGAGTAAGACGATGGGTCTGTAGTTGAGCATTAAGAGCCGATCGTCTTTCTTATGTATAGGTGAAACTACAGTCAGTTTCAGTCTAGAAGGAAACTGACCTAATTCGAGTGAGATGTTTAGTATCTCCGCCAACAAGGGTGCAATAACAGCGGAGCACTTTTTTAGAAGGGATACCGGCACCTCATCTATGCCCGTTGATTTTTTATTTTTCATTGCAGCTATAATCTCTTCTATTTCGGTGGAGGAGAATGGTTGAAAAACAAAAGAGTTGATTACCAGGCGCTTGGAAGTTGTACACATTTCAGATAAGTTGTTTCCAAAATGAGATTGTAACTGATCATTAACAATATCAAAATATAAAAAGGCCCCTACGGTCATCAGAATCCTTCTCATCAAAAGTCTCAATGGGTACGTTCTCCAATTTTTCTGTATCTACGGGGTATTCAAAGTGATGAATACTCTCAGTTTCTCTTTAAAAAATTATAATTAATCAAAATTATTGCTTTCCACTGTGATTCTGCATTTGGTATCTTATAATTCGAGCAAAAAATAAACTCCTTCTCTGAATGTCCCTATGGAATTCAGTGACCTGAATCTTGACAATAGTATGACTTTATGAATCGAATTTCTACAATTGATCTCACCGAATGTAATTGCAGCATCAAATTTCACATTAAAAAAAATATAGTTTTTTTTTAAGGAGTTGTTCTATATTCCGACAAGTTCAGTTAATAATCCAATACGCTTATCCAAAAAAATACAGGAACAGAACTTCCTGAACACATTGTTTTTATACCGAAATTATTTGGACGGAATCTGGGTGTGCATTCGCCACCCACCCTGCGACAAAGCGTGCCCGCATAGGGGTGGTCACCGACGTGTGGCAGCAGCGGCCTGCAGACGAGCGAATTACACGGCTAATTTAAAGGATGTGAAAGCACTTTCGCAGGAATATTGTTCCGCGGGACACGTTCTTTCATGTCATGCCAAGCTATTATTTCCCTTTCATGATTTTAACGGCGCCACAACATGCTGCCGCTAGGTTACATATAACTTCAATTTCCTGCACAATATTGACGGACTGTTATTTGCAGATTGTTGATGGATAATTTTCAGCAGGAATCGATTCAACACGATATAGTTACAAGCGACAATGGGAAATGTCCACCTATTGAACAATTTCCGCAATTACTATTCGAATCAAGTCACTTTAGTGTTGGTTTCTTACCATTGCAACGGATGACAACGAATTGACGATGGTACTCTTGGATCTACCGGGTGTCAATATATTCTTCACACAAGCCATGGTTTCCGGTGTTCCGAGGATATGAGATTCAATCTTGGCGGGGGTGGTGGATTCGAAAATTGGAATCTTTTTCACATTTCCTTCTCTCCGTCACTTCCGTCACTTTCGGTTTTACCGGAAACGACCCCAACTTGGGAATTTTAAAAGGAACACCCTGTATATTTGTACACAATCATATGCAATTTTTTACTCATCAATCATGTCCACCAGATTGTTCGAAGTGGGTCCAACACACTCTACATGTAAAAATAAAGATGCTTTCGAAATATCTAATGCACCAATTTTTCGTCTCAAAACAATTATGTGATCGTACTAAGAATCGTCAATAGAACCAAAAATAGTAAAAATATACAGGGGGGCCGTTCAAGTATTACGTAAGCACTATAGGGGGCGGGGGGGTCTTTGCTTGGCTTATTTTGAATGACATGGGGGGTGGGGGGGTCTAGATGATGATTACTTCATCGGTAGTTATTTACTTTTTTACACAGATGGCAACCCACACATTGTCTTTGCTTGAAAACGAATCGCATTTTCGGGGATTCCCACAAATAATGCATACGTTTAGAACCGAGTAGGGGAATTACCGCGCGCTATTCATTGTCTAAATTTCCTCTGTCAGTGTTTTGTTTCGTTTGTATACTTTAACGAGTAGACGTATTGTAAGCATATCAAAGCAAGTTAACATTTGTGTTACCGTTGATTCCATTAGCCAAAGTTTAATGTTTAAATGAGATGTCGTTTCAAATAGACAAATCCAAGTTATACAAAAAATTATTTGAAAGTTTTAAAAAATCTCATACAAATACGAAAGTACAAAATGTACAGAAGTTAGTTAACGAAGTGTGGCGAAATTATAAATTACAAGTCCGACAAGGAACTTGATATTATTGTATTTAAGAGAATTGAAGAAGAATTGCAAGCGGCGACTAAGAATAAATCCAATCTACTACATTTTTTTTCCAAGGTGAGTGACGAAATTATTTTAGGTACCTATGAGTACTAGAAATATTAGAAATCGCCAAAAACTTTCTGTTTACATTTTGTAAATAAAACAATAATTTAGACGTTTTTTATGATTAGAAGATATTATGGCCTATCTCAAAGTATAAAGGTATTAATATATATAATTAATATTAAATATTCATTATATAGATTTATTTCTTATGATTGACTCCGTCAATTGGTCACAAAATACAGGGTGTTAGTTTTCTCTATGTGATGGGTTCGATTCCCGACTGTGGCTTTGAATAATCTTTAAATGCAGTTTTTTATTGTACACTTTGTATTTATGTAGCTTAATAAGAGAATCTTTAGCAGTAACCATAGAATGTTTTAATTTTCAGGCAACGACTACCTGTAAGCCTGCAGAAAAAACACAAATTATACAGCCAGCTTCAAATATTAAAAAACAGGAAGAAGATGAAATAAAACCCGGTGTTAAAACACAACAGCAATTCGAGAATAACGAAAATGCAGATAAACAGAGAGTAAAACCTTCTCAGGAAGCTATGAAAAATAAGATTGCTCTACTCGAAAAAAATCTGAATGCCTTGTATTCTGCCAAAGATACTATGCCAAGCCGTGCTGAAGTTGATAAACATATCATTGAGTTGCGCAAGGAATTGAAAACAGCAAAACAGTCTTTAAACAGGAAGATTCAAAACGCAGCTGCCCAGAAGAACAATCACTATTGAAAACAATTGCGGATATAGCTTTATTTGAAAGTGCAGCAGATGATAGAAGACGAACGGAATCTATTCGCAGCGTAAAAACTCTTGATGAACTCACACAACAATTATGTAAAATAGGATTTGACATTAGTCGAGGTGGGACATATCTTCGTTTGATTCCCAGAAAATCTAATTCTGCAGAGGGACGAAGACATGTATCGACAGTCCCTGTTAAAACTCATTCGGCTCAAAATGATCACCACAAAAGCCACTTAGATAGCAATTTCGCTGAAACATCAATTCATTATTTAGAGAACATAGCATCCATACTTGGACCAGATCAACTATTTTTCATATCTCGAGATGATAAAGCTCGGGTCCCTATTGGCGTAACTGCGGCAAATAAGCAAGCACCTCTTCTAATGCACATGGAATATAGAATCAAATTGCCTGATCACGATTGGGTAATCGCTGAGCGTCATAAATTAATACCATCTGTTTATGCTGGTATCAAAATCACTTCCAGTATGCTAGGACAACCGCAAGCCGTTTGATATTCTGGACCAACATACATCGCTATTCGAAGTGAAAGCATAGTTCATCTACTGCTAATACTCATGCTCAGGATTTCGAGACGCTTCTCGAACTTGAAGAGTTTCGACCATTAGCTAAAACTGACCATGGATTAGTAAAACCAGTGGTAATCATGACTGTTGATGGAGGGCCAGATGAAAATCCGCGTTATCAAAAAGTCATAGAGTTTGCTATACAACACTTTAAGCGACATGATCTCGATGCATTGTTTTTAGCTACCAATGCTCCTGGAAGAAGTGCGTATAATAGAGTCGAGCGCAGAATGGCTCCTCTTAGTCGGGAACTGGCTGGTTTAATATTGCCTCATGACCATTTTGGGTCTCATTTGGATGACCGTGGCGTTACAATTAATGAGCATTTAGAAGATCTAATTTCGAATTTGCAGGAAATGTGTTAGCTGAAGTATGGAGTTCAATGAAATTGATGGCTATCATGTTACTGCAAAATATATTGGGCAGGCGAACAAGATCTTCTTGATTTTCCAGACATTAAATGGTATTCAGAACATGTGCGTGAAAGCCAATACTTGCTTCAAATTGTAAAATGTAGAAACACAGACTGCTGTCGTCCAAGAAGTGGCCTATTTAGATTACTAGACAACAGGTTTCTTCCACCACCTGTAAAAGTAAAACAAACAGTTGATGACTTGGTTTTGGATGAAGGAGGGCAATTTCTTAATCTTCCAGTCAATTTAGCTCTACGCTTAAGTGCTTCACTCAAAGATTTCCTGCAAATGCCCTACGATTATTTTGTCCGACGGTAAAATTGAGGCTATCAAGTCGAACATGCAAAACGTGCGGTCTTTATCATGCTTCCGTCAAGTCACTAAATCGTCACATCGAAACTATCCATAAACAAGTAAACACGCACACTGATAGGAAAGTTAGACCTGTAAGAGTAGCTGCTCGTCGTGCTAATGAACTGATGTGCATTATTCAAAATTTAGAGCACCATGAAGTTGAATGGCTCGATGAGAACGACGTAGACATTCCAAAATTGGATGAAAGTGAGCAGACACACAACACTGAGCAGCAAACATCTAATGTCATCGAAAACTTAGAATCATAGATTCGGGTATCATGGACTGAAGACTGTTAATTGGAAGAATATGTGTACCAAAAATTTTAAATAAGTTTGTTATGTTCGTAATATTACTTAAGATTATAATATTTTTGTACTTTACCTTATGCAGAAAACCGTATCAGTAAAATCTAATCTCTATCCTATTAGGATGATATGAAAAAAGATTTGAAATCTATTTTCTTATTTCTAGAATTATAACTTCTGCTCATAAATCATTAAAAAAAACAATACATTAATTGAAAAATGTTTATGTAAGCATGGGGGGAGGGGGTAAGAGCTTAAGAGCTTTGCTTACTTTTGCTGACAAGGGGGATGGGGGGGTAAATAATTGTAATAAATCTGCTTACGTAATACTTAAACGGCCCCCAGGGTTCCATTTGAAATTCCCAATTTTGGGTCGTACTGAATCTCCTTATAATATATATGTGAATGGAAATAGTAATAGCCAGGAACAGATCCCTGTGGTATCCCATAATCCATCTTTGCCTCTTGAGAGGTGACACCATTCGCAAAAACTAACTGACTGCGATGAGAAAGATGAGACTGAAACCATTCACTGAAAAGTCGGCTTCAGTATCAGTGATCTTCAAATATAGATTTTGGAGAAGTTCAAATATGTATTGGAGGATTTGTTACATTGAAAACTAATTGAGCCAATATATTATTTCATTGTGTACCATTGTCACATCAAAAATCTTTCGTACAATGTATTTTGCTACTGTGTTTTGGGGCCCTAGGCCCAGACTTAAGTTTATTACTTATCAACCATAACCAAGTGCTTTTCATACGACTCTTAGTAACCGGTGTGAAGTTAGCCACATCCACAGGTATACTCGAAGAAAAAAGTTAGGTCAATACATTTTCAGCTTTTACCAAAGGAATTACGCGAAAAAAATTAATCAAATCAAGCAATTCAATCACAATAATATCATTTCACCCCCTTTACTACACCCCTTTTACCGTTTGTCAGGCCTTTAGAGATGATATGGGGGTAGTTTCTGGAAAATAATTCAATAAATTTCCTAAATGAAAAAGTACCGCAGAATGTGTTTCTTGAAGGGAAAATAAATCGAATTACATCCCCCCTATATTTTGTCAGCCCTTCCGAGGGATGGTAGAGGGGGTAGTTTCCAGGAAATAATTCAATAACTTTCCCAAATTAAAGAGTACCGCGTTTTACTTTCGGGATATGTTTCATGAAGGAAAAATAAATCGAAAGACATACCCTCTATAGTTTGTCAGCCTTTCAAAGGGTGGTAGAGGGGGTAGTTTCTAGGAAATAATTCAATAACTTTCCCAAATTGAAGAGTACCGCGTTCTGCTTTCGGTTTTCTTGAAGGGAAAACCCCTTATAGTTTGTCAACCCTTCAGAGGGTGGTGTAGAGGGGGTAGTTTCTAGGAAATAATTCAATAACTTTCCCATTCTACTTAGAGGAGGTGTTTCATGAAAGAGTATTTTGCCTTCATGAAACACATCCTCAAAGCAGAATGCGGTACTCTTTCATTTAGGAAAGTTATTGAATTATTTTCCAGAAACTACCCCTATAGGCCTGACAAACGGTAAGAGGGGTGTAGTAAAGGGGGTGGGATGATATTATTGAGATTGAATTGCTTGATTTGAATAATTTTTTTCGCGTAATTCCTTTGGTAAAAACTAAAAATGTATTGACCTAACTTTTTTCTTCGAGTATACCTATAGATGTGGCTAACTTCACACCGATCTCTCAGTACTGCATTCAGATGTATTCTTCCCTTACATATTTCACACCCCTGTTTCTTGCACTTCTACTGAAGATGGCCACAAATGTAGCCAACACATGTCTAATATCTTAAATTAAATTACAAGATTGAAAAACTATCACAGTCGTGGAAAAGACTTTAAATACCCTCTTCCTCAAAAAAAAAATTAATTTGTTAAGAGTAGAATTCTTCCCTTAACAAGTGTTTCAACTTTTGAAAGGTAGGTAGCAGCACAAGTCATTACAGCCACCCCATCAAATATTAGAATGGCAATGGACCGAAAGCTCTGAAAAGGGGTTCCAGAGGAAGTTGGACATTAGCAAAAAAGGTGCACCTATGACAAAGTACAGTGGGCAATAAGCTCATTCGAACCATGGACGGACGGTCTGCTACAGAAGGAAACGGAAGTACTGCCCAGAAGGCTCTGCGAAATACTAAGAGGCAGCCTGTCTCTGGGATACATACCAAAGCTATGAGGAACATTAGGGTAATTTCCATACCAAAACCTGGGAAAACTGACAGGAAACGGCGAAGTTCCTAAGACCGATAAGTCTCATGTCCTTTGGATAGATTCAATGCTAAGAAACAGGATAGTACATACAACCCTAATGGAAGAGACTGTAGTGGCCCGGGCGGCCAGAGGATTTCCACAGGGGGGAGTTCTTTCTCCAGTCCTGCTAAATTACTGTGATCCCTGAAAGAAAACGGTCAGTACGCTGACGACACTGTTGTCTTAGAACAGGGTCAATTCGACACCACGGTTAGGAATCGCATGCAAGAGGCCCTAAACTTTGTAACCAGATGGATGGACTTCGAGGGATTGAACATCAACCCTCAAAAAGCCACCATAGTAACATTTACCGGGAGTCGCAAACTAGGTCATATAAAACTTCGAGGGGAAACCATATAGAGTTAAATATCACGGCGCGATGCTGGACTCGAAACTGACCTGGAACCAACATCTGTCAAAATTGACAAGAAAATCGGAGACCACATTAATTGTGGCAAGACGCTCTTTTCGGACGGAATGGAGGCTAAAACCACACGTGGTACACTGGGTGTACAACATGGTGGTAAAACCTGACATAACGTATGCCCCCTTGATATGGTGGACAAAGACACAGCAAAGGAGTGCCAAAGCTAAACTGGACAAGGTGCAATTGAATCAACGCCCTCCGCAGCTATGGAGACACTGCTGGGATTGCCTCACATTCATCTGGTGATACAGAGAGAGGCAAGGCTAGGAGCCTTCAGGCTGATAAACATATTCGGCAACATAAACATTGAAACAGGACACGTAAGTATCGTTGGCATCGTAACCAGAGACGTGCTAGACATGAGAACAGACCACATCGCGAAATGATTCTCATTTCACCAGTCATACAGGTATCTATACCAGACAGTACTGTATGGAATCACACAGAACTCAACAACATTCTACAGGGTATACAGACCGATCAAAGATGGAGAATGGTGCCGGAGCAGGAGGGTATTCCAGAAACCCAAGGACAGAGTTCAACTACTCACTGGGTACTCATACCTCTGTATTCCAAGCAGAGGTCTACGCAATCCTTCAATGTGTGAAGGAAAACAAAAGGAGAGCAATAGTAGAGGAACAAATCTACATTCTCTCAGAAGTCAGGCGGAACTGAAGGCTCTTTGTAGCCAGCTAGTGACGTCCAACTGATATGGAGTTGCAAAGAACTGAAAATTAATACGTCATGACTGGACACGCTCCAGTAAAAGAGCACCTTAATAAAATGGGACCGTTCAATGGCGACCTAACATGCAGATTATGCGGCAAGGAACCAGAAAGAGTATCACACATACTGCGGGGCTTCGGACCGCAGAAGACAGTCAGTTTTCGGGCAACCAATTGCTGAACCGAGACTGTACAGCACAGATCCAGCAGAGGACCAGGGAACAACAGGCAAGATACAATGGGCCAGAAGGCCCAAGTCTCGTCGGAGGTCTTAACCAGACGAGCCAATTGAGTGGCATTTTTAGTGGGTAACCCAGAAGGAAGGGGACTCGAAAACTCAAAGTGCGAGTCCCACACTATCTGAAAGGTGTTCATAACGGATTTTCTACACCCCCCCCCCTCTCCCCAAAAAACCCTTCTTAAAAATGAAAATTATTTCTAAAGTGTACAATTATTTTCTTAACTCTTTGAGTCACCGGTATAAAAAATACCGAAGCACAGTCAACTGTCACATGAAACTCTGGGCTCTTCCAAACTAAGTTAGAAATCAACTAGTATGTCCTTTGCCACATAGCCACGCCGAAACGTAATGTGGTTCACAAATGAAACCACAATGCATGTCTGTTATATATAATTTGATATGTGGTCCATTTTATATACCACCATGCCTTAAAGGTCTAGAAAAATGTGGTACTTAACGTGCTTTGAATAGTTTTAATAAGTATTTCAACTTTTGGGAGGTAGGTACAAGTCACTACAGCTTTCATATATTAGAATCACATGATTTAAACAATGAAATACCCAACCAGATCCATTTGTGTTTTTCATCTCAGCAAATACTTATTTTGATTCGTGACGATCTGGTAGATTGAATGTTCAATTCTCGATTGCTGTCATTCGAGAAAATAATCATGACCGTTGTCAAATGTTCCGGCCTCACGAAAAAACCCCGGGGACCGCCAATGGCTGCCCGTCCATATATGATATAAAGCATAGGGTGACAGCCGTGTTTGAGCTGTTTGAGGAGGGTCGGCAAGATATGGAGGGTGTGTTAATTGCCAGCGGCACGGTCTACGGATTCCTCTTTCCCTCTCACCTAATGTTGCCCCGTGCGTGTTTGCATATGTAAGCATCGGGTGTTTGTTCGGAGGCGCTTGCCGGCCGTGGGCGAATGTTAAATGCCCTCCGAGACTGGATTTGAATGCGGGCAAAAGTTGAATTTCCTTGTTTGATCGTCTGATGGCGATTTTCGACTTGATGATTCGGGGCGTGGAAGTTCTGACTGTCCACATTCAACATTTAGTGGAATATTTTTGTGGTATAGTTTTCCCAATATCAATTGCAGAAGCATAAAAAGTCTTGCGGCGAAATCCTGTGAGCAGCAGTGGCGGAGATAACTAATTTTATTTAGATATTTTAAGATTTCGAAAATACTTCATAAATAATGAAAAATGAAAAAAAATTAAAGACAAGCTTTTATTTATACAAATACATTAAGAAAAAAAAATTTCTTTCATTGTTTGATGTAGGTTATTATTATATCCTAAAACGTATTTCGATCGGCACACACCAAGACCATAGACGCTACTGGTTTTTAATCTTTCAGAGCTATTAAAACACAAATATAACGCGTGATTTATGACCTCCCGTCGAATAGACACACCTGCCAGCATTGATGTCCGACTCGATTGGACCAGACGAATCGGTTGTAGAGCAGACAGCCGTCACTCAAGTCCACGTTGACTATCGGACATTTTGATCTACCGTTTGCCGACGGCGAATGTTTACGAGTAGTACAGATTATTTTTCGTTCCGTTTCTTCGCATATACGCTCGTGTTAGCGAAGTGAGTTTTCATTTTCTCCCTATAGAAACAGCTTCTGCAATTGATATTGGATGGACTATAATGAAGGAAGACATAATCATCCGCATATCTACATCAGTGAAGAATTTCCATGTTATTATCAGTCACAATGTATTTACTTTCTAAACTATTCATGAAGATATCTACTAGGATAGGTGAAAGACAACTTCCCCTAGCGAGACCATCAATTTGTTGGTAGAATTTATTGTTGAAAGTGAAGAATTTATGGGATAAACATAAATTCATGAGAATTGAAATATGTGATATTCTTTCATCGTAATCATTAGCAGCTCTCAACACCTCGTTCACTAATGATACGGTTTCCCTTTGCGGGACTGAGGTGCATCATCAATACGTTAGATAAATATATTTCCATTTCTTTCTTGAATAACATGTTTAAGAATGAGATTTTCTGTTCATAAAAATCTATCTACTTGACATGGATGCATTTCAGAGGATTTTGCATTTTAGCACAATAAAAACATATGACAGTTTATTTTCCACAAGAAAAAATATGAGCAATGAAATAGAATAAAGATGGAAAATGTTATGCAACGAGAGCTCTGATGTTGAAGATTTTCTGAAATGGTTTCAAATATCGTGTATACACCATTTCTCTATGTTGGACTTATTCAACATGCAAGAACTAGATACATTGTTCAAAACTAATTTTTTGTGGTGGAACATTCTTTCTTGACCTTTTTTGCGATTATAACCTTCCACAATTTGAAAACGAAATTAAATAGATAAGGGAATCTATACAAGCAATTACAATAAGACTTTGGAAATTTTGAAAACCAAATTAGAAAATGACACAAATGGAATTACGGGCAGAAAAAAAAAGTTATTTCCAAAGAATACTATCAACATGGCATGGCCATGGGATCCCCATGATCTCACATTTTGAATAATATTTGCATGGAACACTTTGAGGAATCTTACATTAAAACCTATCAAAATGGCCCAAACGTGTGGTGGAGATATGTTGATGATATTTTCGCCATCGGGAACCATAACACAGTTGAAATAAATTCATTTTAACATCAAGAGAACAAGCAAGAACCAACTATTGAATTCATATTGGAATCAGAGGAACCAACTTTCTATTTTAGATGTCACGATAAAAAAATTTGATTATATCAACACAATTGTTTTCTGAAAAAAAACTCACACTAATAGATGTCTCCACTACAACTCAAATCAATATGGAAAATAGTGAATACGATGCCTCTCTTGCGTCAATGTCACAAATGATTTTTGGTGAGTACTCTCTTTTGGAAAACATTCTTCGTTGCCTCATTCATCTATATGAGTTCTTAATTAAATCTGGAATATGCAAATTTTCAATTTCAGTTTTTTCTTTTGAGTAAGGGTCCTTTCAGAATATCTAAACTCTGTGCTTTTTTCACTGGCAGCACGACTTCGTGGTCTCAGGTTTAAAATAAACATAAACCATAAGCTAAGTTATATTCCTTACCAAAATGTAAGACGGAAATTCAATGATACTTAAGAGCAAGTGGTGCTCTTTGAGTAGTGTTCATGAAAATGGCATCGGGTGCAAACTTTACACCAGTTAAACCCAATGCATTTGTTGCATACTCTGTAAGAGAAAAAACTATAGTACTTAATGTGCATGATGCCCTTGTTTATCAACAACACACGAGTTCAGTTCGCCAGATAGTGTCTACATGTTCTAATTCGACGGGAGTGAGTGAAAGAACATTTTACAGGTTTTTAAACGAGAGGAAAGATGGAGACATTAGTGCACCGAAACAAAATTCAGGAAGGAAGTCACTATCAATCGATAACTCTGATAGGACCGCCATCCGAATGAAAGTTCACTCTTTTTATATAAATAACACTCCATACATCAAATAAACATAACAATGTTTCATCATCCTTTTGAGAGATTTTTTTTGACATTAGTCAAAAAAGATCACGTTCGAAAAATGTTGCAATTTATCCTTTATACAATGATAGTTCATGAAATGTGCGTGTAAAAAGGCTATTCAAGCCCTTTTTCCGGTCTATTAACGCACAACATTACCTGATAAATCGCGTACGACATCAATAAAAATAAACAATAAAAGTCTGCGATTTATTCGAAAGAGATAGCTGAGTAGATAATTTGTAAGTCCCGCCACTTCCATAAAAACCAAAACGAAACAAAACCGTCCAAATAAACCGATAAAACCGAAAATAAACGATACAAAAGGCCCCATAAAAACGCCAAATACCGCTGATAGATCCAATAAACGATAGAAATGCGATGCCATATGTCACTCGATTTTTTCGGGACGGGGCGCTGGCTGTAAAAAGCGAATTTTGCGTATGAAATGGGCCAATGAACATGGCGTATGCGTTTGAAGAGAACAACACGCAATAATTCGTCCTGCGTTGGCACATCACCGGCACTACAATGGTTTTATTAACCACACGCGCCCCCGATGTGAATGCGAAAACACGAGGGTTGCCAATTGACACGAATGTTATGGAACAGAGTGGCGCCCAAAAGAGGAAGAGACGCATTGATGTCGACTCTGAACGACCATAAATGACGTGACGACGTTCCCAATGAACGTGTTTCGTAACCTGGCAACACTTAATTATAAAAAAAAAGTTCGCGGTTCTGCAGTTTTATAAGCTCATATTCCATTTTTTACAGTTTTATAAAACTTCTAGAAATGTAATAAAGTGATATAACTATTCCCATCACCAGAGAGGGAACCACCAAACGCAAGTTTTGACTCCTCCCTGAGGGGCACCGAATTTATTTGGAGTTTTTTACAAAGTCGGACATCGGAAATGTAGGTTATGTTATTGTTAAAAAAAACGAAAAATGGCAAGAACAATGAAAGTTGATAAAAACCGGAGAAAAATATTGTTGACAATAGCAGATAACTTTTCTAGAGTGAATTCAGTATTGAGACAGTACAATGATAGGTAGAGAGGGGGAAAACGCGAGTGTACACGATTTGCTGCGACAGTATCTAGTGTAGTTAATTCAATTTTGTTTACTGTTACCTTGCAAAAATGCCCTATTGTCTGGGGTAAGTACTTTTCAGTAGCGGAAGAAGAAATTATGGCGAATACTATCAAATTCATGATGTCCTGTGTATCGCTTTTACTAAATCATCTGTTCGCCAATTGTAATTTAAATGTTAGTATTTATAATAGGGAATTACAATGGTAGATTCGAATGTCATGTGATGGTCTCGAAGCAGCTTTATTAAAAATAGGTCCTAGGTTAAGAATTCGCGTGGGACAGTATGAACTTGGAAGACCATATGTTTCTCCAAGATTACAACTATTATCAGTAAACACATACACATAAATAATCTCAATCTTGGGATAAAGAAAGTTAACTCGGTAGCGAATACTCGGGTATTTTCGAACGACAGTCTTAAAGTAAAATATACACAACTTTACGATTTTCGAACGCTATTTAGTAAATTATACTCGATGGAGTTAATAATCGAACACACCTCTGGAAACCACCAAACCTGAGAATTGCCCCCAGATGAGAACACAAAAAAGTTCAGCTTTGTGAAAGAATTCAACACAAAGCTAAATAGCAGAACTGAATGGGACAAAGACACCATCCCAAGACTTAAGAGAAGTGCCATGAAACGGTACACAGATGGATCCAGAACAACGGAAGGAACTGGAATTGGAGTATATGGCCTGGAACCAAATACTACGAAAGTCTAACCAAATCATCGAGCATTTTCCAAGCGGAAATCTACGCCATCGGAAAATGTGCCCAGTTCAATATGGAAAGAAGTTTTGCAGACAAGAGATTATTTGGTCGGACAGCCAAGCAGCCATTAATGCTCTGAACTCCCATGTAATTGACTCCAAGATGGTTTGGGAGTATCTAGAAAAACTAAATGAACTAGGCAAGAACAACACTGTTACCCTCCTATAAGTTCCGGTACACACTGGAGTGGAGGGTAATGAAATAGCAGACGTACTTGCAAAAAAATGTATTTCAGTTGTTCTCCATACATGGCTGCCTCATTATGTACCATAAGACTTTTGTGTGCTACCAGACAAAGCAACAGAAACATACAAGAAGTGTTTCGATTTTGTGACTGAAAAGTATTATCTTGACCCACCGAAATTGTGGCAGATTTTAAATTGGCTATTCATAATGCAGCTAAAAATGTTACGCAAGCTTGGTGACGTACAATTCAAAAACTTGGACTTTCAGCAGATTATAAAGAAAGAAGCGAGGTTGGAAAATGGATTGGCTATTGTTTTGGACTCTTTTCTCTAGACCTACACGATCTTGGTGATGTGTATGTGTTTATTTCATCTGCTATAAAATTGTCTGACACATTTTAGGAGTTACAATAAAAAATATATGGGGCCGCATATATTTTTAGCTATTCATTGCGTTGTGAACGATAACATTTATGAAGTATATAGAAAATAAATATACCACTTCGTGTGGTCGAGTTACAAAAAACTTAAAATTCCGATGTCGTGTTCTCTGCTGCTCTAATCATCAGTTCTGTGCACAGAAGATAATACTGTATTATCTCCACAATTAAACAGTTTTCCTTCATCGATTGCTTTTAACATGAAACTCAAAGGGCAGCACGTTTTCTACTCATTTATAGGTAGAAAAGACGTTTTGACCAACGCCTCAAAACAGCAAACGGGAGGGATATGGATTTAATCTCGAGTAACATGAGGAACAGCTCAAATCAAAATGCTATTTTTAGTTCTTTTCAAAGCTTTTCTATTACAATAATAGAAAAATGGTCACCGGTTCATTTCCAAATTTATGGTAGATATTCAACGACCGCGTTGTGACTGAGACTGGTTTTGAGCTTCATAAAGGTATCAATAAATTAATTCAACAAGCTTATGGTTCACTAAAGATAATTTATGGTAACAGGCAATTACCGAACACAAATCAAAACCGTTATGTGAAAACTGGATCTTATCAAAATTCAATTATGCGGAAACTGTTTACGGACCTAGTTTAACCAGTAATTTCAAACAAAAAAATGCATGCTATAAATTCATATGAGACGTCGTCAACCAATATATAAACTGGAAATCGGTTGAATTGGGGAATGTTATTTTCTTTTGAAACGAATGAGTCAGACCTAAAGTGTTAACGAAAAATGAAGGCTATAATAGAGTATCAATTCTTACAGTACAATTTATTTTCCCAGAAAAATCGCCCATTAACATTCTCACTACGCCAATGGTTTCTAAAACAGTCTCTATAGATATGACATATCTCTGGGCTGATTTGAAATTCAAATACTATTATTACTTCAGAGAAGCCTCGGCAATATTTCCATATCCCGAAAAGTTTTCCTTGTTATATCAAACATTGTAGAAAGAAATGTGATGAAAGCGTGAAAAAATTCGCAACCCCTGCGGAATTCGTTCTGAATTCATATCGACAGAGATAAAGCAATATGGGGAATAAAAGGAGCTTGTATTCTGAATCAGAAAACATTCTCAGATGAATATATAAAGATTTTTCTGTGAATTGAAAAATTCACGATAAAAATAAAGTTATTTTTTGTGAATATCTAACAGAAAACAAATACTTCCCCGGCTAAAGTCACGCTTGATAGATATTTTGAAAGGACCATAACTCAAAAGATAAAATCTGCAAGTGAAAATTTGCATTTGATTTCATGAACACCCTGTTCATATTTCTTACATTTTCCATTTCATTTCAAATGTATCATAATTTTGTAAATTTCAAATTTTCCGCCACTATTAAGTTGGCATATATTCAAACAGGTTGATCCCTCCCCACTTTGCATATTGGCAGTTGTCAGATGTCAAATGTATATCATTTCCTTTTCTGTGTGATCCATGCTCTTTAGCATAACTTGACCATGTGCAGAATTAATTTTGACATCTCCATGACGAAAATTTGTGTAGTTTTTGAATGAAAGTTGTTGTATTTTACTTATTTTTGAAGAAATGCATTGTTTGATAATCTGCTCAATTGTTTTCGTTCGATTATGTACGTTTTGACTTTGTAATGTCATGTGACTCAAACTTGTTCTTTTTTACATAGATGTTAAGATGTCTTGAAAAAGGAAATAAACGTTTCCGAAAGCTCGGCCATATAACATAGAGTATTCTTTAACCCAGCCCAGTTATTTTGACTGCATCCTCAAGATAGTTTCGTAGATTTTATATACATATATATATATATATATATATAAATCACATCAGAACAAAAAATACATATGAAGCACAATAGAATATCTAGCAATGAAAACTACTTGATAACGAAAACAATTTTACGACTTAGATATCTGTGGTTTATAATAGACTCTTCGCTTATTGTGAATTTTTAATATTAAAAACGACAGATATATCGTTTGCATACATAGTAAAGTGGATGTTTTCGCATAGTTTGTCAATACTATTCACATATAAAAAAGTAAGGCCTAGAATGGAATCTTGCGGGACACATATATCAATGTCTATAAAGGCGAGCTTATAATTATTGATTCATTATTAAGATTACTACTACAGACATACACACTATTTACGGTTTCTCAAAAAACCATTATCTTTGATACCATCGGTGGCCAGTTTGTTCATCAACCTATCATGATCAACACAGTCGATACATCTACTATCAATGCTTGGACCAGACGATCTATGTGTCCCACAATGATAACAATTTTTTGCCAAGAGCTACTAGCAGTATCAATTTTATGGTACCAGGGAGAAAATATCCTTGCATTTTATTTGTAGTACTAGAAATCACATATTTGATAATATGTAATAAAAATGAAGTGCAAGCGATGACAATGAACGCGCAACAGACAACTAGAAAGCTCATTGAACGTTATCCAGCACGAACATCCAACTAACCTCTTTGGTAAAAGTAGCAGGAGCAAATGAGTCTGTTTGAGGCATTAAGTGCGCTACAATACACCCTGATAATACGATAATCAAGCAGCCGTTGCTCTACCCGCCACCGTAATGGGCTACGAACGTGGCCAGCACGGCAATTTTCGGCAATTGAGACAAATAGTCCAGGAAAACATGGGACACTGTTCTGATATGCCGAGGAATAATACAAGAGAAACCGATTCATTTTTTGTTGCACTACTATTCACCATGTCTAATGCACTCGTCTGTGAGCTGATTCTTTCTTGAAGCCACATCAAGTTTGCAAGATGAAGAAAGGGCTTTGATGAAGTGGTCTTGTGACATTTCATATAGTTAAGATTGATCGAAATACGTCATATTTTCCTGACCGCTTACTATTGAACAATCGGTATTCCAGCCAATGGTTCATATAAGGATCCGCCAACTCCATCTATATATCTGGCATTCTGCTACTTAGTAAACTGTCATTATTGAGTTTTAGCAAAATATTAGTTGTATTCACAACAGGGCTATGTCTCGATCTCAAGGGCTGGGGATTTTATCGTTTCGTTTCATTCTTGAGTTAGTCTTTCGGCCTATGAATAGAAATCGATGATAATCAAAAGCAGTATTTAATTTTCACGAAGAGAATATGTATTGAATCTATTCGAAAATTTATGTGGATGGAATATGATTGTTACGAAAGATTTTCTGCATCGACAAATATAGGATATGAGAACAATGTTAAGCTAGTTAAGAGTACGGTTTATGCTGAGTTTTTCGTACAATCGCTCAGCCAAATGGGTCATTGAAAATCATGATGCCCAGGTGAATAAGAATACTCCCTATTTATAGTTTTTGAATATCGTTGAGTCACTTAAAATTAATTATATTTCTTTATAGCTCAAAATGTGTCGTTTAACTCGTTATTATTATGGACACACCCTCTCTGAAAAGGAAACTAAGAATATGTTTTGATTACTGAAAAGCCCTGCTTAGTTCAATAATGGACCAAATCTGTTGCATAGTTTCGACATGGCAGCTATGAGAAAGTTGAAAAAAATTCTCAATTTTTTTTTCCATTCCACATGGTTGTTGTTTGATATAGTTTCTTGAGCTTCAACTTATACTCTAAAAGTTTTTCTCTAATCTGTATACAAAAACAAATTACCAGTGATGTTTTTCAATAAATTCATGATATTTCTTTGTCCTGTGCGCTTCTTTCTTGTGAGGTTGAATAGTTTGGTAATTTTTCAACAGTTTATTTTCCTTTGAGACACACATAACTCATCGCTGGAATAAATAATAAAAAACAGTTAATCTGTGACAAATGAAAAAGCTTTATATGGCAGGTCGAAATGTGATTCATTTGTCAGCAAAAGTTTGTGAAATCTATATTCAGTGCGGCGTTTTATAGCCCCCTCTCCTTAACTTTCAAACGGTTCGACGCAGAACAATGGTACAAAACCGTTTTGAATGATATCACCGATACTACTTTTTGAAATGAAAAGACATTATGATTGCTCGATAGATAGCGAGGGGGGGGGGCACATCAACTTAAAAAAAACAAATAGCATGGGGGTCAAGTAACACATAATTGAAAAGATAATTCATTCTCTTTTTGCAACCATCCATTTTTATTTCGTTAATACGTTTTTTACAATATCCATTTGAAATGAATAATATACCAAAAACAAAACTATTACGTAGGATTTTTATTTATTGAGAATATTGAGCAAAATCGTGTCCACCCGTGTTTTTCCCCTCCTCACCTACCATTGTCTTGTCTCTATACTAAATTCACTCTAGGTGAAACTCTTCACTAATTACAAATGCGATAATTCGTACAATGCGAACGCAGAAATTCAAATAAAATAATGTTGTAACCTGATGATGACAAATATCATGTCGAAACGTCGTCAGAAGAAATTATATGAATTGACTGAATCATACCTTTATTCAGCAGAGAAAAATAAAAGAATTTTTCTGTAATAATAATGAAAACTGATCTTTACATGCTGCCAAAAAAATACAGTCCGGCTCATATACTAGAACTCAATATAAACAATCCGGTGTACTTATGAAGAGGGTAAAAATGCATGAAAGATAAACAAACCATTCCCGATAACTTCGACTTCGGAGTCACACACCTACAATAACGTTCGTACAATGCGAACGCAGAAATTCAAATAACATAATTTTCTTTTAACCTGATGATGTCGGAACGTCGTTAAAAGAAATTATATGAATTGACTGAATCAGACCTTTATTCCGAGAAATTGAAGAAAATATATATGTGATCAATAATATATATATATATATATATATATATATATATATATAAAATGCGAATATTCTCAAAGCTATCGGATGAATTCAACATCCAACTTTTGAATAATACCGGGAAAATTGTTTTCTCCTGTTAGGATTACAAAAATATTCAATTCTTTCAATGTTTTCCCATTCTCTACATGTTCTTCAACTGTTTTTCAACACACTTTCGAATTCTCCCGGACTATAAATTCCGCCTCGGTGCTAATAACCACGAATCTGGAACCTGCTTCCAAAACCTGTCTAGAATTCAACCCCACAACGTAATATGGGGGTGAATGTTATTCGAGAATATGGCATTAACTTTATATGTGGGGTTCGGGGTTGTTTGGGGTCTATAGAGTCGGGCAGTTTCCTCGCTCGTAAAAAAGGGAAATTGACATTCCGAGAGCTTGATTGAATTGATTATGTATCTTTCGGGCGGATATCGTATGGCATTATTTTGTGGTATGTGTTACAAACCAAACAGGTATCGAGGGAGAAGTTTTTTATTGGTAATGTGATTCATTGAATACAACGTGAGCTGGATCTTTGATATTTCAATGAGGGGGTGGTTCAATAGCTATGGTTTGTTGGTATACAAAATTTGATTCTAATATGATTCGAGATCCGAATTGGAAAGTCAGGTTAGTAGTTCACTGTGTAGTATAAAAAATAAGGTGTAACTTTATCAACATTATGATGATCCATTCACCTTGCGACGATTCCTTCGTTAATGTTTAAAAAATGCATGGAAGATTTTTGCTAGGATCCATTCATCTTCAAAAGTTTCACTCAAATTCCGTTTCCCGAAAACAACGTAAAATTCTTCCAGGACACTTTTTAAAATTATTTGATAAAATCCATTCACTTTGCAACGATTCCCTCGACTTTAGTTTCTTGACAACAGTGACATTGTTGTTTTGGATTTATCCACCTTTAATAATTCAAAACAACGTCTAACTTCCAGTTGATATTTTTTGTAGAATTATTTGTAAGATCTTACTACGATTTCTTCAATTAAATTTTTTTTGAAACAACGAGAAACTTTTTATTGTTTTTTTTTTAAATATTTGATATGATCCATTCACCTTGCAACTATTCCTTGGATTTTCCAGAACTTTTTGAAGAATTATTGCTAGCTTCCATCTATCTTGTAAATATATTAATGTAATTCTTTGAAACAACGACAAAATTTACCTAAAGTATTTTTTGGCAAGGATCCCTTCATCTTGTAACGATTCCCCCAATTTCACTTCTTGAAAATGATAAACTCACCAGTAACAAGAACCTTTCTAGTACTTTGTTATTGAGAAATATTGCTTGGATATAATATCCATTAGATTCATTCAAACTTTCCCGATTTCAATTTCTTGAATACAAGAAACTCTTGGAAAAATAATTGTTAATTGAATAATTATTGCCAGAAGCCCATGACATTTTCCTCGATTTTTTTTAATCAATGAAAACTTATTTTTTGCGAATCATTATTAGCTCGATTTCAGTTTCTTGAAAATAACGACAAACTCTTTCCTTCCAATTTCGAAGAATTGCCGTTAAAATATATCAACCTTGCAATTATTCCCTCTATTTTGGTTTCTTGAAAACACCGACGAACTTTACATTGGCATTGTAAAGAATTATTGACAGAAATCCTTTACTTTTCAGCATCTTTAAATTTTTCAAGAATTATTGTTAGAATAAACTGACCGATTTCAGTTTCTTTAAAATAACGACACACTTCAAAGTTAAATTTTTTTGAAGAATTATTTCGAAGATCCATTTATCTGGCAACGATTCTTACGATTTTTGTTTCTTGAAAGTAACGACAAACTCATCCCTTACCATTTCGAAGAATTATCGTTAAAATGAACCCATCTTGCAACGTTTCACTTTCTTTCGGTTTCGTGGAAACAACAACAAACCTTCCGTTGGCACTTTTCGAAAACAAACAGAAACTTTCCATATTTCAAGAATTATCGTAAGGATAAATTCAGCTGGCGACTGTTCTCTCGATTTCAGTTTTTTCAAAATAACGACAAAGTAACATTTTTTTAAAGAATTATTTCGAGGATCCATTCATCTGGCAACGATTCTTACGATTTTTGTTTCTTGAAAGTAACGACAAACTCTTCCCTCACCATTTCGAAGAATTGTCGATGAAATGAACCCCTCTTGCAACGATTTCCTTTATTTCGGTTTCGTGGAAACAACAACAAACTTTCCGTTGGTACTTTTCAAAAACAAACATAAACTTTCCATATTTCAAGAATTATCCAAGGATAAATTAAGCTGGGAACTGTTCTATCGATTTCAGTTTCTTCAGAATAACGACAAAGTAAATTTTTTTAAAGAATTATTTCGAGGATCCATCTATCTGGCAAAGATTCTTACGATTTCTGTTTCTTGAAAGAAACGACAAAATCTTCGAAGAATTATCGTGAAAATGAACCCATCTTGCAACGATTCTCTTTATTTTGGTTTCGTGGAAACAACAACAAACTGTTCAAAAACAAACAGAAACTTTCCATATTTGAAGAATTATCGTAAGTAAAAATTAAGCTGGCAACTGTTCAGTTTCTTGAAAATAACGACAAACTTCAGACTTACATTATTTCGAGAATCCATCTTGCAACTATTCGTACAATTTTTGTATTTCGAAAATAATGACAGAAGCTTTTCACTTTTCACTATTATCATCTATTTTTTTTTCAAATCAATCAGAAACTTTCCACTTTTCGAGAATTATTGTTAGAACCAATCAACCTGGAAACTGTTCTCTCGATTCCAGTTCCTTGAAAATAACAACAAGCTTTTTTTGAAGAATTATTTCAATCCAACCATCTTGCAACGATTCTTACGATTTTTGTTTCTTGAAAATAACAACAAACTCTTCCCGAAGAATTGTCGTTAAAATATATAAGTACACTTCGCAACGATTCCCTCTATTTCGGTTCCTTAAACTTTCCATTGGCATTTTTTTAAATTTATTGCTAGAAGCTCTTCATTTTCAGTTTCTGGAAAACAATAACAAAACATTATTTTGATTTTTTTTTAAATTCCTTTACTTTGTAAAAATTCCCTCGATTTTAGTTTATATGAAAACGCCAACTTTCTGAACAATCATTGCTAGAATACATTCACACTGCAACGATTTCCCTCAATATCATTTACAGAACAACACAAACTATCTAGTGGCAGATTTTTTCAAGAATTATTGCTTAGTCAACACTAGCTCAAAACCCCCCACTCCTCCTCTCGTGCTCCCTTTGATATCATTCTTTCCAAGCTACCACAATGACATAGACTTGATAAACGTGTTCCGCAATAAAAGTTCCGAGAGCTCGTGACTCCGAGACCGGAACAGAAGTCATTTCCGGGAGTTGCGAGGAAGTTAACTGTGCGGTTACTCACCAAAACCGGCGGGCAAGATTTACAATCCGGGTGCTCTGTTTCTGGAGAAGCCTTGTAACCGGGTTTCACTTACTACCTAATTGCTGATGTAATGGTGTAGCAGTCGATAGGAAGTTTGGGGAGAATAGGTCGAAGGGAATTAGATTCACACATCCGTAATACACTGGAGGATAGAGCAGGTGTTCACTATTTTATTTGATATTTTGTGTATGCCGATCGACTACAAATGTTAGGTTTCTCATAATTTTCCAGAAGTTCAATACTGACTAGAAGACTTGGATGTGAATTCAAAAGCCTTCTAGGAGATTTAGCTACACAGGGTGATTCAAAAGTACTTTGACAAACTTCAGGAAGTGTTTCCTCACAATATTGTAATATGAATTGTCCAAATAAATATATGTTTGGAAACGCGTCGTTTCCAAGATACAGGGTGTTGAAGTTTTATTTTCGTTTTTTTAAATAACTTTCGAAATACTGACCTTACTTAAACGAAAATTGATATTGAGAGGTTTTTTGAGGTGTAGAATTCGAACCTGATGTTATTATTGCTCTTACTCGTAAGGGGTGCCACCTACACGTCTTTTTCTTATTTGAAGATTCATAACTTTTTTGACTTGAAATTTTCAAGTCCAAATATCTAGAAAACGGTTGCTTATAGCGACTTGTAACAGGGGTAGCTTTTCTACGTGGATATGATAGGGGAATTGATTTTTTTACTGAAAAATGTGCTAGAAGTACGCTCAAAAAAGTTATGAATCTTCAAAAAAGAAAAAGACGTGTAGGTGGCGCCCCCTACGAGTAAGAGCAATAATAACATCAGGTTCGAATTCGACACCCTTAAAAAACCTCTCAAAACCAATTTTCGTTTAATTATGGTCAGTATTTCGAAAGTTTAAAAAAAACGGAAATAAAAATAAAACTTCAACACCCTGTATCTTGGAAACGAAGCGTTTCCGGGCATATATTTATTTGGACAATTCATATTAGAATATTGTTAGGAATCACCTCCTGAAGTTTCTCAAAGTAATTTTGAATCACCCTGTATTTTTACTTCATTTTTTATTTTTTGTGTGGATTTGAATAGATTATATATTTGAATAAATAAAGAAAGTAATGCCGAAAAAGTCGACTGGGAATTTAACATATCTTTTTTTTTCAATGGTTAATAACTCAAAAGGTGTGCCGTAAGGACTATGGTGTTCATCGACTCCACAACTACGTATGCAGTGCCAGTGAGAGAAAATATGTACAAAACTTTTTTCTGTTTAATTGAAGGTCGTTATACAGTATCGGAAAGAATATATCTTGGGTATTGTGGTTTAATGAGAGCGTAAAGAATAGCTTGCTAAATATTGAGAGAGCATTACAATCTCTCCTCGAATAGCTCGAAGAAGGGATATCGAAGTCGTTCGATGTCACTACACTACACGTCAAGAGGGCTAACAGGTAAATAAAAAAAAAAAGAGACCTCAAAATTTTATCAAATATTAACTAGTTGCGTTTTTTTGTATGTGATATATGAATAAGTAGATGATTCTGCTGAAAATATGAAAAATTGGAAGTGAGTTCAATATTTTATATCAATTCTAGTTAACTTGGTAGCATGTTAGTTCAGGTTGAAATGAAAGCATAGATATGGTATGTCTGTTTTGTCTTGTACTCAATATTGAACCTTTGTTTGTCCCGTGAATGTTAGTTTCGTATATCTAGAATGTTTGTTTATGTACCAATTTTATCTACATTCAACTCGGAAAAACTTATTTTTGAGCCCTGAAGGTGAATTTAATAAAATTTTAAACGTTGGCATGGAAACAATAGATTTTCTTCAACTGATCCAAATTCCAACGAACCTTCTCAATATTACAGTAAATCTCATTAAAATATATTATTGATGAAGTGCCCCCCATAGGGGGCACCAATATTGATGTCTACCTCATTAGGAATTTTTGAAATGATTTAATCTTGTACTTAGACAACTAAGCCGGTTGTTATTTAATATTTGATTTTCTCACCACAATGTCATGTCAATATTTCAAATGCTAGCTTAAGGACTGGAAATAGAGGGATTTTTTCATTTATGGAAAGTATTCTAGATAGCACATGAGTGACTCTTTCAAAACCCAGATTGTTGATCTAAGAATGATTGATTACCATAGTAATTAACTATTATTATTATTAATTCAGCCCTAGTAACAGTTTGAATTCAGAGAACCGGACAATTTGTGAATGGGTATTCTTCACATGGTGAAATACGTTAGAGATATCGAAAAGTCTAAAATAAGTTTTTCGATATATTGTATTCATTTATTATTCATTTAGGATGCTGAAATATTTGTTAGGGTTGCTACGATTTGAACGTTGTTGAGTTAGCCACATCCACAGGTATACTCTAAGAAAAGAGTTAGGTCAATACATTTTCAGCTTTTACCAAAGGAATTACGCGAAAAAAATTGTTCAAATCAAGCAATTTCATTACAATAATATCACCCCACCCCTTTACTACACCCCTTTTACCGTTTGTCAGGCCTTTAGAGTTAAATAGGGTCTAGTTTCTGGAAAATAATTCAATAACTTTCCCAAATTGAAGAGTACCTCATTATACTTTCGGCACGTGTTTCATGAAAGAAAGATAAATCGACTGACATCCCTCCTATAGTTTGTCAGCCCTTAAAAGGGTGGTAGAGGGGGTAATTTCTAGGAAATGATTCAACAACTTTCTCAAATTAAAGAGTACCGCATTCTACTTTCGGGATATGTTTCATGAAGGAAAAATAAATCGAATGACATCCCCCTTAGTTTGTCAGCCCTTGGGGGGGGGAGAGAAAAGCTAAAACATTCGATTTATTTTCCTTTCATGAAACACATTCCGAAAGTAGAATACGGTACTCTTTAATTTGGAAAAGATATTGAATTATTACCTAGAAACTACCCCCTTTCCACCCTCTGAAGGCCTGACAAATATAGGGGGGGAGGTGTCATTCCATTTATTTTTCTTCATGAAACACATCCTAAAATCAGAATGGGTACTTTTAATTTGGGAAAGTTATTGAATTATTTTCCAGAAACTACCCCTTCCACCCTCTGAAGGGCTGAAAAACTATAGGGGGATGTCATTCGATTTATTTTTCTTCATGAAACACATCCTGAAAGCAGAATGAGGTACTCTTTCATTTGGGAAAGTTATTGAATTATTTTCCAGAAACTACCCCCTATCACCCTCTAAAGGCTGACAAACGGTAAAAGGGGTGTAGTAAAGGGGGGATGATATTATTGTGACTGAATTGCTTGATTTGAAAATTTTTGGTAATTCCTTTGGAAAAGCTAAAAATGTATGACTTAACTTTTTTCTTAGAGTATACCTGTGGATGTGGCTAACTTCACACCGGTTACGGTTTGAATCAATTTATTGTTCTTAAGGCTTTTCATTTCGACAAAGTTGAGGGGTCCATTCCATAAAATATTTCTGCACGCAACCCTCTCTTTGTTCGTGTAAAGATAATTGTACGTGTAATAAAGACCGACATATTTCCGGGGTTCTAAAAAAAATGAAGAAAATCAGCTACAAAATGTAGTTTTTTAAATATTGATAGGTACCTTCAAATTGACAAACTGTAATATTAATTTTTAATTTAAAAAAATGGGGTGTAACAAGAAAAACACTACTTACAGATTGATAGGGTTTTTGTTTTGAATACTCTGCAAAAAATGAAATGATCTCGATGATGAATAACTAAGATATAATTAGCTAGAATAGTGTACTGCGAACAGCCTTAATGAAGTATTTTTATGGTTTGACATATTGACGCACTGTTTTCTAAAAGATTTATACTTTCAATTAATAACACAGTTATTCTCTCGGTAATCTCCTCAAAATTTCATTAAAATATCTCACCGCTATTAATTAAAAAAAAATGCAATTGCTTGGGCTACTTAAAATCGAATAAAAACAGAATGGAAAACGAACGACTGTAAAGCAGAAGTGGGAATTAACAGTCAAAGTAGATTTTCATGTTTGCGCGCACATTAAAAATAATAAAGCTATTATCCGAACTACTTCCCAGATGAATAATTAACGAGGGGAATTTGGGAAGCAATCGTCGGAAAGGCGAATTCGACGATAAAAGCTAAGCGTAGTAAATAAATCATTCATTCGACTTACCTGTTTATGCATTTCGACGTTTAATCCATAGGACATTTCGTAATACTGAAACAAAAAGAAAAATAATTATTCGATCGGAAATAGCTCAGAATTAACTTATTTGTAGAAAAAATGAGTTATTTTGTCGAGCCTACCCTGTATAAAATCAATCGTTAGGAAGAATCTCAGTTGATAGGAAAAATAAATTCATAAAATATCGAATTATAAGTGGAATCTGTTCGAGAGCAAGATATAATGATAGCTTTTGAAGCATCAGAGCTGTAATAATTAGGAATATCCATCGTGAGGGAGACTAATTGAAAAAAATCATAAAATGGATAAAGGTTTGACACCATCCACTAAATAAGGATAAATTATGAAGTTGAAAGATTCACTATAAATTTTTCAAATGCATTATTACTCAAAATTTGACATTAACAGTTTTTTTTAGTTCAAAATTTATCATTAGTTTGTGGGTATACCTTTTGATTGCGGAAATTGAAAATTTGAAGAGTGAGATAGGTTAATGAATTTTTTAGAGGTATTATGACAAATTTTTCACGAGCTTTAGGTGCGCTTGGACTACCTCGACTATAAAAATTAAAATTTGAAGAGTAGAATGTGTTAGTAAAGTTTTATGGCAGAAAATTGCGAAATTTACAATTTTTTTGGAGTTTTACATTTATTACAGTATCCCGTATCCTTCTATTGCGATTTTCTAGGTTGGCAAGTGGGACATTCAACACCTTGGGAACCATCATTGTGCAGTTTCTATAACGTCATATGTTTGTAATAGATGTGTAAGAAACTTTGTGAAAATTCCGTTACCATCCACGTTTTAATGTATATTTAATAGGGATTATCCAATATTTACGGGTATTTAACCCCTTGGGGATCAACATTTTGGAATTTTCTACACGTCAATGATCTGTAATAAATGTGTAAGAGATTCTGACACACGTCCGATGACTATTGCATATTTAAATAATACAGAGTGTGTGGTGTAACTTGAATCAAAAGCTAGCCCTTTTCCTGGAAAACGAGAACTGTAAAAAAATGGTTTGGGACGCAAATTTGTAATAAATGTGTTCAAAATTTTGAAGTAGTTTTTTTAGTGTGCCATAAATGCTGGTGTAGCTTTAAGGACATTCTGAAATCGATATCGGTCGAAAAATACATATCGGCTGATTGAAATATAGGAACATAATATAAATTCATAGAAACATATTCAGAGAGATATAATGATGCGGATTTTCAACCCAATAACATTTTGATAGATTGATATATTGCTATTGATTTTTTGGTGTTGTTGTGAACGTGGTATGATTCTACAGATCACAACTAAATCACCAGAACTCTAAATATATGAAAGCAATGCAGGATTGGCTTCAAAATGAAACTTCGTAGTACACCTTCATTCGATAACAACTCGCAGATATTACGCTGTTTTTCCAATTGCCATATTTTTCATACTCCATGTCAACGAAAATTCTGCGAAACAGAGTCAAATATCTCAATGGACAGAAAAATGCCTTTCAAACATTCCGCAACATACCAGACCGAGTGGAATAAAAAGTAGCTCGACATCGTCGAAGCCATTTCGGAATTGGTGGTCTCAAATACTTTTTCATTGGAGACAAAGCGGAATGGGAATATATCAGCATAAACGATTTTGTCAGTTTTTATTGAATATATCCAGCAGTGCCGTTACGGTAAAATCGAAATGGCGAGAGAAATAAACATACTTTATGTGAACGTGAAACAGTGCCTATATGAGCAACCTTGAGAGAGAGCATAACGTCTTATGGAGGTAACAAGCGTTGTGGTCGAAACAATTGTTCATTTTGCATTCAACGTCGGCTATTCCTGATAATGTTGATGAATTTTTTTGGACGAGCAAGCCAAGAAAATTCTAAAAGTTCCATCAATTGTACTGAATTTTTAAAGAGATAAAAACTATCAAATTAAAAAACAATGATGAAACATCAGATGAGAAAATAATATTGTTGAATATTATTCAAAAGTTGGAGAAAATTTGGTAGAAAAATCACAAATAAATTTGATATTTCAAACTATTCAATACCTATTAATCGAAATTCTTTTCTACTAGAAGAAACCAATGAAGGCGAAATTAAAAATGCAATAAAATCTCTGAAATTGAATAGAACTCTCCAGGTATAGATAGTATAACGTCTGAAGTTTTAATAGCAATAAATGAAATCATTGCTGAACCATTAGCTCAACTCATTAATTCAATTTTTGACACAGGAAAATGTCCAAAAGCATTCAAAATTGGCGTTATCATACCAATTTACAAGTCGTGACTCAAAAAATGAAACACTAAATTAAAGACCAATCACACATTTCAAGTTTAGGGAAAGTATTTGAATTTTTTTTTAAATACAGAATGGAAATTTTTTTAGAAAAATTCAACGTTTTAACAAACGGACAATTCGGATTCAGATAAAATATATCAACACAAGATGCCATCTGTCACTTCACACAAAATATTTATGATTCACTAGATAAAAAAGTACCAATCCTATCTATATTTCTTGATTTATCAAAAGTCTTTGATACAGTTCCGCATTCCCTTCTACAGGATTTCTTGGGAAATCACTGGAATTATTTAAAAATTATCTCGACTGTGGAATCCAACATGTCGAAATTAACAAAAATATTAGTGAACCATAACTATTTGAATGCGGAGTTCCCCAAGGAATAATTTTAGGACCACTTGTATTTAATATATATATATATATATATATATATATATATATATATATATATATACAAGAAGAGAAGAAAGAGAGTTTTGTTTCAATTCATTCCGCAAATTCTAGATGTATCTAAAATTTGGTGCATTTCACATATATATATATATATATATATATATATATATATATCATTTATCTTTTTAATTTTGAAACTATTGGAGACATTCAAAATTATGCTGATGATACTCTCATAACCTACCAGGCAGAAACATGGAAGTTTCTCAGTTGAAGATTTCCAATCAATAAAAAATTTGTTTGATGCTAATTTATCAACAATAAATTCAGGAAAAACGAAATATATCCCGTTCACTTCTCACATATGTTCAATTTCAAATTTAGGGTCAGTTAAAGTAGATAATGTAAACGAAATTCTGCAAGTAATATTAAATATCTAGGTATAGTAATTGACAAAAATCTCAAATGGAATTTACAAATGAATTTAATAACAAAAAAATTGAGGAGCTTGTTAACAAAATTAAAGTTTCTTGAACAATTTTTAAAAATTCGTCAATTGGAAATACTTCATTATCCACTTATTCAAACACAACTGGAGTATGGAATTCTTGGATGGGGGAGTGTGAATGATAACTATTTAAGACCTTTGGAAATTCTCCAGAAATGGTTTCTCAAAATTTACTACAAAAAAGTTATTAGATATTCGTCTAATCTTTTATTCAACGAAAGCCAAAAAATCATAGTTCTATAACATATCAATCTACCTTACAAGAAACAAAAATAAAATAATATACACAAATCACATTTATACCAGGTTTAAAAATGAAATAACGACAAAAATTAGAGTAAACAAAACAATTGGACAAAAAAAATTACATAATTATTTCTTCTTACGTTTATGACCTAGTACTCGAAAAAATAAAGGCTATGTCACCGATTTTCTCATAAAAGTAAAATCTGAAAATTTGGATACTGGAAAGTCCCAGGACAATTTTTCAGAAATGCTGAAAATATGAAATTAAATACCTACTGGAGAAATACCACAAAAAAATCAAAGTATTATAATTAAATCAAAAACAAATCTAATGAATATCCCACAACAAGTTTACTTCGTGGGGTTGTTGTTTTATATTTGTTCCATGTCATGTATTTATTGAAAATGTTATCTATGAATTGAAAATAAACTTATTATTATTATTATCTACAACATACTCATCTATTTATTGAGCTGGCAATGCAAATGGTCATTTATAACTATTTGGATTCATTGGGCTGTTAGTATTAAGGCTAACCTTTCATGCCAGCGTGAAGAGAGTTTGGAACCGAAAGACTTTGATGTGATGTGGTTCAAGCTATCTGATACCAAACTGACTAAGTTCCTCTGCTGCCTTTACCTATCACCTAATGAACCTTCATATAACGACCTCTTTGAGTTCTTATCACTCAAACTGGACTACATTCAGGAGAACCATCCAACAGCTGAAACCATAATCATGGGAGACTTTAATGTACATAACGCTGCCTGGCTCAAATTCTCTAACAAAACAGATGATGCAGGTCGTCAAGCCGAGGCCTTCGCCATCACTCATGGTCTAGAACAACTGGTCGAGCTACCAACCCGCATCCCTGATGTCAACAACCAGTCTGCCAATACACTAGATCTCTTCCTCACCACCAATCCTGACCCGTATAGAATAGAAGTTTGTGCCCCACTTGGAAACTCTGATCACACCCTCATCTCCACAACATGCTCTTTCCATTTACCATCGAGCTGCACAATACCACCCCGTCTCATGTGGCATTACAATTCGGCCGACTGGGAAGGTCTTCGTATGTTTTCTCAGCGTTTCCATGGAAGAGAGTTTGTTTCTCTTCAGTAGATCCAACACGATGTGCTGAGACAATTTCTGAAATCATCATGTTGGGGATGCAAACTTACATACCGAATACCGAAAGAAGAACATCATCCGATAAGACCTGGTTTAACAGAAACTGCTCTAGAGCTGTGGCTTCCAAACAGGCAGCATACCATCGATGGCTAAAACATCCGGGCCCTGAGACCAGAGCAGCATATGTCGAGGCTAGAGGCATATGCAAAGAGACAATAGAATGCTCAAAGACGCCCACAATGCCAAAATAAGATCAAAACTTGTTGAATGTCCTAACGGATCCCGTTCATTTTGGTCTTTCGCCAAAGCTGTGGGAAGAAACTTCACTTCCAGCTCATTTCTCCTCTAACCAAGAAGATGGAACACTAGCAACGACTGCCCAGGAAAAAAGCCAATATCTTTGCGCACCTATTTGCTGGAAATTCCACTCTGGATTCATCGGGAAAACAACCCCGAACATTACACCTATTGACAGTCACATGCCGAGATCACCTTTCGCCAACGTACTATCAGAAAGATTTTGCTGGGTCTCAACACCAACAAAGCCTGTGGATCTGACGGAATCCGCCGATTGTTCTCAAGAAATGTGCCCCGAACTAACACCTGTTCTTTGCAAGTTGTTCAACCACTCTTACAATTTGGGGTATTTCCGTCAATTGGAAAATTGCAAGAGTACAGCCAGTCCTAAAAAGGCAAAAGGCCCTACCTAGCAACTACAGACCTATCGCACTGCTATCTATTATTTCAAAGGTCATGGAAAAAAGCCATCAACATCGAGCTCATGAAATATCTGGAAGACTCAGGAATTGTCAACGATAGGCAATATGGCTTCCGCTATCAGAGATCAACTGGTGACCTGCTCGCTTACGTCTCACATATATGGCAGCTATCTATTGAAAGTATGGAGAAACTTTAGCTGTGGCATTAGATATCTCAAGGCGTTCGATCGAGTTTGGCACCAGGACTCCTCCCAAGCTTCCCTCTTATGGCTTGCCCTCAGCTGTGTTCTCTGCTTGCTAGTTTTCTCTCAAATAGGTCTCTCCATGTAGTGGTCGATGGAGTTTCATCTGACCTCTACTCATAAATGCTGGTGTTCCGCAGGATCTATTCTCGCACCAACACTATTTCTACTTCACATCAACGACCTGTTGAAAGCAACTTCATGCCCAGTACACAGCTTTGCCGATGATAGTACCCTCCATACCGCTTTCTCTTCCAGGGCCCCTATATCAGCCCGAGAAACCAGAAATGAACGAGGAAGAAATGTTAATAATATAAATATGGACTTAGCAACAATTCTCGAATGGGGATCTAATAACTTGGTAGAATTCAATGCAAACAAAACACAAGCTATGTCTTTTCTTAGAAAGCCGATCTCACATTGCCTAACATAACTTTGTCAGGGTAACCATACCACTGAAGTCATCCATATCGATGCTTGGTATTACTATCAGCAATAACCTTTCCTGGGAAAATCACGTGAGGTCCATTGCCAAAATTGCATCCCAAAAACTTGGTTTTTTGTTTCGTGCCAAGAGCTATTTCACCCCCAGTCAGCTGCTTATGATCTATAAGGCACAGATCCGACCTGTCCTGGAATACTGTTCCCATATTTGGAGTGCGGCACCTAAACATATCCTGAGGCTATTGGATTCTGTCCAAAAGGGCAATTCGTCTCGTCGGTGATGCCTCGCTTACAAACTCGCTCACTTGTCTGGAACACCGTAGAAAAGTTGGCGATTTGTCTCTATTTTATAGATATTTTCATGGGCGATGCTCTTCTGAAATATCAACAATCGTTCCTGCTTTGGCAGTCTCTTCGAGATTAACCCGTCAAGTTCAGTCATCACACCCCTTCGTGGTCACTTTGGAGACCTGCAGAACATCACTTTCCAAAGACTCGTTCATCCAACGAACAGCGAGGCTTTGGAACTCATTGCCTAGGGAGGTGTTCCCCGAGGCATACAACCTTCAGAAATTTAAGAAGAACACCAACTCCTACCTTCTTTCCCTTGGTTCCCACGATGTTCTCTGAACATTACAGGATATCCCTTTTCGTGGGAACCAGAACATACAAAAAAAAAAAAAAAGAATGTGTTATGAGCCCAAAAATTCAATCATTCAGTTATAAAAAGAAAAAGATGAATGTTTTCGTAAAATTTTGTAGGCCTAATTTTTATGTTTTTGGCCCTCTTAAACGGCCGTAGTACATGTTGTAACTTGAGGATACTCCGGCCCTGTTTCAAACCCGTCTATGCCTCTTGAAAAACTGCACCTCCGCTCATGCATATCTTGGGCACCGCTTAAAATTCCAATGCCATAAGAAACTCCGAGCGATTCCAAAAATGATGATCTCCAGATATTCTGTTGCAGCGTTCGACTAATAGTCCGCATAAATTCTAGAGATATCAGGCACGGAGAACTGACAAGGGACAAGATCAACTTTGCTCCAAGATATAAATTATTACTATAATAAATTTTATAAACGTCTAATTATAGTAATAGAGGAGTGGAAACGGGATTTTAAATTGATCTGCTACTACTTATGTTATACTTCTCGCCCGGTGAGATGAGATTCCGACAATAATTTAAAATTGTTTTTTAATTATCTTGATTGAAATCCACATTGAAGTATTTATACACTATTTGTTAATTATTTTTTTAAATCCCAACGGTTGTCATCCAAAAACTTATTCCTTTGTAAAAATGTCCGCTGAATCCAAAAAAGTTAATTTCACTTCGATCGGAGCAAAGCTAAGCGAGGAAATGTTTTCCGCAGGCGTCCAGACGTTTCGACCCTTTATGACATCATAGCTCCCTTAGCTTCGCTCTGATCGACGAAAAACCACATTTTTGGATTCAGCGGAGTTTTTTGCGTATGGAAAAACTATTTTTGGAATAACTTTAACTCGCATAATATTTTTAAATGCCAAAATTCTACACGAGTGTCATCCAAAATCGTTTATTCAGTCACTGGCGGCACGCCGAGTTCGAAACGTCGTAAAAAATCAGGGCAAAGATATCGTTTTGAAATTCCAGCCTATACGGAAATGAATTTCCTAGCGAATGATGCGGACGGCATGGACATCGGAGTACGAGAAATATTTTTTTGTCGCCCCAAAGTGAAAAAAGTTATTATCCGGAGGCGTCGGTGCAGACTTCTCTTTGAAAAATCGTAGAAAAATCAGTGACAGAGCGATCGGTCTGAAATTCTGGAAACTTATGCAACAAACTATGGAAAACACGAATATGGCAGAATTTTTTGGACAAAAAAGTTTTTAGTTGATTTTCCGGAACATGTTTTCTAACTCGAAAACGGTGCAAGATAGAGCAATTCTGTGAACGCCAATCGATTCAGAATGGTCGAGTTAGTCTAAGGACAAAATTTCGGATCGGTCTGATAAAAAAAGTTGGAAGTCGAAATTTTTGCAGAATGCCTATACCTATGTGGTAGAAAATCCAAAGTGGTCCTATTGATCTCCGGTTTGCACCAAACGTGGGAAATTTTGTGTAGATTCCTGAAATGTGGTACATGTGGTAGCCAATTGGTCGTGAAATGCGAAAAAAACCGAGAGAAATCCGAAAAAACCGCTAGAGGGCGCAGGTATCAACTCTAACTTGTGTCAAAAAATAGACATAATTCCGAAAATGACTTATTTCTATGTAAAAATGTCCACTGAATCCAAAAAAGTGACTTTCACTTCGATCGGAGTGCAAGAAATGATTTTTTCCGCGGGAGACCCGACGTTTCGACCCTTTATGACATCATAACACTCTTTCTTAGCTTTGCTCTGATCGACGATTTTTGGATTCAGCGGAATTTTTACGTATAGAAAAGTTATTTTTAGAATGACCTTATTCCGCTGCAGAAATATAATTTCCTGTATTACTACAATAGTTGCTAATATCCGTTGCTCTAGGTTGTTAGAAAGGCATCCAGTCCTGTCAATTGAATTATTTTATTATTTATATGATGATGTTCTCACCTTCTATATTTATATTGAAAAGAAGTTATTGGGGTTAGGTCTCTTATAGAAAACCAATATTTCTGAGTTAGCCAACGTTTCGGCAATATATGTAAATGTTCTTATTTTTACTTTTATAAAAATTGTTCTTGTGCAAGTTTTCTTTTGTAATGGTCTATAATTTTATATTTTAGAGCCCTGAAGATGGCGAAATATATTGCCGAAACGTTGGCTAACTGAGATATATTGGTTTTCTATAAGTGACCTAACCCCAACAACTTCTTTTCAATATTTTATTAGAGACTGCCAGGTATGTACTTTTCGCCCGGTGATATAAGATTCCGACAATAACTTAATATTGTTTTTCAATGATCATTATTGAAATCCACATTGAAGTATTATACACTATTTGTTAATAATTTTTTTACATCCCAAATTCTACAGGGGTGTCATCCGAAATGCGTTTTTTCCGGTCTCTGGCGTGCACGGTCGAGTTCAAAACGTCGTAAAAAATTCAGGGGCGAAGGTATAGTTTTGAAATCCTAGCCTCCTAGACGGAAATGAATTTCCTATCGAATGATGTGGACGGCATTGAAATAGAAGTACGAGAAACATTTTTCTTCCCACTCCAAAGTGAAAAACGTGATTTTTCTGGGGGCGTTATTGAAGACTGCTCTTCGAAAAATCGTAGAGAAATCAGGGACAGAGCGATTGGTCTGAAATTCTGGAAACTTATGCGAGATATTCCGGGAAAAAGAGCTAAGCGGGGAATGATTTTTTTCCGCAGGCGTCCAGACGTTTCAACCCTTCATGACATCATAACACCCTTAGCTTTGCTCTGATCGACGTTTTTTTAATTCAGCGGAATTTTTACGTACAGAAAAGTTATTATCAGACGACTTTATTCCGCTGCAGAAATATAATTTCATGTATTACTACAATAGTTGCTGATATCCGTTGCTCTAGCTTGTTAGAAAGGCATCCAGCCGTGTCAATTGAATTATTTCATTATTGTCCGAGTCTGCCAGGTATGTTTTCATTGAATAAATTGTCATCATGAAAATATTTGTTTTAATCAGAAACTCAATTATGAAATGAATCCCTTCTCTTGAGTAATGATGTATTATTCATCATTCTTAATCATATAAAAAACAATGCGCGTACACAATTAGAGTCCAAGATCTGTTCCTTGAGGAAATCCTTTCTCCGGTTCTGCGCATGCTTAGGTATTTTGTAATGTTTGTTCAACGATTTTATTTCATTGTTTCCTTTGCTCATTTCACAATGAGACTTGAATCATTATCATTTCTGTCTGTGAATATGTAATACAAAAATGAATATCATTCTATTTTAGCAAGAAATTGCTGAGCTAAAATGTTACTCCAAAGCATTTGTATGATTGAATTCTTTCACAATGAACTACGAATGCTGTGATACATAGATGAATTTATTGAATCCTTAATGATCATGATCTGTTGTGTAACATTGAGCCATATTCATTACAAGAATTCATGGACTTATAACTTTTCTCAGTCTGGATAAAAAATTTAATTTCATTGCTACTTAAATATTACACTGTACTCATTAATCTGTGTCCGAGTTATACTTATACTCTTTCTTCTCCTTTTATACACCCATTGTATTTTACTTATACCACGTGATATTTTTTTATTCATTATTTATTTTTCATTTTATATTAAGAAACATTTGTATTGTTAATGTAATCAGTTTTCTGACCTGAGTTGTATTGTTTGAATTGTAAGCTCCAATATATCTATCTATCTATCTATCTATAATTGAGTTTTGTAGCAGAATTTGGTTAATTTGTGTTCAGGAAAGTACATTCTTGTCATAATATTTTTTTTATCCGCATGTCGAAGAGAGAATGTGCTATCAAATACAAACCAATCGGGAATGTCATATTATCTGTCTTCAAACAGTTAGAATTTCCTGAAATGATACTTCATCGATGAAACCATTACTAGAACCAATATAATTTAAACCACCTCTCCGTTTTCCCTCCAGATAATGATATTGATAATGGCCGTTTTATCTGCAGATATTATTACCTAACGTGTATTTTTCCAATAACTACCATTCTGGAAAGTATAATACGATGAAGCTAAATGTAAAATCGCGTGCTGGCAGCCCATCAGCTGCAGGAAAGGAAGAAAAAAAATGCAATAACCGGTAGCGAGAGGAATAATTCGACTAGATTTTATCGGGACAACTTTTTGTATTCGATATTTACTGCAGAGTTAGTCGCATTCTTCCATCGCATTTTGCACGAATATTCACGGTTTTATGCATTTCATTAAATAGTTCGCACGTGAACTGGTTCCCATATTGACAGATTGATGGATGAACTCATCACAGCGATGGTAGTTTGTCGTGGAAGAATCCAGTTAGAGAAATGCTTTGAAAATTACAACCTGAAGTAACATTTTAGCTCAACAGTTGATTTCTAGAATGGAACAATATTTATTTATTTTTGTTTTCAACCCTAGATTGCGGGATAAAGGCACTAATAAATAATTACAGACTGAAAGAATGGTGATCTAATTCCTATTGTGAAATGAACAGAGAAAACGATGAAGCAAATCGTTACACAAACATTACAAAAAGTAAAAAAAGGGAAATTCAAAAAATAAAAAATCCGACTGCGTAAAAAATTAACTTTAAAAAAGATGGAAACAAGATGACCAGAAAATATTGTCAGAAAATTATGTGTTTCTAAAATCGCTCAGGAATGCCTACTTTTTCGGAGCAATTTCAGATTCCAAATTACGCTAATCTAGTGTTTTAGTCCGTTGCTAAGCAACGAACTTGCCGGCCTAGGCAGTCAAAATCGGTCCCTACCGGTTTTTTATATAACAACCAACTCACATTAAGCACATTTATTGAATGTATTATTACACATATGGAACGTTTATTATAACTATTTTTGAATATTTTCAGTTATGTTGCAGTTTGTACAATTATTAAACATAGGCTGAACTCTACCTCAAAAGTCATTCTCTTTGTCACTTCCCCCTCTAAATTTATCTGTTATGTTACCTGAATAGTCAGCGGCCATAATACTAATTATTAGCAGATTTTTCTTTGTCACTCCCCCTCTAAATATTTGTAACTGCTATGTCTACTTTATTTGTAAAATATTTCTCTATATATTCTTCGCCAACGGTTGAGGATTTCCATGCCCGATGCCTCTTCAAAGCAATTAAATCTGCCCCAGCATTAACCGAAATTGTCGCAAAGGACCGACAAAAACAATGTCTTGTGTATTTATGTGCATATAGCCTATTTTAAAATTTTGCGACAATTTGAGGCATTTTGCCAAACGGATGTATTCCCACTACTTGCCTGCAACCTTTCCCATTTAAATATTTAAATAAAAAGCGGCAACTTTCAAAATTTTGTGGACGACACGCAACATATGTTCTATACAATGGCATATAAGTTTCATTTATCACAAATGATCTTGGTTTGTTCGTTTTATTATCGGGTATTTTAATCAAAAGCTTAGATCCAAAATCTTCTATGTCATTCAAATTTAATTGATATAGTTCATCACGGCGACATGCACCGGCAACACAAAATATTAAGGTAACCTAAAAAGTAAACACTACATAAATATCTAGGTAAGTTCAAAATTCTTACACTCTAAACGTACCTTATTCATTAAGTATATACAGTACTTCTCAAAAGTCCCCTCCCCCCTCTTATTTTTGGAACGATTATACATAAACAAGTGAAATTTGGAAACTGAATATTAAAGGTTGTAAACTTCCCTACTAGTGATGATAGATGACGAAATCGTCAAAGATGACGTCACAAGGCCATTGTGACCAATAATTTTAAATGGAACCCTACGGCAAGCGACACCTCTTTTAAAAGGTATCGAAAAAACCTATTCAATCATACTAATTTTGTTTGTATTTATGGCAGTTTTAATGGCGATTAGTGAACATTAAAATTGAAATTCCATTCAGTATGATATTAATTACAGATTTAAAAATCAGTATCCACTTAAAGAAATTGTTCGAAGTGACCTCCATTTACTTCCCAGTGAAATATCCTATTTTTAAACTCTTCTCGTACTTTTGCAAATGTGTCTGCGGAAACAGCCTCACATTCTGCAACAATACGTTGTTTCAAAACGTCAATATTGTCAGGTTCAGTGGCGTAAACCTTCGAACTGAGGTACCCCCACAGAAAAAAATCCAAAGGTCCGGTGATCGAGCTGGCCATTCCGTTGAACCTCGTCGTCCAATCCATCTACCACGATACTCCTCATCCAAATACCGTCTTACTGCACCGTAATAGTGTGGAGGAGCACCATCCTGTTGGAATGTTATTTCCAAATTGCCGAATTCATCTGGATTATCTTCCAAAATTTCAAGGATTAACGGTTCTATTGCGTTTTGCAACAGCTCCAGATAAACCTCACCAGTAAAATTAGTACTTAAAAAAAGAGGCCCAACGATGTGGTTTCCCAGGATACCTGCCCAAACATTCACCTTCTGGGGAAATTGGGTATGTGTTTCAAGAAACAGGTGAGGATTTGCATCACTCCATACCTCACATTCTGTGTATTTACATTTCCATTTAGATAGAAAGTACTTTCGTCACTAAAACAAATTGTTTTGACATAGTCTGGCTGTTGGTTAATTTTAGTTTCCATATTTTCACAAAATTCTAGTCTTCGGTCTGGGTCGTCGTCTGAGAGTTGAAGAACCATTTTTAATTTGTATGGATGAAATGTGTTTTTTTTCAAAACCCTGTGTACTGTACTTCGACTGACTTCACAGGTAGATGCAACGTGAGTTGTTGAAGAAGTAGGATTAACTATTACTTCTGCCAGTATATCAATTTTTTTCTCATCAGAAATTTGTGGTCTGCCAGATTGTTTCGCATCATTAATACTACCCGTTGTTTCAAACTTACGAAGAAGCTGCCTTGAATAAGACCTCGAAACGGGGCGATCGGGAAACCTCTTATCAAAAATGCGTTCTGCTGCATGAATATTTTGTCCAGTTTCACCAAGAATTAGGATCGCTGCTACTTAATCACCTAAAGCACGTACCATTTCGCTTCTTGAAGCACTTAAACGTTCGGCTCACAACAGTTTAAAAAATTATTAAAATGTACAAAAAAATTAAAAGTACCAAAAGCTGCTAAAACAGTTAAACGTTCGATCAACAATACACAAATTATTAAATGTACAAAAACTTGAACAATTACAAAAACGTCGAATTAGGGAGACTAACAAAAACGTCAGCTTATTTGACAACTATCTAGAGGCGGAGCTTGAATTTGGAATTTTAGAATTAACTGATTTAATTCATCACAGCTTTGCGTTTTTTAAAAGCGAGTTGCCAAAACTGCCATAAACACAAACAAAATTAGTATCATTGAATAGGTTTTTTCGATACCTTTCAAGAGAGGTGTCGGTTGCCGTAGGGTTCCATTTAAAATTATTGGTCACAATGACCTTGTGACGTCATCTTTGACGATTTCGTCATCTATCATCACTAGTAGGGAAGTTTACAACCTTTAATATTCAGTTTCCAAATTTCACTTGTTTATGTATAATCGTTCCAAAAATAAGAAGGGGGGAGCGGACTTTTGAGAAGCACTGTATAATCTGGTGCTTGAGTAATAAACGTTTAAATTTGTTCATCTGACAAAACTTTTGACTTTTTGGATTATAGTTGTCACTTTGACGTTTCAGGAAAGCACGTAATTTCGAATATTTTGTAATATCAATCAATATCTTCTTTTGTGCTTACTGTAGCTCTCAGCATGGAGTAATTTGACCATAACGTAGATGCCTTCAACTTTGTAGATAAATCGGAAAAGTATGCAATCATGACATTTTCAGATCGGGAGGTCGTCTTTTTTTCTTGGCAATAATCCATGAAACGTTCGTAAGCGTATTCATATTTTGCCTTGGATTTATTTGGCAATAAATTCAAGATGACATTTTCAGCAGCATATACTAACTCTGGTGGTGTCCCGCACACGTGGACATCATCATCACTAACCATTTTGAATATTTTTTAGCGATAAGTAGGTATTAAACCGAAATAAGTAGGGAATCTCTGACTTTTGTCAAAACAATAAACAAACAGTGATTGTCAAGGAAACGATTTCATAGGCAATAAGATGGTAATAAAAAATTGTTATGCATTTATAAAAATTTCTCAATTTATGATAATGTTGATTGCGATTTCCGAAAAAATAGTATGTATACCTCATGAACTCATTAATATCAACCAGTCACAACACAAGGTTCAGAAAAACTGGTGTTACGGTTCCTAGAGCAGAGAAAAATATAATACAAACATATTACGCGTATTTAGGCCCAAAAGTTTATAACGCAATCCCAATGGATATAAAGAATATAAATATCAAAAACCTATTGAAAAAAAATTGACCAGATGGATTTTTGGAAAGTCACGACCAGAGATTCATATATTAGTAAATCCAAGGGAAACGAATCCTTTATAGTTACAGAAACAACACAATTTCTTTAGTCCAAAACCTTATATGAGTCTATGCACAGGTCCTACCTCCTGTAGACTTCTATATTTATTCAATGGAACTATCTCTTTTGTTAATCATATTATTCTATTTCATATAAATCACTAACAAGCATATTTTGCTTCTGTGATATCTTGTTTATTTATTTACAATTTTATTTATACCATTGTAACTCTGGCCCTACATTTACATTTACGTAAATAAATACTATTATTATTATTATATTATAACGAATTTTATATGTTTGTACTTGTTACTATGGTGTTATTATCTAATCGAAACAAGTGTTTATACACTTATCGATATTCTTAACTTTATGTACAGTGCAAATATTTCCTTATACCATTTCATGTCTCTGAATAAAGTTTATTATTATATTATTTATTATTATATTTACTTCAAATAGGAAAGATGTGCCGTTATAAAAATTACCATCTGCATAAACTGAACAAAACAATTGAAAAATTAATAAATTATTATTAATAATATTTTTATAGTTGGCTACCGATATGTTACAGACTTCTTATCTCATTATATTTTTGAAGTAAAAAATTCTTATTAAATTAACAACGTCACCGCACTCAGAGTCAAAAACAATTGAATAAACTCCAACATACCATCAATTTGTTCAGCACACTGAAGGCTCACATTACCTAATTGTAGATAAATGTTGCTATTATCACTAATAAATCATTGTCTTGCGCTATTTGAATGTATGTAATTACGATGTCTGGGGCTCGTTAAATCGCCTGTAAATCAGCTTGTTGTTATATCCTGTTTCAATAACAAATTGCTAGAAGTAACGGTGCACTAACGAGGATAATATTTCATGAACATGGTTATTGGAAATTACTTCATATGTACCCATTATCACACCCAAGAGAAAGGAGAACGCCAGACAGGTGCGCATTTTTATGTGTTGATATTTGTTTTTCTTCCATTTTGTGTCCCCTTCGTCTCTAGAAGTATCATGATATTAATTTAGGGAACATGGAGATAATTTCAATATAAAATAATATAGCAGTTAAATTTGAAGATAACATAGAAATAATAAATAACGAAGAAATTGATATGAGTAATTATCGTGGTTTGATATTCAGAATCAAAATTAGTGATTGTCACATTGGAATATATGAACCTACTACAACTAGGCGTGTAATGAAAAATCGCTGATTTTGACAGAACGTTTGAGTGGCGATTATTTTCAATCTGTATATAAGAAAATAGCTCCGGTGTTAGCAATGCTGATAATTTTTTGAAGTGAAAAACTCTGAGCATAAAGTGACAAAAGGTTTTTTCTCTTTCAACAAAACAAGCCTATCTAAGCATTTTCCCGATTATCTGTCGTGGAAAAATAATATGCAGAAACGAAACCAATGAGAGTTTCTTCTCAATACCCCATTGTGTACACTTATAAATATTATAATAGACAGATTACAATATCATTTGAATATAAATGGAATGAATATTCAATTGAAAACTTTTGAACGACAGTTTCTATTAGTAGGAACACATGCTGCGCACTATCATAAATAACTCAAGACACAGGTGTGACAATGTGAATTGATTAGAAAAGTGTTGTTTGATTCGATTCATTCTCTCCGCTTGACAGTTAAACTGCCTACTACAACACATGTTTTTTATATAGCAGCAATTAATTCACGAAAGGTATAATTTGATTTATATGCCTTTTAGCAGTAAAATATGGGAGTAATAGGATATCGTTCAGCTTCAATTGGATTCATTCCATTTGTGTAAGGCGTAATAGCTGTCACGGGAACTAATAATAATATACGTTTATAAGTAGAAAATTCTGAAAACACTAATGAAGATAAGAAAGAAAGAACAATACAGAAGGAATATTAGTAACATATTTCTTGGGCAAAGCAAGTATAAACTGAAATATAGAAAATATTCAGGTTATGAATATTATACTTAAATCATATAACAAATAGTAGAAAATAAAGTATGGAGTAATAATTGATTGAAATTAAAAAAATAAAATAAAAATTAAACCAAAAATTACCATAATCAGGAACAACACATAATCAAGTAGGTACAATAGGGGAAATCACAAACTCACATATTTCCTTCATATGTGCTTGAAATTGAAATATACTGATAAAATTTATGTATGCGAAGTTTCTCCTAGAAGATATTGTGTAATATTCGAATAAACGCTGCTCTAAAATCCTCAAATTCAGTGAGACATTCAAACACAGCATTATTGCCGCTGCTTTTGACGTCATAAGTCCATTGATTTGACATTTTCCCGAATTGCTATTGTCACTATTTTGCGGAAATTCTGTGGAAATGTTATTCTGTTTCATCATATGAATAAAACAGAACTTTATTAATAAAACAGAACTTGTGTCAGCATGTGTTATATTGAAATGAAGACTTCGTATTTGATAGCTGTTCTTGATTTAGTTATAATATAATAATAATAATAAGTTTATTTACCAAATGTTATTATTACAGAATGAACACTATAATTGTTGTTGAAATGTAAATAAGCATGGAATCCCCACTAAAATTGAAGTTGCGCGTGGATTTTGCACAATTTAATTTACAATATTCCTTATGCATATGATATTCACAATATAAAATAGCTTGAATTGTTCTCACTTTGTTAATATTAATACTGATTCCCAACATTATGACATCTAACCTATTTTAGTTATAACTACGGGTAAATTAATAATAAACAAAAATGGTAAACAAACAATTTGTGAAGTATTACAATCGACAGACGATATTGATCTATATAAAAACACAATAATAACATGAAGATTCAAAAAGTCTGTTAGTCAAAGAGATAGCGAACCAGATCTCGATTCAAGTTGAGAACATAGTTTCTGATTATTTTTTTCAACATTTGACGAAAATTTATATTCATTTTTTGTTCAATGGGCAGAAAATTACAGATTTTTAGAATGAGGTAAGATATATTTCGTTGTCTGATTTTTCTACTACTCAGAGATGCTTTAACGTGATATTCTTTTTTTTTCCTAGTAAAATGTTCATGGTCGATATTATTTAAAAGATATTTGTTTTTGTTTTACAGTGCTCGTCAAAAGTCCGTTCCCCCCTTACTAATTTTTGAACAACCTGGTATATCGCAACGAAATTTGGAGATAGGAGACTTTTTCAAGAAAATATCACAACTAAAAGTTTCAAAATGGCAGCCGCCATGTTCAATAATTTTTTTAAATAGAACACTTCGTATATTATTCCATTTTCGCAATCTACTCATAATTCTCAACAGTTTTCTCTAATACACTTTACTCCTAAATTCAATTGTTTTCGAAATATTAACGTTTGAAAAGTGACATTCCGGTTTAAAATGAATTTTGGTCACTTCCGGCAAAACATTTTGCTAACTAAACGTTGTTATTAATTTGTAGTTGAATCTCTTAATGAATTCGACTGATAAGAGGCGTGGAGAGAGTTTATTAAGGATAAACAGTACCGCTTACCGGAAAATCTCGAAGCCTGCGAATGTGTTCTGTAAATCCACAATCAAAACAAATTCAACAAAACAACAAAACGTTTAACTGTCACATGTATATGTATATGGATACCAAAACTACTTACTTAAACGTCAAATTCATTTCCTAAGCATTCTTGTGAAAAATGCAAAATAATGGTGATAACTTCAACACGCATCGATTATCAAATAAACGAATTGAAATTTTCAAGTCCAAATATCTAGAAAACGGTTGCTTATAGCGACTTGTAACAAGGGTAGCTTTTTTACGTAGATATGATGGGGGACTTGATTTTTCTACTGAAAAAGGTGCTAGATAGAAGTACGCTCAAAAAAGTTATGAATTTTCAAAAAAGAAAAAGACGTGTAGGTGGCGCCCCCTACGAGTAAGAGCAATAATAACATCAGGTTCGAATTCGACACCTCAAAAAACCTCTCAATACCAATTTTCGACCTATATGAAGTTAGCGAGACAACTCCGAAAAAGTTGATAACAGATTATTCCATAATTTGCCGCCTTTTTGTCGCTAATTAGTTGCGAAGAAAAAAAAATTGTCGCTCTTTTTTTTTAAAAAATATGTGATGTTTCGCTAACTTCATATGAAGTTAGCGAAACAACTTCCGTGATTTCAATTTTTTCACAGTTCCGAAGTATCCATAATTTGCCACCTTTTTGTCGCTAATTAGTTGCGGAGAAAAAAAAATTGTCGCTCTATTTATAAAAAAATATGCGATGTCTCGCTAACTTCATATGAAGTTAGCGAAACAACTTCTGTAATATCTATCTTTTCTCAGTTCTGAAGAATCCAGAATCTGCCGTTTTTGCATCGCTTATTAGTTTTTGAAAATTAGTGAACAAATATTCATTTTAATTTTTTTTTTTTATTTTTAGGAGTTAGCGGGACAACTTCCGTCTTTTTTTATTATTTTAAACGGTCTTATTCAGCTTACAGTTTTGTTTATTTGTGTGGGTTGAATCTAGTAATTGAAATTGTATTCCTTTCCTGTTGAGCTATTAATCTGAAATTTGGTACACACCTTTAGTTCTGATGACAATACAATTATGTATATTCAGTATCATTGTAAATCCAAGATGGCCGTAGCCACAAAATGGCGGATGACATATTTTGTTCAACTCCCTCAATATGGGTATCAAATGAAGGGACTGAACCAGTACAAAGATAGTACTCCGTGGAAAAATTTCAAATCGAAGATGGTCGCCACCACAAAATGGCAGATTTCTTTGTTTTTCAATCCCCTCAATTTGGGTATCAAATGAAAAAAAAAATGTCTCGAAACCATACTGAAACAGGGAGAAGAATTATTGTGTGGGGTATATGAAGTATTCGAAATGGGAAAAGTGGTTCCTAGAAATTGATTATGTAGCAATTTTTTTTTAAATGTATTCAACAATTCATGTTTTGTCGAGTTCTACCCATTATAGATATGAGCATATTTTTTTACACCTTTCAGTTACGATAGATATAAATATAAACATAGCATTGATGCCCGTTTTTGATTTCTCACAGTGTCGACAATTGGTCCTCATATATGTCGGCGATTGGTTATTCATATTTTTCAGGTGTCGAAAATTGGGGCATCTGATATGCGTTTTCATTTATTTCATTTGAATTATTTCACCATGTTATGATAAGTTTTTCTTGTCTGTTTATTGAAATGGAAGTTACAAAGATTCAGAAACTGAATATCGCAACCACGTAAAAATTCCCCTTGAGTTCGAAAAGTATTCGTCATTTTCACGATACCCTATTGTATGGATATTTATGACCAACCTGATAATTAGTGGGAAATTTGAAACTTTGATTATGTTGAGTTTTGTTCATATTGTGGGAAAATTTTTGGGGAAAAAGTTTTAGTTTCAAAATGTTATTGTAAATATTGCTCAAATTATCCAAGTCTATATTTTTGTTTATACTGTTGGTATCATTCTTGATGGAAAACATTTCTTTGAATAACCTTTTATGTAAGTTATTCTCTGTGCAAAGTACTTCAAAATGGTTGTAATCCAAAATGTGCTCACTGGAGATGACATTCTCAGCCAGTGCCAAAGTTAATTTCTTTGTATTGCTATCACTTTTATGGGACGTTAGGCGTCCAGACAAAGTTCTTGATGTTTGTCCAATATATGCTTTGTCACAAGTCTGACAGGGAATTTTGTAAACGACATTTGATTTTTCCATCCTTTTCCAAGGTTTCAATTGGTAAGTTTCAGAGGGGAGACTATTAGTAGTAGTGACGATGCGTTGGGCAATTTTGATATTCTCATTTTTGAAGACATTTATAAGCTTTAACGATTGAAAATATGGTAACAAACAGAAAAATAAGTGATTGAAACACTTTTGGTTGGGAGGAAGAACTGAGAACAGATAGAAATTACGGAAGTTGTTTGGCTAACATCGCAAATTTTTATTTAAAAAAGAGCGACAATTTTTTTTCTCCGCAACTAATTAGCGACAAAAAGGCGGCAAATTATGGATACTTCGGAACTGTGAAAAAATTGAAATTACGGAAGTTGTTTCGCTAACTTCATATGAAGTTAGCGAAACATCGCATATTTAAAAAAAAAACAGCGACAAATTTTTTTTCTTCGCAACTAATTAGCGACAAAAAGGCGGCAAATTATGGAATAATCTGTTATCAACTTTTTCGGAGTTGTCTCGCTAACTGCATATAGGTCAATTTTCGTTTAATTAGGGTCAGTATTCCGAAAGTTATTTGAAAAAAACGAAAATAAAAATATCTTGGAAACGAAGCGTTTCCGGACATATATTCATTCGGGCTATTCATATTAGAATATTGTGAGGAATCACCTCCTGAAGTTTGTCAAACTACTTCTGACTCACCCTGTATAAGAGATCAAGGTTTTGAATTATCGCTTTTTTGCAGTTATTTCGTAAGTTTTTGACATGTTTTGAAAAATTACGCATTCAAACTTCAAACGAGTTCTATGACCTGTTAATGCCTCAACTGCCAGCATATTCAGTTCCAAAAAAACTTCCATCGTACTTTGCTAAGTTTTCAACGAGTACTCGATGATCAATTCGTCAATTCTGAAATTCAAATCAACGCTGTGCCGATCACTTCAAACAGATTAATTTACATTCCGTAATGTAAATAGTCGCCCGGTATTGTGTATAAATATAAGTATATTACTGGTAATTGATAAACAGTTCGTTAATGTTAATTCCTCTGGAAACCGGCCAGACTGAAACATAATCGGTAATAATTGCAAATATGTGGTCGGTTGCATAAATTATTTGTTTACCAGTCCTCTATCGATTTTGTTGTAGCATTTCATTCGGGGCTGAATAATGGAATATCAGCTAATTGTGTATTTGGTATAACGAGATTCGAAATTCCAGATTATTATTGCATTATATTACCTATTCTCATAATTTAGGTACCGCAAAGCGGCATGACTATTTCATCACTAGATAAAACTTCATTGAGACCGCTTTTTATTGACTATTGATTACAGGGATGTAACGAATAATTTAGTTACGCAATCTCAGATATGCTGTGAAGCTAATCGTTGGGCATGAGAAAACATGTTTAGAGAATACTATGATCGCAGCGCACAAAGTAGGTAATGTTCAGTGCCAAACTTTACGCACTTTATAAAGGCATCACAGACCGAACGATGGACTGACTGACACATCACTCTGTTCTCTAGAGACTTTTTGAGTTTGTTTCATCTTAGGCAACCGGCGGACTTTTTCACCATGTTATATATCCAGTACGAGGGGGGACTGAAAAAATATATATAACATACATTTTTCTGAAATCGCTCAAGAATGCCTACTTTCTCGAATTAACTTCAGACCCCAAAATACGCTAATTTAGTATTTTAGTCCGTTGCCAAGCAACGAATCGCTCTGTAGACAAAGGGATGGCATCCTACCAGCATTCGGAATTGGTCACCCTGTAGACTATGGACGGTACCACCCTGTACTCCCAAGTACTCAAGGACCATTGGCCTTACAACGAAGTATGTGGAAAACCAAAACCATGAACCAAAATCCAAGTCCATAAACCATGTCCGAAATCCAGGAATCCAAAGGGACAATTAGCCTGCTTCAAGTGGAAAACCAAAATCCAAAAGATCCCAAAAGTCCAAAACGTTCACAAATAAAAAGGTCCCAAAAAACGGTCCAGAATAAAAAGTTCCAGAAAAAAAAACCTATGGAAAAAACCCCAGATTAGATATCAAAAACTAAAATTATTTAACCCCATAGGCTTATAACAACGCGAAATAATAAGCCCTGTATCACCCATAAAAATCACAACAGTATATGATTCTAGAAAACGAAAATTCATCACAATATATCAACCCCAAATTATCATTGATTGACTTGAATCACCCTGTATCAGAATAACCATGAAAATAATGAAATAATCAACTACTAAACACTGAGAGCATTCAGAATCATTATAATTCACTCTAGTGATCATATTGTCAAAAATGTATCGAACACCCCGTAGAGTAAATCAATGAGTATAATTTCCAAGTGGGTCACAATGTTGCTATTCTGCAAAACACGAATTAGTGCCAAACAAAAACAAGAGGTTTTAAAAGTGACGACTGATGGTTTGATCGGGGAGTCGACGTTGGGCTTTTGCCGTGCCCAAAAGGGCAATGGGGGCAGTTAGAGAGTTAAAAGGTTAAGAAGCCCTATATCCCTATTTCCAATTTGAAGAGTTTTTGGAATTAGTCCACATTTATTTCTGTAAGTAAGTAAGTAAGTAAGCTCTATACATTTGTAATTAATAACTAGGTACTAGAAGGGATTCATTGTTTCGTTTTTCATTTACAATTCATTTAATTCTTGTAGTCCTTTTAATAAATATGTTTCTATATTTTTTTACAAAGTGTTTTCAATCATTAAAGGGTCAGAATCTACCTAGTTAGTCGTGAACAAACCCCAATTCACGACAATATCACTAGATGAAAATCAAATAAAATCATCCAATGATCGTATCATGAGTTGAAATAATAATGGTTATCCCAATATATCATTTTATAATGAACTTTGACTCCCAAAGTGGAATCATATGCACATAAAACCACTTTACTAGAAACGAATTTTTGCCGGCCTAGGCCGTTGGTTGATATTCGGTTGCCATAATTACGCACTGCCAATATGACATATATAACCCGTCTTCACTTTCATTGCATTGCTCTTAAAGCCAGTTATCAATATTCGTAGTTAATAAATATATGGATAAATCCAGTCGGTAAGCCTATGGAGAGATGATTCTCCCAATCTCAGGAGGATTGCAGCAGCGCCATCTACTTCTTTGCTTTATGTCAATATACTACTTTTGTTTGAAATATTGATTGTAATATGGTCAACTAATAAACAGTATATTGACATCAAGCAAAGAAGCAGATGGCGCTGCAGGAATCCTCCTGAGATTGGGAGAATCATGTATCCATAGGCGTACCGACAGAGCTACAGAAAGGTAAAAAGACAAATAAAAAAAAAGAGGTCAAATGTACAGAGAAAGAGGGTAGAAGCATCATCGCCGGAGTTTTCTTTTGTTATGATAAATTTAAAAACTTACCAATAATTATATATAAGATAACAAAAATGGCGCCCAACGTGGGGCATTTATACTAATTAGCCAACGCTGAATGAATACTTGGATGTCAATTTGTTATGGTGAATATGTTTCATAGCAAAATGGTTTTATTCACCATTTTTAGATATTGTTTTATTGTTGATGCCATGCTATTCCATTATGTTATGTCAAGTGTATTTGTGTCTTGTAATTACTTAATTAATTATATTTGTGATTGGTTGAAAAATTTTTGGTTTGTAGTGATTTTGTTCCATGAATAACCACTGCATTGGATATGGTGCAAGTTAGTCGTGAGATTATGCAGAAAGTACTTGAGATCAGTCAAGGTTTCAAAGTAGTTAATGAGGAAATCCGATAAGATCATTGTATGCAATAAAAGTTTATTGTCCACGACCAGATATCGCTGGTGTCGGCGATCTTTGCGGTTAAGTAATTTCGAAATCAAACATTGTGGAAAATCGCTGGACAGAAACTGGAGGCTGGTGGTGCGTGAAGGTCGATAATACGATTCTGTCTCTCTTTGGAATCGTAATCATATAAAGTTGACCGTACACGAAGTGAGTAAACGAATACTAAAACGTTTTCGCCATTCAAACGTATTACCTGTTACATCAGATGTAACCAAACTGGAAAATTAACAAGGAAATTACTAGGGAAATTGTAAACATATATGATGAAAATCAAGAAATCCAAGGAAAGAGGAAGAACGAATTGATACGAATAAAAATAACGCGTATGAAGTTAGCCACATCCACAAGTACACTGAGAAAATTAAAATCTCAATTATTTTATTATCTTTTTCAGTTTTTCATGCTTTTCATCTCAAAAAGAAAAAAATATTTTTAATGTGTGGAATTCGTTGTTCAAATTACTCTAACTTCACAGTTAGCACTTAGCCTCAAGCTTCAAGTTGAAAATGGATTATTATTCATTTAGGGGCGTCAATATACTGAGATTTCCAGTTTCAAATGAAGAGTGAAAATTTGATCAGACTGATGAATATATTCGATTTTAGCCAGTGGAATGGTGGTGAAGTTATATAAAAAAATTCAAAGTGGCCACAAATGGCTCTGTACACCTTTCAGCTGGTAATATGTTATGGTCTTTTCTTCATCTCTCCTGGGACGTCAGAATTTGCCAGGCCGTCAGAGAGGCTGAAAATAGGGGTTGATATAATTTGAAAATTCACAGAAGCCACAAATGGCTTTGTACACCTTTCTGCTTATAATATGTTAATGTTATTGGTGTTTTCTTCATCACTGATAGGACGCCAGAATTTGCCAGGCCGTCAAAGGGGGTTTGATGCATTTCGAAAGTTTTAGTCACGTTTCTGCTTGCGATATTTTATTGCTTGAGGCATTTCTCCATCACTGTTACAGCACTAGAATTTGCCAGAACGTTGTGAACCTGTTCCGACGGCTTGGCGAGGTATTAGTGACGAGAGAAGACCAAAAACAATAACATATTATAAGCAGAAAGGTATACAAAGTCATTTTTGGCATCTGTGAATTTTCAAAATATTTCAACCCTTATTTTCACCCCCTTTGACGGCCTGGCAAATTCCGGCGTCTCATCAATGATGAAGAAAATACCATTAACAATAACATATTACAAGCAGGCAGGTGTACAAAGCCATTTGCGGACTCTTATAATTTTCAAAATATACCAACCCTCATTTTCACCCCCCTTGGGCACCTGTCAAAATCTGGCGTTCAATCATTGATGAAGAAAATATCAATAACAATAACATGTTACAAGCAGAGTGGTATACGAAACCGTTTGTGGCCTCTGTTAATTTATTTCAATAATTTCACCACCATACCTTTTTTTCAAATCGAATTTATTCATCAGTCAGATCAAATGTTCACTCTTTACTTGAAACTGGAAATTTCAGTGTATTCACGCCCCTGAATGGATGAAAACCCATGTGAAAAAACGAAAAAAGAAAATAATCGACAATTTATTTTTCTCAGTGTGGCGAACTTCACATCCGTATAAAATTAGGCATATAGAACGTTAAGAGTATTCAGGGAATTGAAGCGAATAAATCAAAAGGCACGATACAGGAGAAATATGTAGTTGAAACAATTTCAACCGTGAATATAGGAATAACAGAAGAAAAATGGAATATAAGGATCCCACATTGGTCCACTTCTTTTCAGCATATTTTTGAGTGACATTGGAAACTGTTTCTAATTCTCCAAATTTCTCCTTTATGCTGACAATATGAAAATATGCCAAGTAATAAGAGATAAGCCGGATTTGATAATATGCAGAAAGATCTAGATAATTTTTCAAATTTCTGTGTTAATTACAGTATCTCAGTTAACATAAATAAATGTCACCAACTAATTTTCACATATATTAGGGATAATTTCATTTCTCATCCTATATACTGAATGCATCCGATGAAGTTACAGACTTGGGAATAATTCTGGATGAAAAATTGGAAGCCACATTGAACACCGTCAGAAAGTCGCTACAGATTTGGGGTTTCATCTCAAGAAATACTAGAGAATTCCATAGTTACTGCACAATTCTAACATTATTCAACACCTTAATAAACCCAATTCTGGAATATTGCTCTACCATTGGGAACCCCTTCTATAACAAAAATATTAAAACGATGGAATTTGTTAAGAAATGGTGAATGACCTCAACTAATTAATTACATAGGCATAGACACAACTTTTCATATGAAAGTAATCACGAATTATATAAATAACAGCAAATTATGGAATCCACGATTGGTTTTTCCTTGAAAATCTGATGATTCTCTACTGCATAGTTAATTAGCAAACCGGATACACAAAATCAACAGATTAAACTGCCATTGAAGAACCAACCCTTAATACTTTTCAAAGCGATTGTGGATAAGTTTGTCTATGGAAGTACATAGAGATTAACGAACAGTTGGCCATGAAGCGACACTGACAAAATACCGTCACAGCCAACGTGAAAAATGTGAGAATTCCAACTTAATTATTATTGCCAACATATGCGCGCCATAGAATTTCTTTCGAAGAAAAAACTTCCAGTCAGCGCCATAAAAGTAAAAATTCGATTAAATCGACGAAAGGTGGCATGTATATTTATCGCCGCTGGTCCCATTTGTGCGATTTAATGGCTGTTTATGTAGCGAGACATGGAGAAACCTGCGATTTCAGTTTTCAAATTCAGAGGAAACACAAACGGAATACTGATGACCGGAGTGTAGTATAAGTGTCTTCTACGCCATTGTAAAAACCTGTCGGGAATTCTCGCAAACATTATAATAAATATCCGAAAAAAACTCAACAACCGAAGAATGTAAATGTGATGGACTGGAAAGCGTACAAGTGGTGACCATTTCAGTGGGCCATTTGAGATTTTGGAGTGACATAGAGTTTCTCTTCAAAAAAATTACATTGAAATTCATCAGAAAATTCTTGTACTGGGCCTATTTATTCCAAGGCAAGTTTAGCCCAATGAACAATACTGTTTGTGTTGTTTGTTTCTTACAAGCGATAATTATGATAAGTGCCTCAAAGCAGAGAATGAAGTCTAGTTCTGACTTCATCACCAGTTTGGATATAACAAGGTTAGTTGTTTTCTTCACTTTGAAATTGAATATCTATCTCAGGCAGCCTGCAATATACAGGGTGTTTCATGTTTGAATGCTGATCCTAGAGGGCCATAATCCTTGGATGATTTTAAGAAAAATTCTTCATATGAATATAGGTCCGCAACCCCTTCATTTCTGAAATACAGGATGTTGAAATTCAACAAAAAAATCAGTTCTTTCCAATATCTCTGAAAGCACTTTGGCTTTTTTTTCAATTTTGATACATGCAAAGTACGCATAAAAATATTTTTTTTCCATGATGAAGGATTTCTTAATTTTCATCAGTGGCGTCCCTGTTAACTTGTTTATTGAAAAAAAACATGGTAAATTTTACAAATTCCGAATTAGCAGACATGCATTACTTGAAGGGCTTGCTGACGGGAACGCATATGAAGCCAGGCGACTGTATCAAGAGCGCTTTCCAAATAGAATGCTTCCTGATGCTCGAACGATTTCAAGCACCCACAGAATGTGAAACAGGAAGTATTGAGCCAAATCATCACTTGAAAGGCGCACATCGGACTGCAAGAACTCCAGCAATTGAGGTAGCTGATTTAAATTCAGTTGACGAAAATCCTTAAATAAGTACTTGGTAAGTTGCCAATAGTTTGAATATCGTCCATATTTTAGTATGGAGGATTCCTCATGATTATTTATTATATCTCTATCACATTCAACGGGTTCAGGCTCTACTTCCTCGAGACTTTCCATTACGAGTGAATTTCTGCCAGTGGTTTCACCAAAAACTTACCGAAAATCCTTTATCTGACAGGGAAATTTTATTCACGGACGAAGCTAAAAACAGGATCAGAAATTTTCACTTATAATCTTCCTAGAGCATGAATTATTGCCGGAAATTTTTTGAGTACATGAATTTTCTTTAAAAATTCATGTACGAGACAAATTTTCCGCAATTAATTCAAGCACGTGGGGGATTCGGTGAGAAAATTTTATACCGGAATTATATTTGAATAGAAAACATTAAGTAAATATTTATTTTGACGTTATTCACAAATAAATAGAAGGCTGTGTGTAATGGGAGTTTTGGGGGAGATTTTTTTCTGATTTTCCCCGTTCCCTAGTGAAATAAACTATATAATATCAAATAAAATATTATGTAAAATTAACTGATTTCATACAATTTTCTTACTAGGTTTCAGGAAAATGTTAATATTGACTAAAAATGAAAGTGGATACGCTCGTATTGCGTGAGATATTTTTTTATTTTCCCGTGCCCTAGTAAAATAAAATATATAATATCAGATATATAAAATTATTGTTTTATAAATTTTCTTACTGGGTTTCAGGAAAATGTCAATATTGTTTAAACATGAAAGTGGATGTTCGTATTACGGGATATATTTTTTTTTATTTTTCCCGTGCCCTAGTAAAACAAAATTTATAATATCAGATACATTATTATATAAAAATAATTGATTTTATATAATTTTCTTATAGGTTTCAGGGAAATGTCAGTATTGACTACAAAAAAGGCAAAAAATATTTAACTATACCTATGCATATATATTTTAGGTTTAATTCTGAGAAAAATTAATATGAGCGGTAATAATTTGTTTTTCAAATAATTCAGGAAACCGGGATATTCTATTCTTTATTCTAAATAGAAGTTGTTGGCGTATGTTGCCGGTTGAAAAAATATTTTATAAAGTTAGCCATGGATTTGACATTCACTACTCCTGTGAATTAATATTTTATTTGTGGCATTATAAGTTCCTCATAACATTGTATTCAATCTTAAGTTAGTAGAAAAGTGATAATAACATGAACTCTCAATCGTATGAATTGTGTTCCTTTTGCAAAGAATCACAGCACATAAAAATGTAAAATATCTAACATACTTAGTGGAAGAATCTGGATTAAATCCTGAGCAAGAAAACTTATTTAAAGAGATTGGCAACATTCTGCGTGATATTGTGCCTTCTTTTTGACACAAGTGGAATTTTTGAAGAATTTAAAATTAATTAATGATATTATAGAATGTACACCTTAATAAATTGTTGTAATATTTCCAACTCATAAAGTAAGTAATAACAAAAATTTGTCAATATTATTTTTGTCTAATTATATGATAGCTGTCATGTGCCGGGAAATTTACACTCATTTATTTTACGTCTACATGCTAATGTGGATTAAAAATTTTCAGAAAATTTGCTGGTTACCATAGTAACAATGTCAAAATGAAGCATCTGATTGGTTGGAAATGACTGGCAAAAAATTTCATAATAATCATTTTTGGGCCGAGGAAAATCTGCATGCAATCGTGGAATCTCATCACCAGGAGCAGTTCTCATTAAATGACTGGGCTCGAATTATTGGTGATTAGCTAATTGGACCTTTTTTGACCACGCAGATTAAATGGACATAATTATCGCCGATTTCTTGAAGATAATTTGCCAATTCTGTTGGAAGATGTTCCTATTTTAATGCGAAATCGCATGTGGTTTATGCACGATGGTGAATAGGTCGTGGGGGAACAGCCAGCTAGATCCCCAGACTTAAACAGTCTTGATTATTTTCTTTGGGGACATCTTAAGACTTTCGTGTACAGTCAACCAATTCTGACTGAGGAAGAATTGCCAAACCGCGTAATAATTTCCTGTGGAGCAATAAGAAATACTCCCGGAATTTTTCAAAGAGTACGCGCGTCAATGAGAAGGAGGGCTGAAGCGTGCACACTTGCAGGGGGCGGACATTTTGAATAGTGAATTTGATTTTGGTATTTTTTGTTCATAATAGTTATTTTTTTTTAAATAAAAAATGGATTTTTATGCGTACTTATTACAAAAACTAAATGATAGTTACCCTAAAATTATAAAAATTTTGCCTAGATCTTTTTGTTACCACAATTGTGAAATTAAGACTAAGAGAAAAAATCGAATAGGGACAAACAAATGAATGTATTTTATTTTCTAAATCGAAAACCGTTCGCCGGACGAAAAAAAGGCAAGAGACACTTTTTATGATAAGATAGAGGACAATTACAAAAATAATATTTATTTGGGAAAAAGACAGTGGCGTATCATTATTTTGATCAAAAATATGACAGGGCATGTTAGCAGGGACGCCACTGATGAAAATTAAGAAATCCTTTATCATGGAAAAAAATTATTTTTTTGCGTACTTTGCATATACCAAAATTGAAAAAAAAAACCAAGCGGTTTCAGAGATATTGGGAAAAAACTTTTTTGTAAAAGTTCAACATTCTGTATCTCAGAAATTAAGCGGTTGCGGACCTATGTTAATGTGATGAATTTTTATTAAAATCATCCAAGGATTATCGCCCTTTGGGATCAGCATTTAATTATGAAACACCCTGTATACATTTACCAAACAATCAGTTCAACATTCTACCTTGTTCAAATGTCAAGTTAAATGTTTATTGCTTTCGGCAATTGCCGAAGTTTTGCTCTGAGCGGGAAACCTTAAATTAGGCGGGAGGCGCTACCCAAAATTGTGTCGAATTTTACAAAAAACAAAATTTGTTTCCAATTTTTTTTTCCAGATTTTTAACCACTGTAATTCCTTATAAAATAGCATTATACATTCGTAATTCACGGGTGTGCAAAAGGTTAGATTACACTCTGTATAAGAAAAAGTATACTAAATCTAACAGAACTAGAGAACTCGCCTTATATTTTACAAGAATCAATATTTTTCCGTTTCTATTTGTAGATATTATTAGATGTTATTTTTCTTTCGATATCCTAGAACCCATAATTATCAGAAAAATAATATAAAAATGTCCTGCATTGGATTTCTCGATTTGTCCACCACGTTACAGAAAACTTAATTTTTTGTCTCCGTGAATCCGACGAAACCTTCTACTCCCGAGATCACAGATCATTCTCCATAAAAGTCTAAAAATGACAGCCCTGTATACATTCTAAAACAAATATTATTCCAATAACTCAAAAGAGTCGAACACGCCATCGCCCATACGCCGGATAAAAAGCTATTTCATACGATAACTAGTAGGCGTGTGGTATTTTTGTCAATAAATCCTAACAATGTTCGTCGAAACGTTATTAAAATTGTTAATCATACAGTACCGTCCAGAACAATATGGAGCTTTTCAATTACAATGCATTTGATATTCATTAATGCGGAATTAAAAACGCGGCAAACGACCAGCTGTACAATCCGTTCCGACGGATTTATGAAAACAAATGAATGCATCTGTTATTTTGTTTTCGCCATACAATGACGGAGTGCTGGAGTTTTAATTAAAACACCTATAGTTCGTTGGGTCGATTGGCCAATCACGAAGTATTACTCTAAAAACGGCTCTCGACAATACGCACATGACCAATTCATTACCAGAAATCTAGTTTTGATTATGTCTACCTGGAAAACTGGAAAGCTTATATTAGGGATCAAATATCCAACGATTCATTCCTTCCCCAAAACACAAATATGTGTAATTCCAGACCCTGAACAAGAGGGAATCCATAAATAACGCTCATTTCAATAGATAAGCTGAGTCTCGCTACTGGCGTTCCTCAAGGCTCAATTCTAGAACCGTTGCTATTCATGATGTATACAACAAATTTATCAACTCATCTATCACATTGTAACTCTCACTTTTATGCGGATGATACGCAAATTTACTATTCTTTTAGTCATGATAATACACAGGAGGCTTGCACTGTTCTCAATCAAGAACTGGCAAATTTATCAGAAGCTCAAAAGGGCCACTGCGTGATCATATATTTTTTCCCGCAATATGAATAAAGACATTTTTGCAATAACTGGAAAAAAACAATACTCACCATAACGTAATGCCTTTGGATTTCTATTTTCTCACTGGCCAATTTCTCACATTCTAATTTTAAACTGAAACAAAAAAAAAGTATCAGTATAGCAATAAATATATTGAATAAACATTCAGAAATGGTACATAATAATTGAAATGAAACATGGGTAGCCACAATGAAATGACTTAGATGGACTACTAAGAAGATAAAATATGCATCTTTGTTTAATTTATATAACTATATTACACTCTCATATGTTTGAAAAAAGTCTACAATAGTCAAAACGTCTACCAAGGTCAAGAAGTAGGTATATCTCAACATTTTCTGAAATATCGATAAGGAACACTAAAAACATGTCAATAGAAACACTATGTAACAATAAAATCATTACGTGAACTAAAGAATATATGAGTAATCAATCATGAACTTAATAAATAAATAAGTTCAGAAACTAAAACCCAACTACGAAAAAAATCGCGCTCTGAAAAGTACGAAACCAAAAATATTCTTCTCCGAAATTTTTATCCACAAACTATTCAATTATTTATCGTCTAATAAGTATACAACTTATCCAGGGTGGCCCATCGAAAACGTACCGCCAGGTATTACAGGGTGGGAAAGAATGTTTCGTCAAATACAAAAACACGTCAAGATTGTTTGTCAGGGGGACACATTTTGACGCAAAAAGCATAGTAAAACCTTCAACCCCCTAAGTAGGGATGTCATCCCAATTTTTTTTTCAAATGGAGAGAGGGGGGTCAAGTGATACCTCATTAGAAGGGGCTTGTCATTCCCTATACAGTGCTGCTTAGTTTTTGATAATCGATCCACTCTTTTAGAAAATATGGAGCGTTCACATTCCAACAATAATGTGTGACGAAAAATACAAAAATCGATGCAATTGTACTTTAAAACTCATTTATTAGTCAAGTAAATGATCGAATTGCTGTCCGCCAACCTGCATACAGTGGTACAAGTTATTTTCAAACCGTTGTCGTACATTCTGGAGCATTTGTGGTGTCACTTCGCGACATACGTTAATAATTCTTCTTTGCAACTCTTCTAATGTGTCTGGTGGAGTTTTGTAAACAAGGCTTTTCAGGTGTCCCCAAAAAAAACTGAAGGACTTAAGTCGGGTGACCGAGGTGGCCATTCAATTGGCCCCGTCGTCATATCCATAGTCCTGGAAACGTGTAATTTAAATAATTGCGCACATTTTGGGAGTAATGCGGAGGAGCTCCATTTTGTTGGAACATCAGTTCCTGTTCATTGTATGCGAGATCGTTCTCAATGATATTTGTTAGAGCTGGGTCGATGGCATTTTGTAATAAATCCAAGTACATATTGCCTGTTGAATTACCAGGAAGGAAAAAAGGTCCTACAATGGAATTTCCAAAAATACCAGCCTACACATTTAACTTCTGGGGGTGTTGCTCGTGGAAAATCCTTGGATTGGTGTCAGCCCATTAACGGCAATTGTGGCGATTCACTAAACCATTTAGGAAGAAGGAACTTTCGTCTGAAAAATACACATCAAATAGGAAATTACCTTTGTTTAACGCTCGCTCACTCATAACTTTTTAAATTGCAAGCGACGATCAAAGTCTTCTTCATTTAGTTCGTGCACTAAGCGAATTTTATAAGGATGGAATTTGTATTTTTTTAATACCCGTTGGACACTAGTATGAGACACACCCGTCGCAATCAATTGTCTTGTACTTAGCGTACTATCTACTGCAACTTGCCCCAATACTGCTATCTCCGAAGGTTCATTTAGTACTCGATTTTCAAGCTGCCTCGTTTTGTTATGAACAGAACCTGTTTCGCGAAATTTTGTCACCAATTCGCGAACAATTTTTCCAAAGGTATGTTTGTCAGGATGCCGTTGGTTAAACAACCCCGCGACCCGATTTCCACATTCATCGTTTTTGAAAAAAAGCTCAGTAATTTCCACTCTTTCTGCAATTGAATACACCATAATGATAACTTTTAAAGTCAACAATTTTTAAACACGTTAACCACGACAGGTATTTAGCAACTACTTGACCCAATTTAAACATGCAGAAAGAATCCCGATAATTTTTTACTCACTAAAATGAGCCAAAAAAACTGCAAATCGGCAAAATCAGCGAATTCATTTCAATAATACCTACGATAAGTTTTAAAGTACAATTGAATCGATTTTTGCTTTTTTCGTCACACATTATTATTGGAGTTTCAACGCTCCATATTTTCTAAAAGAATGGATCGATTTTTAAAAACTAAGCAGCACTGTATAGGGAATGAAAAGCCCCTTCTAATGAGGTATCACTTGACCCCTCTTCCCATTCGAAATTTTATTTGGGATGACACCCCTACTTAGGGTGTTGACGGTTTTACGATGCTTTTTGCGTCAAAATGTGTCCCCCTGACAAACAATCTTGTCGTATTTTTTGATTTTGCTAAAACATTATTTCCCACCTTGCGGTACGTTTTCGATGGGCCACCCTGTATATTTTAATTAAACACAGAGACATAGTGATTGTTCAGAGGCCGTGATCACATGCCACCTTGCCCTAAGGTGGTAAATGCAATGATATAAAACAAGGGACTGAGGAATATGTTCACAAAAAAAAACAATACAAATTGAAACAAGTGGTAGACCACAAGCTAAAAACAACTACTTTCCTGGCAAATACCACGCAGAACGTTGAATGATATCCACCTGAAAATCTATGCAAACTTCCATTGAAAATGAAAATTAATTGCAAATGTTTCTTTCTCATAAACTTGATTATATTTAATTTATGCCAGATCCGCCAAACAATCCGTATACCTTTTCAGGCCCCCATCAGTACGGAGTAGTCACCAGTCAGAGTTCCGAAGACCTCTGGCCGAAGCGAGACCCAACACAAATGAAAACATCATCAAGCTTCATCACCTGTAGGTACGCCGAAAAAAGTAACTTTTAACTGGCGGTACCTAGTGACAGAAAGAAACACTCCATACTATTCACCTATCTCAATAGGATCTCGATAGGAGTGGCTGCATGCCTTGAAAAACAAGGGACTGAGGGTCAACCACTTGTTTCAATTTACATTGAATTTTTTGTGAAGAGAATCCTCAATCTCTTGTTTTCTAATATTACACTTCACATGGCTCTCTTGTTTAAATGCAATAATTTGAAGTATATACAGGGTGTAACTGAATAAGTGTAAAACATTTAAGGAGGTGATTCCTCATCGAAAAAAAGATAGGATCTTTCATATAAAGAAACTTCATTGGAGCATCCCTTGTTAAGATACAGCCCCTTAAAGGGGGTACATAAAATTTGTATAACAATTTTTTTCACAAGCACTGAAAAAGTTACAATATTGAAATTAACCTGACGTTTTGTACTACCAAAAGACACTTAGCCAGTAATTTATTTGGTTTACCCCATGGTTGTAAGGGTGAAAAACGCAACCCCTAAAATTTATTTCCAATGTAACTTTTTGTCTTATTATTTGTTTACCATTTAAAATTTATTTCCGATAGCCTGTTTCATTCTAAACAAAAAAATGTCTCTTGGGTTTTTGCCCAAAATAAACCAGTAAGCAGCAAAACATTATTTTACGAACAACTACAGAGATACATCGTCATAAATGCGAACTGGATTTATTGTTATTTTGTAGTTAGTACCTGCATTAAACGATTAAAGGGTAATAAACAAAACTAAGTTATTAATAACAAAACACACAACATGTAGAAATCATAGTGAATGTTCAATATGTCTACCTTCAAACATTACGCATGCGTCTAGACGTCGGCGCATTGAGCCACGTATTCGCTCAAATATTCCTGGAGTCTCTGATTACCCTGCACGCATCGATGATGCGGTTTCTTAAGTCCTCTACATCGCGAACAGGAGTACGATATACCAAATGCTGTGAATGGCCCCAAATAGAGAAATCGAGAGGATTGAGATCCGGGGATCGAGCGGGCCATTTATGTGGTCCTCCTCGACCTATCCACTGATTTGCATATGTTTCAGTTAAATGCTGACGTGCTACTTGACTAAAATGGGCGGAGCCCCATCATGCATAAAAACATATCCCTTCTGACGCCCAAAGGAACTTCCTCCAGCAGTACTGGATGCACTTCTCTTAAAATTGAACGTATGCCTCACCATTTAATCGAGGAGGTAGAAAATGAGGCCCAATTAAATCATCCCCAATAACTCCGAGCCACACGTTAAGAGAAAACTGTTCTTGATGGCTAGTTTCGACAATAGCGTGAGGGTTTTCATCAGCCCATATGTGGTAATTATGAAAATTAATAATCTTGTCCCAAGAAAAACTACATTCGTCTGTGAATTCTATCGTCTTCAGAAAGTCACAATTTCTTCTAATCATTTCCAGCATCCAATTGCAAAATTCAAGACGGTTCGGAAAGTCTCGCGGTAACAGTGCCTGTACTCGTTGCAGATGGTAAGGGTATAAGAGTTGTTCCTTTAAAATTCGAAATACCGTCATATGATCAACATTTAGCTGGAAAGCAATCTTTCTAGTACTGGTAGTAGGTTGTTCTTCAATCAAATTAAGTACTGCTTCCTCAAGCTGTGGTGTTCGTATTTCTCGATGGCGACCACAATCCTGCGTTCTTTTGTCGAATGAACCATATTCTCGTAATCGTTGATGAAGTCGAGCAAATATTCTATGTGAAGGATGCTGCCGTTGAGGATACATTTCAGCATATCTTCTAGAAGCTTCTAACCCATTCCTGCGACAGACCGTAAACGTAATGCATATCAGCCATTTACTCATTTGTGTATGCCATTTTATTAACAAGTGAATTATTAAAGTAACAAATTAAGAACAGAACAACAACACACAATTAGTATTAATTCAATTTCGAAAATTCCCAAACTGACAGCGTCATACCAATTTAATTGTCACTATCGCTAATAGCGACCTACTAGATAGATTAGTTTCGTATTTTCGCATTTATGACGATGTATCTCTGTAGTTGTTCGTAAAATAATGTTTTGCTGCTTACTGGTTTATTTTGGGCAAAAAACCCAAGCAAGAGACATTTTTTGTTTAGAATGAAACAGGCTATCGGAAATAAATTTTTAAATGGTAAACAAATAATAAGACAAAAAGTTACATTGGAAATAAATTTTAGGGTTGCGTTTTCACCCTTACAACCATGGGTAAACCAAATAAATTACTAGCTAAGTGTCTTTTGGTAGTACAAAACGTCAGGTTAATTTCAATATTGTAACTTTTTCAGTGCTTGTGAAAAAAATTGTTATACAAATTTTATGTACCCCCTTTAAGGGGCTGTATCTTAACAAGGGATGCTCCAATGAAGTTTCTTTATATGAAAGATCCTATCTTTTTTTCGATGAGGAATCACCTCCTTAAATGTTTTACACTTATTCAGTTACACCCTGTATAGGTTATCTATTCGTGTCCTGAGGCAAGGTGGCTTGGTGAATAAGAATTTCGGAAAATATTCTTGTTTCGTACTTTTCAGAGAGCAATTTTTTTCGTAGTCGAGTTCTAGTTTTTGAACTTTTTTTTATTTAAATTATTTTGGCGATTTATTTTCGCGAGAAAGTGTTTGCAGTGCTGCTGTACAATCAATTTTAGTTTTAGGTTTTATTTTGTTTTAATTATTATATATATTTTTTTGCTCACTGATAATATTCATATTGATTTCGTTCCAAATCGAGGTGGAATGAACTGTAATAATATGTTTCGGAATTGTTTGGCCTGTATTTTCGTCTCGATTTATTTACTATCAAGTCATCAATGTGCTTTACTTTATTACAATTTCTCATTCCAATTTCTAAATCCAATAGGTTTTATACATTTTTGTAATAACCTTTCAAACGTTGTGTGATACCTTATTTGGTAGTTTGGGAAAAGAAAAATCCACCGTTTTAATTTTTTTTCACGTCGTCTATCCAAGGACATAAGTTATATAAATAAAATGAAAAATTTGAAGAAACCATCACGTTTATAGCCTAAACGAACATCTGAGACGTGATTTTATAAATAAATTATACGCAATTATCGAGTTAATGCTAACAAAGTAATAGCTAGTACTATATATATTCAAAATGCGCTGATTAACCCTTTCATTGATACCAACGCACATTTCAATTATTATTATTTTCTAATACTGGACTTTATGTCCATTAGAGGGCGCTATATTGCACTTAGTGTGTCGTCACTATAAATTATGAGAAGTGGTTTAGAAGATATATGATGTCACCTTAGAAATTTTAGATAGTCCCTAAATAGTATTCAAGAGCGTAGAAGCAATACCTCCATATATAGCTTTCTTTAAATTTTGACACGCCAAACAATTGGTACCCTATATAGGTAGATGAGTACAATTCATAGTCAATACTATTCATTTAGATGTACCCAAACGAAAATGTTTCTTTCGGATTGCATCAGCATTAATGGCCCCAACACCGACCCTTGTGGGACAGCATGTTTGAAGTTCGATATAGGGACAACTATTTTCAGACGTTCAAGTTTTATATTACTCTTCGAAATGATAAGCATAATGCTAGAAATTTGGTCTGAAATCATTTCAGTGAGTTAGATTTTGGTTTTGCAATAATATTTTATTATTCAAGATTGTTTCAGTGTTATCCCATCGAGAGTTTCACAATATCTTTATGACAGAAAAAAATACTGTATCGTCTAAAAAACTCATTCGTAGGGTTGCATGAATTGTCCAATATCACTGACATAAATGATGGAAAGTGATGGTTCCAATCGAGGTTCCAATACTGATCCTAGTGGGAAGCCGTGTTCAACAATTTATTAATAACGACAACTTGGTAATGATTAGATAAATAAGATTCCATAAATGACAAAGATATGCCTCTCAACACATAATGGTATAATTTGAATACATCTCCTATTATTGATATACATATAAGTTACTAGCCTCCTTCCTAAAGATCTAAAGATAATTACAACCATAACAGTAAGATTCTAAAACTGGTCAGTGATTCACTTGCTAGGCCTATCGCACATTTAATAAACGTATGTATCGAGAGCGGGATTTATCCTCAAATATTCAAAATATCACAAGTTATCCCTATACATAAAAAAGGCGAGTTTAACAATACAAACAGTTATAGGCCTATATCTATCATACCTGTTATTTTAAAAATATTTGAAATCATCCTGAAAAACAGATTATTACAATACTTTGGAAAAAACAATCTATTAAATAATGCTCAATTTGGGTACAGACAGAGAAGATCTACTATTGATGCAATCCGCGGAATGTATATAAATATTATAGAAGCTTTTGAAGAGCGTACATTATACTGTGCAAAATTTTATGACATGTCCAAAGCATTTGACACGGTTAACCATGGTCTATTATTACAAAAATTAGAAAATTATGGGATCAGAGGAAACGCCTTAAATCTAATTACAACTTATCTCGCAGGCCGTCAGCAATGTGTCAAATTTAACGGTGACATATCAAAACTTTTAAAAGTTAATTATGGAATACCACGGGGGTCAGTCCTTGGTCCATTTATATTCATTATCTACATTAATGATGCCTTTCACAGATCTTCCGATAATGTATGCTGCTCTCTTGCTAAGTGACACTCCCTCTTCCAATCTAATTTCTAACGCTAATGAATCTGAAAGCTTTATGACAAACTGGGCTACAAGCAATTATCTTACTATAAAAGGTAAAACGTATTTAAAAATAAAAAAAAATCTTGGCATTTTCACAGTATAATGACATATGGATTGATAGTATGGGGTTCATCATGTCATTTAGAGATAATTTTCAAATTACAAAAAAAAGTTGTCAGAATAATGGCAAATGCTAAATATGATGACCATTGTAAACCCTTCTTCAAAAATCTCCATATATTAACTCTGCGTTCTTGCTTCTTATATGAATGTTTGTGTTATGTCAAAAATTAAAAGGTGAAAATAAATTGACCAAGCAGGAAGACATACACTACCACGATACTAGGGCTAAAACAAATTAAGGCTACCCAAATATAGATTAAGTAATCGCAAAACTATTATTTATATCTATCTTTAATTTTTTTTTAATGTTACCAAACGAGTTCCAGACTTTTGACATGAGTTTAAACACTTTTAAAGTAAAAATTAAAAATATACTTCTACAAAATGCCTTTTACACATTTGAAGAATATTTTAATTATTTCGACTCTTTATCTAATTCGTCGTCTGTCTAATAATCATATATTTTTGTATTATTATGTTCTGTATTTATGTTATGTTATTGACCATATATTCACCATATATTGTGTTTCGATATTTACTACTATGTGTTACCATTGACTTGACGTATGCAAACATTATTTATGTATATACTGCATCAATAAATTCTATTCTATTATATTAATTGCGCTAACAAGGCATTGAAAATACCGGGGTCTTATCCACGAGCTGAGACCACATGGAAAATGTCACTTCACTAGAATTGTTACATTTCCCTCGATAAATGTCACATAACCAATATTGAGTTTCAATTTATGATATAAATAACAACGCAATGACGTACAGAAAAAAAAGTGGTAATGCATTTCCGATTGAAATGAAGGATCAAAGAGGTCATTACTACATCTTATCAATAATTCATGCGAATGCCAAGTATTTCTTTATTTAGTGAAATGTAGGTCTATTGACGACGATAAATGGTTTTCTAATAGGAAATAATGGACGGAGATCGATAATAAATAAACTCTACGTAGGTAAGGTTTTATAATCTATTAAATTGTTTGCGGATGGTTTATTCATTGCTCAGCCTTGGCATATACATACAAGCAAGATTTTGAGGTCACAAATTATATCCTCAGAAAACCTTTCGGTGAATTGAGTCTATTTGGCTTCCAAATACTTCCTAAATAAAAAACGATTGCATGTGATATGCGTAATGAATTTATTTGATGGAAGCAACTAATTTTTACATCGCGGATTCCAGATTGATTTTTCAAGTATGGCTCGATTGTTCTGGAGCGCCTCGGCAAAATGATAATAGTGTTTTTTATCCGGACAAGTACTAAGAGCTTGTAATGAAATATATTTAACCCCACTCATTACTATATTCTGAATGAAAGCAGTTATTGTTTTATCTTCATTCGATACTATTATGTAGAAATTACGTACTTCAAGTTAATTGGTTTAGCGGGAACAAATTTAAAAAAATTGCCGACGTTTCGACGTTTATTTATCTTCTTCTTCAGGGCTTCAAGGTCCCATCAGTCCCATACGTATTTCCAATGAAGTAAAAAAATCCCGGATTTTCGACCATTATGTAGAAATTGCGTCCTTCAAGTTAATTGGAGATTTGGTTCAGCGGGAACATGGACAATAAAAGTGGTCCAAATTTTTAAAAAATTGACAACGTTTCGACGTTTACTTATCGTCTTCTTCAGGGCTTCAAGGTCTGCACAGCATCAATCCCATACGTATTTCCAATGAAGTAAAGAAATCCCGGATTTTCGACCATTATGTAGAAATTGTATCCTTCAAGTTAATTGGAGATTTATTTTAGCGGGAACAAGGTCCAAATTTGAAAAAATTGCCGTCGTTTCGACGTTTATTTATCGTCTTCTTCTTTTTTTACTTCATTGGAAATACGTATGGGACTGATGCTGTGCAGACCTTGATGCCCTGAAGAAGACGATGAATAAACGTCGAAATTTTTTTAAAATGTGGACCACTTTTATTGTCCTTATTCTCGCTAAACCAAATCTTCGATACTATGTCGACGACGAACCAACATGCTGTTCCAGACGTGGGCTTTGAGAAATGTAAACCTATTGCTAAAACCAGACTGAAGGGCGGGCGTCCGTGCAGACTTCTCATTGAAAATTCGTAAAGAAATCTTGGACATGGATATCGGTTTGAAACCTCGTCTGAAACTCTGGCAACATATGCAGAAAATATTGAAAAAAAACATTTTGGAAAGAGTTTTCCTGAAAATTGATTTGCTAATTCGAGAACGGTTAGAGATAGAGAAATTCTGCGAACGCCAATCGATTCAGAATGGCCGAATTAGTCTAGAAACAAATCGGAGAGAAAAAGTTGAAAATAAATTTCATTTAAAATCCAAAGTGGTCGTATCGATCTTCGGTTTGAACCAAAACGTTGGAAATCTCGTGTATATTCCGGAAATATAGCATATGTGGTAACTCAATCCAACAGATTGACCGTGAAACGCGAAAAACCGAGAAAAATCACAGAAAGTTACTCCCGTCAGAAAATGATGCAACTGTCAAATATGTAAAAAAAAACTATATACAGCTACCCGGAAAATGACTTTTTTCAACATAACATGACCCGCTAAATCCAAAAAATTGACGATCTCCTCGATCGGAGCGCAACTAGGGGAGTTATGGATATGTTTTCGAGATCGCATCGACGTTTCGAGACTTTGCGACATCATAGCTTCCGTAGCTGCACTTTTTTGGATTTAGCGGACTTCTTGACGTCAGAAAAAGTTATTTACCATAGGGCCCCACCTTTATTTCTTAAACGTCAACATTCACAGGGACGTTTTCAAAATTGCGTTTTATCATGCTGCTACCATGCAGACTTATCTACGAAAAATCGTAAAAAAATCAGGAACGCAGATATCATAATTATCACAGTCACTACTAAGAAACAAACAACACAAACAGTATTGCAAAGGGAATCATTCGCAATTGAATATTGTTTTTAAAAATAATATCACGACCATTGTAGTGATTCAGACATGCAGAACACGTGACCTGAACAATGTTGCCAAGCAAGATTCTGGCATGCACGGTTTACAAAGCTGTCTACGGACGAAAGTTCGTTAGATTCTATACATATATCTTATATCTATATCTAAACTCGAACGATATGGAAACCTTTGAAGTTCTTTGAATCATATCTCTTGAATAGGACTCAGTTTGTTTTACTCAACGGCACTAACAGTCCTTCCTATACCATCACACAGGGAGTTCCACAGGGATCTGTCTTGGGACCTATGCTTTTCAATGTATTTGCAAATGACCTCATATATTTTGTAGAAAATATTCCGAATGTCAAGATTATATGTTACGCTGATGATACTAACATCATTATATCAGGTGACAGCCAACAATCACTGATCTGTTCTACAGAAATTGTATACGATAACATAATACGATGGTCAGAAAATAATAATTTCCTATTGAACCACAAAAAAACAGTGTTGACATATTTCGGGCACAGACGACAAGACCCACCTATAATATTTAAAGATACAGAAAAACAATTACTCTGTTCTGAAAACGTGAAACTACTAGGAGTTATTTTTGACAGGCAATTATCATGGACAGAGCATACCAACCAATTATGTAAGAAACTTCGAAGTGCCTGCTACAGCATCAAATAGTTGAAAAATCATTGCAGCAAACACATTCTCATCACACTGTATTATGCCAATTTTCACTCCCACATGAGATATGGAATACTAAGTTGGGGAAACAGTGCTAATGTAAACAGAGTTTTTATTTTACAAAAATACGTGATACGCATTATTGGGAATATTGATAAGAGGGCTAGCTGTAGAGAACTTTTCAAAAAACTAAAAATCCTGACATTATTTAGCGTATATATTCTGGAGGTGTGTATATATTTCTATAATAATTATAAAAACATTACAATGTGCTTGCCAAAACATGATCATAACACTCGTTACCGCAATATGTTACAGCCCAATTCTCACTGCTCCGCACTTTATCAAAAAAGTTTTTATTTTATGGGGTGCAAATTATACAATAAATTAAATCCGGATATAAAGTCAGCACCAAATGTCAGAATATTCATAAATAGACTGAAAGAATTCTTAATTGAAAAGTGCTGCTACTCACTAGATGAATTTTGATAATTTTTATGGATGCATGTGTACTTATTTATAGTATAGTATTTTGTATTATTTATTTGTTTTCTCTGACATAATACGTACTAGTCAAACTGTTTCGTCCAAAGTGTACTCCATTACATGGTTTTAGTTTTCCTTTTTCTGCGTTACTATGTAACAATTTTCATACTGTGTTATATCTCATAATTTTGGTATATGCATTCTGTGTTTTTTGACATGTTTGTCCATTTATATTTCCTTGTGAATATGTAAAATGGTAAACGAATAAAGTATCTATCTATCTATCTATCTATCTATATATATTTATAGTCGAAGGGTAGTCGTTGCTGAATGGACTACCTAAGTCTGACGTCAAAAGTGGGTGGAGCTTAGCGAATCTTTCCAAACAATTCAGGCATCTTTACCCTTTTTAATGATTTTATTATCATTATCGAGGACTTCATTTATAGAGAATACTTTAAAACATGTTTTGAAGCCATTCTATATCTGAAAGATGATGAGTAACTATATTTCAATTGAAAAAATAACATTACCTCAACAAACAACAATTCTTGAATTTTCATTAAAAACCTTACCTACCTGACATACATACTCAAAAATGTACGCAATTATCCTTATTACCAACGGAAGCAGGAACAATAAACATATAAATAATTTCCTATGGCTTTTTAACATGTTAAATCGATTTGTTTGGAAAAGTTCGCTAAGCTCCGCCTACTTGTGACGTCAGGACTTAGGAAGTCCATAGTTAGGTATACAACTAGAGGATATTGGGGTTTCTAGCAAAGAAAAAAGAAAACTCTTTTTAGATTATTCCAATCTTTCGGGAGTATTTATACCCATCATCAGGGAGACTACAATGGAGGAACAATACAGGTGAGTTAATTTTTGTAATTACAGTTCATATTATTCGTACCTTTACCTGGATTCACAATGTACGAACAATACAAATGTTGTGTAACATCATGGAAACCATTCTCAACATAGATGTAAGTTACAATATGAACTGTAATTACAAAAAATAACTCACCTGTATTGTGCCTCTATTGTAGCCTCCCTGATGATGGGAATAAATACTCCCGAAAGCTTGGAATAATCTAAAAAGAGTTTTCTTTTTCCTTTGCTGCAAACCCCAGTATCCTCTATTTGTGTATATATATATATATATATATATATATATATATATATATCAGTATTCTATTTGTATATATATATAAGTATCCTCTATTTATATATTTATATACAGTATCCTCTAGTTGTATATATATATATATATACAGTATCCTCTATTTTATATATATAATATATATATATATATATTTTTTTTTATATATATATTATATTTTTTTTCTTCAATTTCTCGGAATAAGGGTCTGATTCAGTCAATTAATATAATTTCTCTTAACTACGTTTCGACATGATATTTGTCATCATCAGGTTAAAACACTATACAGATATTTTTATATTGTGTTAAATAACTTTACGTTACATTTCGAACCATATATTTTTAAAGAATTATTTTAGTGCATACATTTCAATATTGTGTTAAGTCAAACATGTCTCAAATTCCATATTTTTTATTTTAGTGTTTTAACCTGATGATGACAAAGACCATGTCGAAACGTAGTTAAGAGAAATTATATGAATTGACTGAATCAGATCTTTATTCCGAGAAATTGAAGCAAATATATATGTAAAAAAAATAAAAAAAATAAAATATATTTTATTTGGGGTAAAAAATTATGAAGACGGACATATTTCAATAAACTTCACAATGAAGATTTATTTCTGAAAATAGAACCAATATATCATTCACTCGTATCTTTGGGGCGATATTGCGATTTGTATTGGCTAATGATTACAAATTATGATTTGGCATAATCTACTTAATATTATACCCAGCAATATTTAGGCATGCCCCGTATATCTTCAAATAACTATTGACCTCACTCCAGGTACCGAATAAATACATAATAATAAAAAATCGAGCTTATTAAATAATATATAATTTGTCTAATCATATAATGCCGTATCATTAACATGACATTATACGAGTAGTTGAAGAAATGACAGGTTATTAAAATAATTGCTTTGAAAGGCAATCTAACGAAATCCCCTAAGGGGAGAAATAAATTTTATATTTGTAATGCCACCTTGGCTTTTACCTTTTCTGGTAATACATTCCTACCACGAATATATCATTTCGAACGAATGCTGTTATTATACCAAAAAATATAGTCATTTGGGGAAAAGAAAATAATAATGATTTAATGAACGAATCTGCTGCGTTCTCCTTGGCGCAGCCTAATTCTATGGCATTACTAAAAATACTGGAGTAATTCTTCCATTCAAAAGAAATGTTTCGGTAGTTATATTCGAAATAATTATAATATTTGGGAGTGTGGGAAGCACCATGTGAACTAAACGTAACAAAGAAACTGAAAGGGAGTAATAAAAACATTTATAATATGATACGCGAAAAAATCAATCACCAAAGACATCAACAGGAAATGAAATTGGACCAAGTTTATGCATTATTCACGAAAAAACAATAAATAGAGGATAATTTATAGGTTGTTTCACTGAAATTGTTCTATCCATCAGTAAAACACATTTTTTATTGATTCAAGAGTGCCAGATATTTTTTGTATATTATCATTAACATAACTTTTCATTCATAATAGCTACAAAAACAGTAATTTTGTAACACCCAGGAAGGTGTTGTTTTTTTAAACAGTAGTTTGGTCTCAGGGTGGGTAAAGAGTTTTTTTTTAATTGAATTTTAGTTCTACGAAGAAAAATGATAGTTGTCTCTCAAAAAATGTCTTTCACGAGGACAGATCGTATTATTGTATCGGAATGAAGCGCCAATTAAATTGTTACATAGTATCGAAATAATCAGCCGATGTATAGTCTGGAGATACTTGACAATTCATTCGTCATGTGTGGTCGCGCTAGCGGATTTTCGGGAAATGTGAAGAATGGCTAAATTGTGCTTTGGGCAGTATTATACGGCTACGAGGCCACTTGACAGCCAATCAGAATAAGCCAATCATCGGAAATAAATATATCGAAATTTTGAGCGACTTTTCGGGAGCTAGAGTTTATATTATATTAAATAACGGTAATTTCGGCGAGTGTCGATAGCGATGTTATACGAGAATAACATAAAAATACCTTTGGGATTACTTAGATATGAAAAAATGTAGCCTGTCATGGAAGGAAAAATTGTTGCAGACTTGGTGACTTGCGACACTTCTAGTAACCCATGAAATAACCATAGTGCAAAGCTTTCATTAGAATACGAGGGTGAACATTTGAACAAGTCATAGAAAGACTAAGCTTCTTCTAGCCACAATAAAGTACAAGAGTTAGGTTGACAGAAAAAATGTATACAGTATATAGTGATGGATATAATGATATTAAACAGAACTCACTCTTCCTCTATCCACTGGAGGAAACTGAGCTTATTGATTTTCTCAAGTCTATTTTGCCAAAAAATTCCAGTGACGTAGACGGTTTGCCAGGCAAAATCTTGTTGAACATTGCATAAAATTTAATCGTACCACTCACTCATTTGGTGAATCTATCTTTTGTTTAAGGTGTATTTCCATCGTGCCTCCAACATGCAATAGTAGTTCCTCTTCATAAAAAAAATTACAAGCACTTGATTTCCAATTATAGACGTATTGCATTATTGTCCTCATTCTCTGAAATGTACAAGAAGTCCTATCAACCAAGACTTATGTCATTCTTTAGGAGATATAGTATCATTTCAAAGGATCAATACGGATTCCAAGTTGGTTTATCTACATGTCATTCTTTCTCTAACCAATCATATTTATCCAAATTTGAAAATGGTGACAAAACGATGGGCATTCTCTTTGATATGACACGAGCTTTTGACACAAACTGCTTCCTGATAAACTTTATAACCTTGGGGCTCGTGGTCCAAGTCTAAATTGGATAGAAACATATTTGACTGGGACAACTCAATCTGTTAAGGTGAGACTTGAATCTGGAACTTATTTCTCTGAAACCTGTGACATTGTAACAGGAGTTCCGCAGGGTAGTGTCCTCGGACCCACCATCTTTCATTCATTTAAGAAATGAAATGCTCAAAGTCATCTTCACAAAAAATTCAATATAAATTGAGAAAAATTGGTAGACCACAGGCAAAAACAACTACTTTCCTCGCAAATACCACGCAGAACGTTGAATGATATTCACCCGAAAATCCATGCAAACTTCCATATAAATGGAAAAAGATTGCAAATGTTTCTTTCTGATAAGCTCGATTGTGTTTAATTTATGTCAGGCCCGCCTAACAATCCGTATACCGGTTTCAGGCTTTTTTGGCCCTCATCAGTACGGAGTAGTCACCAGCCAGAGATCCGTAGAGCTCTGGCCGAAGCGAGACACAACATAAACAAAATCACCATCGAGCCTATAACATATGTAGGTACGCCGGAAAAGATAACTTTCAACTAGCGGTACCTAGTGACAGAAAGAAACACTCCATACATTTCGCCTACCTCGATAGGATTCTAAATAAAAGATTCCTTCTCAGTAGGAGCGGCAGTTGCTCGACCAGCGTATTCATTTATTTGGAATATTTCAAATGTGAATCTCCAGAATTGTACTGTACAGTTTGCTGATGACACGTCCTTCTTACTTAGCTGTGCTTAATATGAAGGACTGGATCAGCAGGCAACACTATTGCTCCAGAAATGGTCTGATATTAAATAGTACCAAAAAAAACACTATAACCTTTATTATACTATAGCCTACTAATTAAAGCAGATGGAAAAACTATTGAACATAAAAAATCTGCTAAATTCTCAGGATTGAACATTGACTCTCTACTGACTTGGTGGGATCATATTGACAATATTCCGAATAAATTATCCAGTCACTGCTTTTTAATCTGGAACCTTCGGAATTATGTGCCTATCAACATCCTAATGAGTTACTATCATGCGTATGTCCATTCCACTATCAACTATGGCTTAGTATGTTACGGTAACTCCAGTAAAATAAATGAATTGAAAACCATGTGCTTCAAAAGGATATTGAGAACCGGGTGCTTCAAAAAATATAATGATTCTTGTAGAGAGCTGTTTGCCAAATTACAAATTTTAACTGTTGCATCCATGTATATTTTCAATTGTGTCACATACATTAAAACGCACTGCGATAAAATTCTGAACAGGAATAGTCTACACCCTGAGACAAAACTATAATTTTTTTAGTTCCAAGTCATGAAGTGGCAGCCATATCTAACGGGCCTCATATCATGTCGATCATATTATATAATAAGCTCCCAATATCCATAAAAAATAACAAGCTTGGAGTCTTGAAAACAATTTAAAAAAATTGTTTCTTGAAACGACATTGTATTCTCTAGATGAGTATTTTCAAGCGGAACTATGAACATGACACTATGAATAGTTCAATATTTTGTTTATACCACTTCTACTGAATGTTTGTGATTTCTATATATTAGTGTGACTTTTTATTACTTCTTATATAACTTCAATTTTAAGTGCACCGTATTTTTTATATTTCATAACTGACGATTTACATGCTTGTAATAGTCTAAGAAAATAAAATATCTGTATTTGCATAGGATTATTGGAAAGTAGAGTTGTTGCAATTTGGGCTCTTTTATCAAAGCATTCTGGTTTGGATGATTTGTTTCGAAGTGTTTCCATTTTGGTTAGATAACTGTAACTTTTACCTTATATTTTATTTCCTCAACAAGTGTCGAGAAATGAATTTCGATATGTTGTTAATAAATTTTGGTTGTAATACATTTTTGAATTTAATATAAGTATTGAAGTTTCTTTTGTGTCTTATTTAAGGTGATGGTAAAAGAAGATAACATTTTCAAGACGGACAGACAGAAAAAGTATCGAAATATTTGTTTTTCAAGAGGAAAGTTATTGAAAAAAAGATGCGCATTTATGAAGCCACAGCCGAGTCTTCGTTTTGGAGGACAATTGGTGACTAAAATAGAGAACAGTGTCTTGAAGAAAGTCCGAACATTTGAACTTATTGAATTCCAATTGATCAGTAAATCATAAGGTCAGGTTGTACAATTTGGTGACAGCAGCGAATATGAAAGTCGTTTGTCTTCAGACATACAGTGGGATGTTGAACAAATAATAATAGTAAATTTTCATAACATTTTCTCATATTTTACATACATCATATACGTTTTAGTACAATTTAATCTCCACAGAAATATGTGTCTATCCAATTAATTAGATTGTTATATTAGTAATGTTAATACTGTGATTTTATTATATTTTATCAAAAATATATTGCACTTTGATCAAATTCTGAGACACCCACTAAAAATTAAAAAAGCTGTTGAGTCCAATATGTTTTATTCATTTTTCCAATATGGAATCGCATGTATCATTCCATTTCCATTACTGCCAGCCGTTTGTATAAAAAATATTTATGCCAGCTGTAATAGCCCGAATAAATGAATTTCAAACAACAATGACCGGTTTGGATTGAGATATGATGCGGGTTATATTATATTACAAAAAATAGCATTTCCAATTACTTTTTCCATTCCATTTCATTCGCTGATATCGAAATATTATCGAATATGCTAATTTTTTATAAGTACCAGCATGTTATTTTACGAATGAATTGATTTTGGCAACGATAATATTCAAACGACTATGGGGTCGATAGATTTTATCGCATTAAACAATTTCACGTTGTCGATGGATTGGATATTATTCGTTCTCGATCCCTAGTTGGGTTGGCGATATTTATAATTTTTCACTATTGCTTGCAGTCGTCCAAAAATAGTTCTTAAAAATTTTTTTTTTTTAAAGGTACTATTGTATTGGAAATGTTGATAGTCTACCAGCATTGTATATGCTAATATCTGAAGAGGTCCCTTCAAAATCCGAAACGTTGCTGCAAAAGTCTAGGAAGATTGTCAACAATATGCTCATGTATTATTTTGTATCTTAAACCCAAACTGGAGATATTGTAAATATCAGTATTGCAAATGCTCTTAATGAAACATGGTCTGGATGTTCTGGGTATTACTGAAACATGGTTGAATGAAAACATATCTGATGCAGCAGTAAAAATTGACAACTATAATTTTATCAGACTGGATCGTGGTAATAATCGTCGTGGTGGGGGTACTGGTGTCTACATCAGGTCAACACTTAAGGCAAGGTTAGTGGCTGAATTTTCCCAATCTGAGGTGAATATTGAACAACTTTGGGTAGTAATTGATATTGCAAATAATAACTATTTGATTGGGACAGTCTACAGACCTCCAGGTGGTCAAGTTTTGGATGCTATAAATTCTCTAGAGCACTCAATTGCTTCAATGTTCCCCGATACAGATAATATTATATTAATGGTTGATCTCAACTTAAACTTAATGCAAGTGACACCAGCAACAGACTTGCTCACAGATTTGTTGGATTTATTTAATATTACTCAAATAATAAAAGCCCCAACACGTATTACTAAAAACTGTAATACCTTATTAGATATCATAGCAGTTGGTGATATTGACTTGATTGATGGTGAAGCACAACATGTCGACATGCATCAAGTCACTGATCACTAACTGGTGTTTTGTCAACTCAAAATAAAAATTCCTCAAAATAAAATCAAGTATGTAATTTACAGAGACTTCAGTGCATTCAATCAGGTTGATTTCGAAATGGAATTACAAATGCAGAATTGGCAAGAAATATTTTTTACAGAGGATATTGACATAAAAGTTGATATATTAACTAATAATATTAAATCTGTTTTTGATCGTCATGCTCCGCTTAGGAAAGTAAGATTGACTAAACCGAGGGCTCCTTGGACGACTAATAATTTAAAGATCATGAAAAAACAAAGAAATAAATTACTTGCCAAGTACAAATCAACAAAAAACTTGGATGATTGGGAAGCATACAAGCGAGCAAGAAATGATTTCACCGCGGCAGTTAGGACTGAGAAGCAGAATTATTTGAATGGAATTCACAGAACTAAAAAGAATCGGAAAGATACCTGGAAAGCACTTGAACAGTTGAATATCCATTCTAAGAAATCTGATAAATCAGTACCACCTGACTTGAATGATGCTGAAGCTATCAATTGCCATTTCATTAACTCTGTCAATGCATTAGAGTGTCAAGTTGATGATGATCTTGTACAGTATTATAATACCCATAAAGTGAATCATAACCTAGACCACTGCAAAATTGAACCCTTTCGGGTTCTGGAGGCTGTAGATAGTATCAAATCAAATACAGAAGGTTCTGATGGAATAACCCTCCATATGATAAAAATGTGCTGCCCCTTTTTATTGCCATTTATCGCTCACATATTCAATTGCTGCCTACTTGAGGGATATTTTCCTATAAATTGGAGAAATGCAGTTATTTTACCGTTACCAAAGGTCTCAAATCCTAAATGTCTGTCTGATCTGAGACCTATCAGTAGGCTTCCAGTGCTATCCAAGATGTTCGAAAGACTGATTTTCAATGAAATTTTACGTTTCCTCACAGAGAATGAACTATTTTCTGATTGCCAATCTGGTTTTAGGTCTGGGCATAGTACAATTACAGCATTAACTAAAGTATTAGATGATATATTTCAGGCAACTGATGGTAGCAATACATCATTACTGGTTACATTAGACTATAGTAAAGCTTTTGATACCCTGGGTCATAATCTATTATTGGCGAAACTAAATTATTACTGTTTATCTAAGGAAACCATAGGATTAATTGAAAGCTATCTCTCCAACCGATGTCAGTATGTTGTCCTAGAGGACACCAGTTCAAGTGCAATGCCATTACCTCGACGAGTTCCTCAGGGCTCAATACTAGGGCCGCTACTCTTTTTACTTTATACTATGGATCTAAAAGAACTTTCTGGTGACTGTTATATACATCAATTTGCTGATGATACTCAAGTGTATGCAAGTTTCAACAAAGATAAAGCTGACATGGTCATTACAAAAATCAATACTCTTGATAAAATATTGAAATACTCCAATAAACATGGTTTGAAATTAAATCCCACTAAATCACAAATGATATGTTTTGGTAATAGTGATTATGCTACTGAAGAAGTGGTAATCAATGGTGTGAGTATAAATAATAATAAAAAATTTAGGACTATTCATTGATGATGATTTACGGTTCAAAACGCATATTAAGCATATAGTCCAGAAAAGCTATGTCATTAAGAAATCTTTACCGCAACAGAACAATACTAAACAAAGAATTGAAAGAACAGTTATGTGAATCACTAGTTTTGAGCCACTCAAATTATGGCGATATTATTTATGGACCATGTCTTGATATTCGAACTTCAACTAGAATTCAAAGAATTCAGAACTCATGTATTCGTTTCATCTGTTCACTAAGATTACGAGACCACGTAACTCCATTCAGAGCTGAACTAGGGTGGCTTGATATGCAGGACAGAAGGAAACTTCACCTTGCATGTTTTGTTCATAAAGTATTAGAAAAAGGAACTCCCTCGTATATTAGAAAAAAAAATGTCATATAGGTCGGTTGTGCATGATGTAAACACCAGAAATAGAAACCTACTTGTAATACCCAGGCATAACACTGCTGCATTCAAAAGGTCATTTTCTCATTCTGCGGTAAAAATATTTAACTCCATACCAACTCCTATCAAGAACAAATCATTTTATGGATTTAAAAGAGCCTTTAAGGAATACCTTATGGTTCTATAACATTTTTGTTTTATATGTTGTAATTATATTAACGTTCTCCCTTTACGCATTCTTTGCATTATTTACATGTTACATTTTAGTTATTTGAACATACCTGTTACTCCCGTGATTGTTAATTATAATATATATATGTAGGTATTATTCTGTATGAAATAATTTATTTGTAACTGGTACTCGGTTGAGTTGAGCAGTCTAACTGGACTTCGCCGAGGATAATTAAAATAAAGACATTTTATTATTATTATTATTATTATTTGTAAATATCTGAAGATGGTTCTTGAATATTCAAAACATTGATTATTCGCATTTCGGACGTCCATCGTCTCGATGGATTTAAAAGTTTTTCACGACGTTTCGAATGCTTGTATCTGCAATCGTCTTTAGGTGAATACAGTAAAAAACGCATAGCAAATCTCGTTCGCCCAGGTACTACATGATATATAATTCAGCGTCCTATATAATTGTACCCGTTACTTTTCAATTACTGTTCAATTATTAATAAGGTGGGCGTTCAATGTAGTGTATTTTGTTTAGAATTGTATCGAGAAACGGTTACACTTTGAGAACTCAAATTCAGTAGGTAAACTCAGAGAGTACTAATTGAAAATATTGAGATTGAATTATTTTCGAATATTGCTTCTTTTTTATTTCAAATGAAAGACCCATGAAAATAGTTCAACTTCCGATTGAAAGCGAATCTCCAGACAATTTCGTTTGGGTCATTATGGTTTTCCAAATATCAATTGCAGAAGCATGAAAAAGTCTTGCGGCGAAATCCTGTGAGCAGCAGTTGCGGAGATAACTAATTTTATTTGAATATTTTAAGATTTTAAAAATACTTCATAAATTATGAAAAATGAAAAAAAATTAAAGACAAGCTTTTATTTATACAAATACATTAAGAAAGAAAAATAATTTCTTTCATTGATTGATGTAGGTTATTATTATATCCTAAAACGTATTTCGATCGGCACACACCAAGACCACAGACGCTACTGGTTTTTAATCTTTCAGAGCTATTAAAACGCAAATATAACGCGTGATTTATGACCTCCCATCGTATAGACACACCCCCAAGCATTGCTGTCCGTTTTGATTGGCCCAGACGAATCGGCGACAGAAGTCACTCAAGTCCACGTTGACTATCGGCTCATTTGATCTTCCCTTCGCCGACGGCGAATGTTTACGAGTAGTACACATTATTTTTCGTTCTGTTTCTTCGCATATACGCTCGTGTTAGCGAAGTGAGTTTTTATTTGCTCCCTATAGAAACAGCTTCTGCAATTGATATTGGATGGACTATAACTTGTAATACGAAATGGGCGGAGAATAGCTTAATTCAAACATATAGCGTGAAATAGTTCCTACTTTACCAACATTCTTACTGATTTCTTAGTCCTGCCGTTTCCGGATAGAGAGCGCCATTGTAAATTTCATTCATCCAGGGCCTACTATACTATGATGAAATACGAATGTGATTTTGATAACGTCTTCAGAAGTAGCAAGATAGAGAAAATGAAAGTTTCGGATTCGGAGATTATTCATAATCGTATCATGGAGAATAATTTGGGGAAGAGTAAATAAAAATCAACCATCAGTGACGGGGTCCGGAGGTTCAATCTATATAATATAACGAAGCTTTTACTGATAATAGGCACACGAGAAATAATTTTTCTAAACTTCCTTCTGAGGGTATAGTGCACCTCTTTGCCAGTTAATTTATTCAATATTCGAAAATTGAGTTTTTTCGCAAAAAGCTGATATTTTTACAAGCTTTTACCAACTATCTATTATGAAATGTTTGTTAAAGGAAAAACAAAATGGCGGAAAAGTTTCGTGATTATAGGACGCTTTTTTTCAAAATTGGTATGTGGGTGTTCTTTGAGTCGAAGATAATTAATTTTTTGTCAAAATTCATTAATTTAAGATGGCGTCTCCAAGATGCTTCAAAATTGGTGTGTCGGAGTATTTAGGGTCGGAGATTATGATTTTTTGTCAAAATCCATGAATTAGAGATGATGAGTTTTGTGATTATGACCCGATGATTCTATTCAAAATTGGTATGAGGTGGTTTTTGGGGTCGAAGATTATCAAATGTTTGTCAGAATTAAAGATAAAGGATTTCATGAATGACTAGAAAGAACTGAATAAAAATGATAAAAAATTAAAAACAAACTCTTACACAAATGCACTAAAAAGGAAAAACATATTTCTTCAATTGTTTGACCACCTAGGTCAACAGATTCATAAGCTTGCCGCAAATACAAACTAGGAATTCTTGCTCCTTGATATTTAGAGTTTTTAGGGTGATGTGTAGTCCGGGTTTTTGGGGTCGCAGATTATGATTTCGTTGTCAAAATCAAAAACATTCAGAATGGCAGCTCCAATAAACTTCTATTAAAAGGCAAATATGCGTTGCTTTAAACATTACTGTCTGTACAATGCTTGTAACCATTGAACACTCAACACAATAATGAACTGTAACAATTCGATTTTGAAGTATTGGAACGACATATGGTTTCTTTGGTGTTTTGAAGGCGCGTAGTACACATTATTCCATGGAAGTATTTTTTTCTTCAGATATGTGACGTAGGTGAATTATTGTAGTATTATATATGTGATTATATACCTTGAAAGAATTCACCTAATCAAATGCAGTTATCTAACTAATCAAATCCCAGTACAAAGAAAAATTCAGCGAACAACATATAGGACGTAAAAAATATCATTTCTTTCTTTCTATTTTTTATTATACAGCATCTTCTATCCATGGAGGGTCGTAACATTTTTCCTTGAGGACCTTGTCTGATTATTTCCTCCAGTACACAATCCATATGAAATATTGCTGACGTAGGAACCATTTTTTCTATCCACAAAATTTCGTCTCTTTCTCAACGAATATTGAGAAATAGAAATATTCTAGTCGTTCAGAATGAACCGTAAAAATACCACAGATATTGGAAACTGCTTTTTTGTGAAATTTTAGCAAGTTCTGTAAGACATTTTTTTTTCTCAAAAATTATAAGCTGCAACTTCCAACTCTGATATCTTCTGTTGTAATAATTCAACCAGTGTAAAGATTATTCATTGATTTCATAAAAATCGGTTCATTCCCACCAACTTATTCAAACAAACTAACACAAAAGTCGCAATCAATATACACATGAACCTGGGATTCAAAATTAATATATGCCCGGTTGACAATGCGACATTTTCAAAATAATTCACTAGAAGTATATTAAAATTCAAAATCTAATAACGATTCCTCTGCCGCTGGCGCTGGAATAATATATTCTATCGTGAAATCTGTAACGAGGATTTTCTTATTTCACCTTTACAGGACAACCCAACTGGCATGTTGCCAAGCCCGCCAATATAATTACGAATCTCTAGGTTAATTTTTTTAACCTTTGTTGGACCTCGTAATAATGGATATAACAACGTTTGATTTTATTTTCAAAGAACGTTATTTAGGAATAACTATTTCACGAATCATTTCTTCCTGATTAATTTCCAAACCAAATGATAATTGATATTTCAAGACAGCTATTACATGGAGTATGTAACTTCATCGGCAACAGTGCCCGCCGGCTATTGTCTCGTAGTAGAAATTAGTCTCGACTATAATTACTCATTTGCACGTTGGAGACTTGGATTAATATTCACTATAATGCATGGTGGCTCCTCTATTGGATTAGTTTCATAAGCCATATTTGTCGTTTATATATTTATTTACTTTTTCTTTGCATACATAAAAAATAAGTACCTGATTTTCCACTGGTGTTTGGGAAGAAGCCAGTACTTCATCGCATACTAGTAGATTAAAAAGATATTCTAGTTTTTTTTAATATTTCATGATTGAAAAATATTTTTCTGTATAATTTTTTTGACTTGGGGAATGAATTCCAAATCATTCAAACAAAAAACCCAAAAATAACGTGTGTGATTTAAATGTGTGAACTCAAACTGATTCCTCTTCATCAGATATCCTCAATGGTTAACGCCACGTACAGACAGTAGCGGTATGAAAGGACGTGATATCCTGAAACATGTCCCCGCATCAAAGCATCCGTAAAAAAGGAAAACGAATCAACAATCGCTCAAAATGCAAAGTGCCGTACTTCTGCTGAACGTGACGTAATTTTTTTATATACAGGATGACGTTCGACTGCCTTATCACGCCATTCGATCTGAATCTATAAAATCCACGGGTTCATTCTCGGTAAAACCGCCATTGTTATCCAATTATGTGAACGTGAACCAGGACCGGATCGACTCATCTGGAACGCTCTCTGGAGAAACTTTGATTACTTCACAAGTAAAATTAAAAAAATACGAACCCTTGAAAACATGCACTGAATGAAATGGAAAACCTATAACGTTCCCATTGCATCAGTAAAGTTATAATTTATTAATATGTATTTATTCTTTATTTAGATTCTAACAACAATTCATGGGAGTAGCAAACAGTAGAGCAGCCTTTTTTGCACTTTCCCTCGAAGAAATAAATGATTTCTATCAACAGAACTTCTGAATGTCAATAGGTTTCCCCAATATAGTCATAGGAAACTTTTATGGGAATTATATTGATTGCTAGCAAAAATAAGCAAAATGTTGGTGCAGACCTGTAGATTATATACCGCACAGAACGTAGTCAAGTAGTGAAGACCCACGATATTTCAATGACCAATGAGATAGATTCGGGTGTGCCGCAAGGATCGGTTCTAGGTCCAACTCTGTTTTTATAATACATTAATGATCTATCAAATCTTAACATTTCTGGTAAACTAACATTATTTGCAGATGATACTACAATTTTGTGATCTTAACGGGAAAATGCCTAGCAAAAATGGTCTTGGTGTGATTCAAACCTTTTATTATTTCATACCTCAAAAACGAATATTGTCTCCTTCAAATGTACTCTTCACGATGTAACCCTAGAAAATGATATCATTGAGAATAAAGATTGTACCAGATTTCTGGGTTTAAATATTGACAAGAAACTGAAGTTTGATATACACATAAAACAAGTGAAAAGATAAATTTCTGTCGGATGTTATGCAGTCAGAGTAATACGCCTTGATTTAATCTCATTTGTGTTATGGTACTCCTTTTTGGGGAGTGTGTAGCTTATTTTTGCTGGACTCGGTCCTCAAAATTTAGAAAAGGGCTTTAGAAATATTGTTGAAATTGGACCACATGATTCATGCAGGCAACTATTCATTGATATGAAGATACTGACTGTTGTCGCTCTTCTTATTTTGGAAACTGTTTGTCTTGTAAAAAACATATTCTGAAATTCGAAACAATTTCTTCTGATTATTCTAAGCTCTAGAAATAATTTGAAATTACCCTCACCTTCGTCATCTCTAATCAAGGATTCGTTTATTTATAGCGGAGTTAAGATGTATAATAATTTGCCAATCGAAGTCAAAGACTCTAATGTAGATATTGTGGGTTTTAGAAAAAACATAAATAATCTACTGTGTAGAAGACCGTATTATGTTCTACAATAATTTTATGACGATAATCTGATGATAGTTTGACTATTTTGTATTGTATATTCATTTATATTTTACATTGTATATTTATTGATTATTAATTGTGTATAGGTACTTGCGGTTTTATTTTTTGAAACTGTAATTCAATGACCGGAACACTGTGTTTTGCTTTTTTAATATTTTTTTATATACCTACCTGTATTTGAAGCTTTGTCAACAAGATTATTATCTTCAGACTATAACTATATTTATTATTATTATTATTTCTCAACTTGGCCTCATGGCAGAAATCAATCAGAAACTTTTCAGTCAGACCAATGAAAAAACCCACCCTTAAATTTACCAAAGAAGTAGAAGATAAAAACTTTTTAACAAAAAATTAAACCGACGAAAAAATCAACTGAAAAGCAAAAAAAAAAAACATTCTCAGTCTAAATGATAATTGAGCTCCTAAACTAATGTAAGTAACTGATTTTGAGTCGGCGCCAAACAAACAATTATCGAAGATCATTATCTATGACAGAAGTCATCAAAACGCAGCCGTGCATCTCGCTGCCATCATTTTACGCTTCACCTAATTCAATTGCTAGTTTGTTTGGCGCCGACTCAAAATCAGTTACTTACATTAGTTTAGGAGCTCAATTATCATTTAGACTAAGAAGGTTTATTTAATTTTTTGCTTTTCAGTTGATTTTTTCGTCGGTTTAATTTTTTGTTAAAAAGTTTTTATTTTTTACTTTTCAGTTCCGTATTTCGTCGGTTTACCAGTTGAATAATATGATTATCTACTTTTACTATTTGTTGTAATATAAATTATTTTCGTTGTTCTGGTTAGTTTATTTCAATACTTTGTATATCATTCCATCCTCTCATAAAATATACTGATTTTGACGGATGTGGAATAAGAATAATGTCAGTAGCGATCTGTCATTGTCAACTACGTATGTGTGTGCCAATGTTCACTAGTGAAAAATCAATTATCCCCTATTTTTCTACCCGTAAGGGTGGCTAATTCCTTTCAAATCCAAATATAAGGAATACCCTATCTATTAAAAAAAGAATCATCCAAATCGAAGAACCCAGTACAAAGTTATGCCTGATAGAATCGGTTAACGGACCAGAATTCAGAGGGTGAGTGATCAATATCCTTCATTTTGCTACCCTTAGGGGTGGATTTCATCTTTTAAATTCAAATGGGACCAAATTCGAAGTACACCCTATCCACTGAAAAAAGAATTATCGGAATCGGACGCCTCAGTAAAAAGTTATGCGTGATCATACATAAAAAAAAATATGGAAAAAAATTAAATATACGGGTCGAATAGAGAATCGTCGGTTAAAAATACAAAGATACCTTAATTTCGATTCTAGAGTTTAATATAAAGATAAAATAAATGGACACAACTGAAAAATTTTGTATGTACATTTTTATTTGCCATGTATTACAAGACATATTGTAGCAGGGTCAATTCCAAATATAATTTTTTAGTGTATTACTCAAAATACAGGAAGAAAAGATGTAAAACTCAGTATGTGAGTGGAGTTAAGAAACGAATATGCTTGAAATATATTATAATGTATTCCAGAGGCAGGTGCTTGCTTATATTCCCACTCTGAAATAAATTATTTAGGTACATTATGAAGTGGAGCATATCAAAAGTTTCCCTACTAAATGATATTTTATTGTAGAGGGAAATATACATGCAGGTTTCTGCAGACTCCATAAAGATATATCTTTGTAATTCGAACTGACCAGCACTCTGAGTACAGTATTTCGTTTTTTTTATAATGCATTTCTGATAACTGTTGGAATATGTCATTTACTTCAATATTAGGAATACTGGTTTAAAATGCCCTAAAACCGCCATTTCTTATAGTTCTCCAGTAGTTTTTGCGTAAAATGGTAATATTTGTTTTGCTGGCATTGCGTTTTAAACTGTTGTCTGCAAACTAAATAACTATAAATATAATGAATGAGAGAGACCCGGGACATATTCCTGGAGTGCATCACTTTGCCAATTACTCAGATTGTTTTTAACTCCTCAGATATTAACCGAAAAAGGGTAATGGTACACATCTCATATCATGTCAAATCAGTTTTTCTAATGATAAGTTGTGGTTGATGAAGTCAAAGGCTATCGTTGTGTCCAATAGTTTGTCTACTACCTTCAAAAACTATGTATTCCCTCACCTCAGTTAAAACTTTTATGGTCAACCTATTTTCATGAAATTCAAACTGATTTTCATGCAATAATTGTAATTTTGTATGGTCGATTTTTCAAGATCATTTGGAATATTTTGCCCAACAAAGGTATGATGGAAATATGTCTGAAATCATCTGGTGAGTATCAGATTCACTTCACTCACTGTCACAGGGAAAGAATTCATTGAAAAGTTAACACGACTGTGACCAAATTTATTGTACTTGTCATTATTTAATTTGATAGTCATCTAAATCGCCATCATCAAGCAGTACCTACACCAGAACCTTAATCCGGACCTGTGAAATGGTGATGGTTGATCAGTTTCAATTTAATTCTAACTTGGTTAGTAATGGTATGTGGTAATAGACTTGTGGGGAATAAAGATAATTATTGTGGTATCCGTAAATGGTTTCTCAGATCTCTGAATGAATTAAAATAGGTAATAAATATTTTTATTAACTATGAAAACAACCCGATAACATAAGTAATAACAATTCCGAGAAACTGAATGATTGATTCAAACCTCCATCAGTTCCTGTTTCTCTCAATACATTTAACATGAAGAAATCTCGGTAGTCAAAATTCTTGATTTATGAGTATTTCTCGTCTAGATCTTGTAGAGGTTAGTCCTAGAAGATAAATAACAGTGAATGTGGAAATACCTGAGGATATTACGTTAATTTAAATATCTATACCACGATCACGGAAAAATCAACCTGTACGTAAATTACAAGCGCCAAAGCACCGAAAGAGGTACTTACTCCACCTCAATAATCAAAATGAAAATCGTGATATCGCACTCAACCAAATTACCACTAATTTTCTCTGATTATCGATCAACATAAAGTTAAGGATTGATAAAAAAGGAAACTATCGGACAGCATGTAAAACTGGTATCTGAACGACGAACTCGGATGGAAATAGTCGAGGAACTTTAAACAGAGAAAGGTTCATAAAAGAACCTTCACTGGATGACAGGATAACGGTCAATGCTCGTACAACAGTGAAAAATAATTCATACGGTAAAAGGAACCACTCGTAGAAAAGGAATATCATATGCATAAAAATGAAGTTATTTTGTGTGAATATCTAACAGAAAACAACTACTTCCCTGGATAAAGCCAAAGTACATTGAACATCTAATAGATATTTAGGAGGGACTCTAACTCAAGAGAAAAATCTAAAAGAATAAATTTGAATGTTCATTCAGTTTGTTATTTGGTTTTCTATTCCAGCCTTAATTAAGAACTTATATAGATTAATAAGACAAAGCTTCACATTGGTTATTTACTCAACAGGTTCATATCAGTGGACCCTTTCTTGAGTATTTCTTTCTATAATCTTTAAAATGTCATGAATTGTATCAAAGGCAGTTCTATTTGCGTTTCGTTCTTCATGTTCAGCAGTATCTCTTTATCTGTACAGGATGTTCTTGTAGCGCTTTCAGTTTTTCTTCGGAATATGGATTGTTTCGTACATACTTCTTTCCATCTCCAGACAATGATTTAAAAATATGAAGTTTTTGACAAGATAACTTAGTGGAAGTCACAGTTGGTCACAAGGTACAATCTGATTTATATTGGTTATCAGGATATTTTATGCGAGTTGTGGAAGATACCACTTCCAGATATTCCTTTCCAATAAATATGATCCTTTAACTCGAACAAATTTGAATAATTAGCAATATCCTTTTTGGAACAAACTTTTGTATTATCTAATTCGTACTGTCATTCACTCGATATTTGGAACCAATTTCATTTGAGATATTTGAGGAATGAAATATCTGCGGCAAGAGAATACTAAATAATTTTCGTGAGGTGGTCGAGAAAAAATATTAGAGTCAAAGTCAAAAAAATGATTTCTGATATTTTGAAACTTCAAAAATTTCAATAATACATATACGTTTGTGAATAAACCTACACAAATGTTTGCAAATCAAAGTAATTTCCAGTTCCAATGTAAATAACCGAATCATCTATTGTGACCGAAACTCTGTCAAAGTTCCACGCCTACCAAATCGGACCCTGCTGGGCATTTTATATATTTCCAGAAGTGATCGAGCAAGTTTTATTAGACAGCTCACCAAATGGGAGATAAACCTTAATGGATGAAGCGCTAGCGGAAAGATCTGAAACTTGTTTCGAAACCAATTACAATTTTTCAATTAAATATGAGTGAAATGTCGATGGCATCCGAGAAATGTTGAGATACGAATGGTTGTGGTTTCTAGAAAGGAATGGTAGGTATCCTACTCGAGAAAAACACTCGATACGAAATGTTTTCGATTGTGACGATATACCCGGTGATCAGGGAAAAACAGGACGAACTGGGCAAATGCCAAAAGTGTTTCCCTTGTGGCGGTGGTAGAATATGGGGGGTTTTTATGAAACTTTGTTTTTAATTACAATAAAACAAGAATTGTATTAAAATGGATGGAAATTGTCTCATTGGTGGATGCCAAAAAATGATAATGATAACTGTTCACTTGAAAGGGGTACTACTTACATGTGTTTTTTTTGTTCGAAAAAAATAAATTTGATGAAAATCATTTGCCTCAGCAAAAGCCTGAAAAGCGTGCTTGAAGTTAAAGTAGATTGAAGTATGAATTTTTTGCAGAATGTATACATAATAGTCATAATATCGAAAATTATAGGCCAATTGTTATTTTATGTAATTTTAGTAAGTTATTTGAAATGGTCCTTCATGAATTTTCATCTGCATATGTCAACTCACAAATCATTGGTTTCATGAGCGGGCGATCTACTATCACTAATTTAGTATGCCTAACTCAATCTCTAGCTAGTACTTTGGACAGCAGTGGGCAGGTAGATGTTATGTATATAGATTTTTCGAAAGCTTTCGATCAACTCGACCATGGGTTACTGCTGAGTAAACTCTCCTGCTTTGGACTTACTACAAAACTGATCGATTTTTTCATGTCATATTTGACGAACAGAAAACTGCATGTTCAGTACCATGGGTTCAAGTCTAGAGAAATATCAGCTTTATCTGGTGTTCCACAGGAATCAATTCTGGGACCTCTATTATTTACCATCTTCATAAATGACATCTGCATGACCCTGCAGTACAATGTTTTATTATATGCTGACGATTGTAAACTATACACGACAATCAATTACCTTCAGGATTGTACATATTCAAGAGGATCTTGCAATACTTGATATCTGGTGTAATTCTAACTTATTGCACCTTAACATAAAAACATGTAAATATATGTCCTTCACGAGAAAAAAACATATAATTGAGTATACCTACCATATCGATAATAATTCAACGACTTGGGTATGATCTTCGATGCTAAGCTAACCTTTGTTGATCATATAACTGAAACGGTCGCTAAAGCTTATAAAACACTGGGTTTCATTATGAGAAATTCAAAATTAATGGAACAAAATGAGTCCCTGAAGTTAATTTTCAATGCTTTCGTTAGGTCCAAACTGGAGTATGCATCGGTTGTCTGGAGTCCTGGATATGATATTCATGCTTATAACATTGAAAATATTCAGCGAAAATTTATCAAACACCTTTGGTATAAGACCGATGGTATTTATCCAGATAGAGGATTACCTCAATCAACACTATCAAGCAGATTTGAAACCTCCTTATTGGTTTCTCGCCGTACTTTTAGTGGTGTAGTTTTTCTATACATGTTTCTCGATTGCCAGTGAGGAACAAATCTTTCTTTTACTTCACACACCTCATTCTATTTTACTTAGATTCTCACGATGTGCTGAGACAATTTCTGAAATCATCATGTTGGGGATGCAAACTTACATACCGAATACCGAAAGAAGAACATCATCCGATAAGACCTGGTTTAACAGAAACTGCTCTAGAGCTGTGGCTTCCAAACAGGCAGCATACCATCGATGGCTAAAAAATCCGGGCCCTGAGACCAGAGCAGCATATGTCGAGGCTAGAGGCATATGCAAAGAGACAATAGAATGCTCAAAAGATGCCCACAATGCCAAAATAAGATCAAAACTTGCTGAATGTCCTAACGGATCCCGTTCATTTTGGTCTTTCGCCAAAGCTGTGGGAAGAAACTTCACTTCCAGCTCATTTCCTCCTCTAACCAAAGAAGATGGAACACTAGCAACGACTGCCCAGAAAAAATCCAATATCTTTGCGCACCTATTTGCTGGAAATTCCACTCTGGATTCATCGGGAAAACAACCCCCGAACATTACACCTATTGACAGTCACATGCCCGAGATCACCTTTCGCCAACGTACTATCAGAAAGATTTTGCTGGGTCTCAACACCAACAAAGCCTGTGGATCTGACGGAATCCCGCCGATTGTTCTCAAGAAATGTGCCCCCGAACTAACACCTGTTCTTTGCAAGTTGTTCAACCACTCTTACAATTTGGGGGTATTTCCGTCCAATTGGAAAATTGCAAGAGTACAGCCAGTCCCTAAAAAAGGCAAAAAGGCCCTACCTAGCATCTACAGACCTATCGCACTGCTATCTATTATTTCAAAGGTCATGGAAAAAGCCATCAACATAGAGCTCATGCAATATCTGGAGGACTCAGGAATTGTCAACGATAGGCAATATGGCTTCCGCCATCAGAGATCAACTGGTGACCTGCTCGCTTAAGTCTCACATATATGGCAGCTATCTATTGAAAAGTATGGAGAAACTTTAGCTGTGGCATTAGATATCTCGGAAGCGTTCGATCGAGTTTGGCACCAGGGACTCCTCGCCAAGCTTCCGTTTTATGGCTTGCCCCCTCAGCTGTGTTCTCTGCTTGCTAGTTTTCTCTCAAACAGGTCTCTCCATGTAGTGGTCGATGGAGTTTCATCTGACACTCTACTCATAAATGCTGGTGTTCCGCAAGGATCTATTCTCGCACAACACTATTTCTACTTCATATCAACGACCTGTTGAAAGCAACTTCATGTCCAGTACACAGCTTTGCCGATGATAGTACCCTCCATACCGCTTTCTCTTCCAGAGCCCCTATATCAGCCCGTGAAACCAGAAATGAACGAGGAAGAAATGTTAATAATATAAATATGGACTTAGCAACAATTCTCGAGTGGGGATCTAATAACTTGGTAGAATTCAATGCAAACAAAACACAAGCATGTCTTTTCTCTAGAAAAGCCGATCTGTGCCTAACATAACTTTGTCAGGAGTAACCATACCACTGAAGTCATCCATATCGATGCTTGGTATTACTATCAGCAATAACCTTTCCTGGGAAAATCACGTGAGGTCCATTGCCAAAAGTGCATCCCAAAAACTTGGCTTTTTGTTTCGTGCCAAGAGCTGTTTCACCCCCACTCAGCTGCTTATGATCTATAAGGCACAGATCCGACCTGTCCTGGAATACTGTTCCCATATTTGGAGCGCGGCACCTAAACATATCCTGAGGCTATTGGATTCTGTCCAAAAAAGGGCAATTCGTCTCGTCGGTGATGCCTCGCTTACAAACTCGCTCACTTGTCTGGAACACCGTAGAAAAGTTGGCGATTTGTCTCTATTTTATAGATATTTTCATGGGCGATGCTCTTCTGAAATATCAACAATCGTTCCTGCTTTGGCAGTCTCTTCGAGACTAACCCGTCAAGTTCAGTCATCACACCCCTTCGTGGTCACTTTGGAGACCTGCAGAACATCACTTTCCAAAGACTCGTTCATCCAACGAACAGCGAGGCTTTGGAAGTCATTGCCTAGGGAGGTGTTCCCCGAGGCATACAACCTCCAGAAATTTAAGAAGAACACCAACTCCTACCTTCTTTCCCTTGGTTCCCACGATGTTCTCTGAACATTACAAGATATCCCTTTTCGTGGGAACCAGAACATAAAAAAAAAAAATTTTTTTTCAGATTCCTTTGATATTCTCCATTGTAAAGTTGCTGATATAAAAAGTGCATTGCTGTAGAATTTCTTACTGTTATATTGACAGGTAGTAAGCAAATCAGTACATAAACTTTTCTCTTCAATCACAAGAAGTGTATGTACTGATTTGAATATCTCTCTCCAATTGATAGTGTGAATTGTTTTGATTTTTATTCTATAGATCAATTTATACTGTATCTAATGTGTTTTTTGTACTGTTGATTTTTCCCATCCTGTAATTGGCTTCGGTTGTTGGATGGTGTATGAATAAAATAAAATAAAATTTAAAAAAAAACTAACAAAAAAAAAATTAAAAAAATAAATAAAAATAAAATCGAAAATAAAATAAAAAATAATAGATTTGTTTATGTAAATTGGTATAAAATGAGTTGCAAAAATGTTATTAGGTCTATAAGGATGTATTCTGAATGTATCGCATTGCGAAAATTGCTTTGTAAATAAATTAACAGAAATTTTCACATCAAATTCGTTATTGTGATTATTCCAACAACAAAAAATCATGAGAGCATAAGAACTTCCTGCATCATCATCAGCCTGACTTCTAAATTTCGTAAATAACATATAGGGGCCGTCATTCCTAGCCCCCCCTTTCCGCCCCGTTTACCTCTCCACGGGCCAGGAAATCGATGATACTACAATTAATTATATAAACGAAAAGAAATATCTTGGTATCTACTTTGATAATCGATTACAAACATCGACTTTCTACTATGAAGAAAAAATGGATGATTATACAAATCTGCATAAACATTTCTTTATAGAGCAGGAAAATTGTGTATAACACATTTATTTTTCACATTTTCACAACTGTATGTCAATACTAAATTCAAGTTTAGTTGAACAGATTTACTGAAAATCATTTATTGAAGTGTTGCTTACTTTAATGTCATTATTACTTGTCGTGAATTGAAAAAATGGGTTGTGATCTTATTTTTTTCTGGTAGCGTTCAGAAATATCATATGGCAAGCAAAATTCTTGATAATTTTATAGGAATCCTTTCACTATGGCACACGCTTAGATTTTTTTTGGTATGAATGAGATTTCAAGTTCTTATCGATAATAGATCGCTTAGCAATCTATGGAAAAAAATATGTACGCAATATGTATGCAAAAATACCGGATAATTCAAAATTTCACCTATATGAAGTTAGCGAGACAACAGATTATTCCATAATTTGCCGTCTTTTTGTCGCTAATTAGTTGCGAAGAAAAAAAATTTGTCGCTCTTTTTTTTTTAAATATGTGATGTTTCGCTAACTTCATATGAAGTTAGCGAAACAACTTCCGTAATTTCAATTTTTTCACAGTTCCGAAGTATCCATAATTTGCCGCCTTTTTGTCGCTAATTAGTTGCGGAGAAAAAAAAATTGTCGCTCTATTTTTAAATAAAAATTTGGGATGTTTGGCTAACTTCATATGAGGTTAGCAAAACAACTTCCGTGATTTCTATCTGTTCTCAGTTCTTCCTCCCAACCAAAAGTGTTTCAATCACTTATTTTTTCTGTTTGTTACCATTTTTCAATCGTTGAAGCTTATAAATGTCTTCAAAAATGAGAATATCAAAATTGCCCAACGCATCGTCACTACTACTAATAGTCTCCCCTCTGAAACTTACCAATTGAAACCTTGGAAAAGGATGGAAAAATCAAATGTCGTTTACCAAATTCCCTGTCAGACTTGTGACAAAGCATATATTGGACAAACATCAAGAACTTTGTCTGGACGCCTAACGTCCCATAAAAGTGATAGCAATACAAAGAAATTAACTTTGGCACTGGCTGAGAATGTCATCTCCAGTGAGCACATTTTGGATTACAACCATTTCGAAGTACTTTGCACAGAGAATAACTTACATAAATGGTTATTCAAAGAAATGTTTTCCATCAAGAATGATACCAATAGTATAAACAAAAATACAGACCTGGATAATTTGAGCAATATTTACTTACAATAACATTTTGAAACTAAAACTTTTTCCCCAAAATTCCCACAATATGAACAAAACTCAACACAATCAAAGTTTCAAATTTCCCACTAATTATCAGGTTGGTCATAAATATCCATACAATAGGGTATTCGTGAAAATGACGAATACTTTTCGAACTCAAGGGGAATTTTTACGTGGTTGCGATATTCAGTTTCTGGATCTTTGTAACTTCCATTTCAACAGACAAGAAAAACTTATCATAACATGGTGAAATGATTCAAATTAAATAAATGAAAACGCATATCAGATGCCCCAATTTTCGACACCTGAAAAATATGAATAACCAATCGCCGACATATATGAGGACCAATTGTCGACACTGTGAGAAATCAAAAACGGGCATCAATGCTATATTTATATTTATATCTATCGTAACTGAAAAGTGTAAAAAAGTTATGCTCATATCTATAATGGGTAGAACTCGACAAAACATAAATTATTGAATAAATTTAAAAAAAAATTGCTACATAATCAATTTCTAGGAACCACTTTTCCCATTTCGAATACTTCATATACCCCACACAATAATTCTTCTCCCTGTTTCAGTATGGTTTCGAGATATTTTTTTTTTCATTTGATACCCATATTGAGGGGATTGAAAAACAAAGAAATCTGCCATTTTGTGGTGGCGACCATCTTCGATTTGAAATTTTTTCACGGAGTACTATCTTTGTACTGGTTCAGTCCTTTCATTTGATACCCATATTGAGGGAGTTGAACAAAATATGTCATCCACCATTTTGTGGCGACGGCCATCTTGGATTTACAATGATACTGAATATACATAATTGTATTGTCATCAGAACTCAAGGTGTGTACCAAATATCAGATTAATAGCTCAACAGGAAAGGAATACAATTTCAATTAGTAGATTCAACCCACACAAATAAACAAGACTGTAAGCTGAATAAGACCGTTTAAAATAATAAAAAAAGACGGAAGTTGTCCCGCTAACTTCATATAAGGTTATCAAAACATTGCAAATTTTTGAAAGAAAGGATAGACGAATATTTTCTTTCCACAACTAATTATCGAAAAAAAGCAGCAATTTGTGCCTAAAATGTGAGAAAAGATAAAAATAACGGGAGTTGTTGAAACATCGTATAATTTTTAAGAATAGCGACAATTTTTTTTTCTCCGCAACTAATTAGCGACAAAAAGGCGGCAAATTATGGATACTTCGGAACTGCGAAAAAATTGAAATTACGGAAGTTGTTTCGCTAACTTCATATGAAGTTAGCGAAACATCACATATTTAAAAAAAAAAGAGCGACAAATTTTTTTTCTTCGCAACTAATTAGCGACAAAAAAAGGCAAATTATGGAATAATCTGTTATCAACTTTTTCGGAGTTGTCTCGCAACTTCATATAGGTCAAAATTTCATCATTGCAATTAACTCAACTGAAGAAAAATGAAAATGTTACTCACTTATGATATTGCGCCTGAAGAAAGCTAAACTCTTCTTTTATCCTATCACATGATTCACCCACTGTGAACTTGAACGGTTGTCCCGGTTGAGGGGGCCCCTGGAAAATGAAAAAAAAAAGTCAGTTTGGATTATTAATTGGGACTCGATAAAATTGCATCACTTTTATCAATTTTGAAACGAGTTGGTTGAACGAATGTCGTTCATAATGGCAAGTTCAATGGAGGTATATGGAACTTGAGGAGAGGGCAAAGAACCGAACCTTGAATCACACCCTCACGTGGACTCTGACTCGACGCCTAAAATATTCTCCGAGTTGAGTTGTTTGGAGTTTATTTTTTGTGGAAAAATACACATTAATCAATTTTATTCTGTTTATTAATGATCGAACGTTATTTATATGTATGCGGGTAATTGCATTTCATATAAGTGTCGCTCTGCCTTTTCACTAACTCATTTCAATGAAAGGTGTATATATATATATATATATATATATATATATATATATATATATATATATATATATATATATATATATATGTGTGGTGAATTAGTGACTGGCATATTGTATACAAGCTTATTCTATGTGGGGTGGCAGTCAAGTATAGGGCTGATTAGGAAAACTCTTTGGTATCCGTCAAGCTTTCGGCAATCTTTATTGCCTTCCTCAGGACGACTACAATTGTATGGATTACATTATGAAATTATATATTATTTGTCTACTTACTAACGTGAGATTGATGTAAAATTAGCACATTGAATGGACAGAAATTCATGAAAGATGAAATAAATTTTGACAATGAAACTTCTTTTTTAATCAATTCAAAATCAAGGCGGAAAATTTTGATCAGGATAATTTTTTCTTTTCATTTAATGTTAGAAGAGCAATTCTTTTGTTTTCTCGTTATCTAGAATTTCCGTATTATCATAGTCCATCCGATGAATTTCTTTCAGTTACATGTTCAGGAAGACCACTGAATTAAGGATTACTTTACGTCGCCTTATGGGATATGATACGACCGTTAAGGTTCTTGATGTTTGACCGCATATGTTTTAGAACAGTCTCTACACGGTATTCTATAAACAACATTAGATTTTTGTTTATTTTGAATCGAACTTTTCACTTTTGTGTGTAATTTTGATATGGTTTTAACATTTTTCTTCGCGATTTTGACATTTTCATTTTTCAGTACATTTGTTAGTTTTGGAGTGAGTTCTTGGATATGGGGAAGAGATCTAAATATAGATGTCCCCAGTTCTTCTGTTCTGAGATTTTGTTCGGATATTGAAGGAATTAAAGAGTTTCTTTGGTTGAAAAGTAATTTATTGATGAGATTTTTTGGATAGGAATTTTCTAGTAATATTTTCTGAAATTCGATTAGACATTTTTGTTGTAAATTGATATGAGTGATTCTTTCGATTCTAGTTTTCATAGCTATTATCAAATTGATTTTCATTTTTTGTGGATGGTATGAATAGTAGTTGATAAGTCTATTACTACATATTGGTTTTCTGTACCATTTTGTAATAATGGTATTTTGTTCGGTTCTGATTAGACTCATATCTAAGAATGCTATACTGTTTTGTATTTCTTTTTCTGAAGTGAATTGGATATTGCTGTCATAAGAATTGAAGATGGATAGAATCTCTTCAATACTATCATATGGTACAGATAAAATCAAATCATCCATGAAACGTTCGATAAAAGGAATGTTAAAGTTCACTTGAGAAACACAATTATCGAGTAAATCATCCATAACATAGTTTGCCAAAATAGGGGAAATATTTGATCCCATAGGAGTTCCAAAAAATTGTTTAAGAATTTATCGTCGAATACAAAATACGTTGAATCAAAAATGAATTCTAATATGTTCATAAAATGGGACTCATCATGGGTGCAATAATTTTTGATTTGGTTCCATTTTTTGTAGATACATTTTTTAATTAGTGTTAATGGTAAATTAGTAAAGAGGGAGATTACATCAAGACTTATTATAACATAATTTTGTGGGAGTTGATAATTATTGATGAATTCACTGAATGTATGTATGTATGTATGTTTATTGACATATATGGTACAGTTACAAGTTAAAATTTATAACATTTCAATAAACACATATAAAGCACAGAAACTATCTGGGCGACAGTTTGTACGTGGTGAGGTGATTAAAAATAAATAATTAAAATGTATAAAATAAAATTTAGTACTTAAACCTAAACTTATCTAACGAACATCCATCGAAAAAATTCAGTAGATGATTCAACATGTAACAAAAAATTAAAAAGTGATTTCACTTAAACCTAAGCTTATTTAGCGAATATCCATCGAAAAAATTCAGTAGATGATATAATGTTCAACATGTAACAAAAAATAAAAAAGTGATTTCACATATCAATAAAAATAATCATTGTATAACTATGGCACCACAATCAAAACACGAAATCAGTTAATTTTTAATCAAGGATTGTCAATTAATTCATGTATTTCTCTTCTTGGCCTACTCATTATATATTTTTTTACTTCAGTCTTATGTAAAAGAATCTTTTACATAGTATGGGTTTTCTGTTTCATAAGCATTAGTTAATATCTTGGTTAAAAATTCAGAGAGTTTACTGGTGGGAGTATCAATGGAAGATACTATTGGTCTCATTGATAGGATTGGTTTATGAATTTTTGGTAATAAAAACGAGGAGCTACCGAATTGTAAATCATAAGAGATTTTGGTGTAGAGGTATCAATTTTCTTGGTATCTCTGAGTTTTGAAACAATATTATTAGCTTTTTGCTGTAAAGTACAAGTGGGATCAGATTTGAGTTGTTTGTAAAAATGTTTATCTTCTAATAAGGTCTTACTTTTGTCAATATACTCATTTTTATACATTGCCACAGTTACATTTCCTTTATCACTGTTTGTTATGATAATTTATGGGTTTTCTTTCAAGTATTTTTCAGTTTTCATATATAGTTCATTTAAAAAATGCATATTCCGATTATTTTTAAGAAAGAAATTTGTTATAATGTTGGTAAATTGAGATCTGTATATATTTTTCTTATTATCATCGAATGTTTCTATGATATATTCCAAGTCAGCTAGGAGATGTGAAACATTGATATCACAGTAATTGGGAGATATACTGAATTTTGGGGCAAGTGATAGGAAATTCTGAATATCGGTAGGAATATTTGGCAAACTATGTTATGGATGATTTACTCGATAATTGTGTTTCTCAAGTGAACTTTAACATTCCTTTTATCAAACGTTTCATGGATGATTTGATTTTATCTGTACCATATGATAGTATTGAAGAGATTCTATCCATCTTCAATTCTTATGACAGCAATATCCAATTCACTTCAGAAAAAGAAATACAAAACAGTATACCATTCTTAGATATGAGTCTAATCAGAACCGAACAAAATACCATTATTACAAAATGGTACAGAAAACCAATATGTAGTAATAGACTTATCAACTACTATTCATACCATCCACAAAAAATGAAAATCAATTTGATAATAGCTATGAAAACTAGAATCGAAAGAATCACTCATATCAATTTACAACAAAAATGTCTAATCGAATTTCAGAAAATATTACTAGAAAATTCCTATCCAAAAAATCTCATCAATAAATTACTTTTAACCAAAGAAACTCTTTAATCCCTTCAATATCCGAACAAAATCTCAGAACAGAAGAACTGGGAACATCTATATTTAGATCTCTTCCCCATATCCAAGAACTCACTCCAAAACTAACAAATGTATTAAAAAATGAAAATGTCAAAATCGCGAAGAAAAATGTTAAAACCATATCAAAATTACACACAAAAGTGAAAAGTTCGATTCAAAATAAACAAAAATCTAATGTTGTTTATAGAATACCGTGTAGAGACTGTTCTAAAACATATGTCGATCAAACATCAAGAACCCTTAACATCCCATAAGAGCGACTGTAAACGTAATGTTAATTCATGTGCTCTTTCTGAACATGTAAATGAAAGAGATCATCGGATGGACTATGATAATACAAAATTCTAGATAACGAGACCAATGAAAACAAAAGAATATTTCTAGAGATGGTTCACATAAAAAATGATAAGGAATCAATGAATAAAAGAACTGATTTGAACAATCTCACGCAAATCTATACTTATTTGCTAGAAATGAATAACAGAAAAGATATATCGCCCTGTGATCAAAATTTTCCGCCTTGATTTTGAATTGATTAAAAAAGAAGTTGTCATTGTCAAAATGTATTTCATCTTTCATGAATTTCTGTTCATTCAATGTGCTAATTTGACATCAATCTCACGTTAGTAAGTAGACAAATAATATATAATTTCATAATGTAATCCATACAATTGTAGTCGTCCTGAGGAAGGCAATAAAGATTGCCGAAAGCTTGACGGATACCAAAGAGTTTTCCTAATCAGCCCTATACTTGACTGCAACCCCACATAGAATCAGCTTGTATATATATATATATATATATATATATATATATATAATAAGAGTATTGCAGAGAAAATATATAGGAAATCGATAGTTACAAGCTACTTGGGTACAGTAAAACAGTATAGGACCGTACCCTGTGGAACCCCACACTTAACTGTCCGTTGTGTACGCCGTGTGTCCTTCAGTATGACCCTCTTAGTACAATCATAAAAGAAATTGATTAGAATATAGGTGTCACTTCTCTTCAACCTAGATATTCAAGTTTTTTCACCAATGACAGGACTTATCAAAAGCTTTTGCGAGGTCCACAAAAATATCCAATAGTTTTTCATTGTCTACGGATATTGTGTTTATCCAATATTCCAACAAACGTTTGATGATAATATTTTTGAGAATTCTAACGTTCTATAGTTGAGAATTCTAGAGTTCTATAGTTGGCATTATATAGCGAGTTTTAAAGCTTCCGGTACAATACCCTTTGTGAGACATTAGTTGAAGATTCACCATAGTGCTTTGGTTATATTTCCAGTAATTATCTCTTAATGACGAGAAATGGATGAAATGGCCTCATATGTAGATGGACTCAGAAGCCTTTTTGCTTGTCTTTTTCCTTGAGGCTGTCTACTTCCGCATTGCCTTTGATTTCCTTGTGACCTGACTTTTTCCTGCCAGTTGTCTTGGTCATCGTTTGTAGTCCCAAGTCAGTCTAGACTCACAAGTATGTGACTTTTAGTACTGCTTGGCTGTCTGAAAGGATATAGTTTTTTCGCATAGCCTGTCATGTAACTCAACTATCTTTTTTTTTAAGTCGCAATTTTTCTCGGTATCTCCCTATCTAAACATCATTAAATATTGGTAGAGGAGTTAGATAAAAAGTGAAGGACCTCACACACACAAGAATAAGGCATACTCGCATAACACACACATACATCAAAACAAAATATTTACCCATCGGTCATGTTTGAGTTTTGATTAGAGGGTATGATTCGCTGTTTGCCGAGTAAATATATCCTGAAACCGCTAAGCTAAGAATAGTGTGTTTACATTATAGTGCGGAAGATATAGATCATTTTCAATCGGAGGTTAGTTTTTGTAGTGGTATACTCATTCTTGAATTTTTTTCTGGGATTATTGAGGTTACTAATCCTATGGAATTTCAGATGGAAGCCAAAAAAATTATTGAGGTACCTATTGGTAGAGCGATGTGAAGTGAAGTTAGAGGAAAATAGTAGCCAAAATATTCACAAATCAAATCAACAATCAAACATAAATGTCGCATGCGTTAATAATATTCATAACTGCAATATTGGGAGTACACATGATTTAATGTCCTTAGGGCAAAAAGTATTCGAAGCGTAAGCATCCTAATTTCAAACCATCCGAAGCATTCTAGATATGACAAAAACGTCCTTGTACTATCAAAATATACAAGCTGTTCCATTCGCCTTTGAACAGATAAGACTATTTTCAGTGCTAAATATGTGTGTGTTTTTGTTCGGTATCTTCAATAAAAATTATTAACAAAAATATTTGGGGTCGGAGATTATGATTTTTTTTGTCAAACTTTTTGTCAAATTTGAGATAATGAGTTTTGTGATTATGGCCCGATTCTATTCAAAATCGGTATGAGGGGGTTGTTGGGGTCAAAGATTATCCATTTTTTGTCAGATTTTAATAAGATGACGGATTTCATGAATGACTAGAAATAATTGAATGAAAATGATAGAATTAAAGACAAGCTTTTATACAAATGCACTAAAAAGATTTTATTCAATTATTTTTTAGTCATTCATGAAATCCGCCATCTTGAATTTTTACAAAAATTAATAATCTCCGACCCCAAAAAAATCCACATACCAATTTTGAATGGAATCGGGCTATGAGCACCAAAGTGTTGTTTTAAGCCGTCATCTTGAATTCGTGGATTTTGACAAAAAAATCATCTCCGACATCAAAAACCCCCACATATCAATTTTTATTGGAATCATGCTATAACCTCGTCGCCATATTGAAGCTGCCATTTTGAATTTATGAATTTTGAAATTCGTGATCTTTGACCTCGAAAACCACCACATACCAATTTTGAATAGAATCGAACCATAATCCCAAAACTCGCCATTTTGTTTCTTCTCTAGCAAAAATTCCATAATGCATTGCCACCGGAATTTTGAACACCTGCCAAATTTCACGTTAATCGAACATCTAGAAGTGTGTCAAAATCAACAAGATTTGAACTAAACATACATACATACAAATCTTAAATGAAAATGGATTGAAACACGCGCTATAATGTACTGGCTAAATTATATCAAGAAAACCCATTTCATAAAGTTTGTGTTGTCTGGCCGTCAAATTGAAATATGGTGGGTTGTATGTTTTCATGAATATCAAATAAATATATATATATATATATATATAAAAAATATATATATATAAAAATATATATATATATATATAATATATATATATATATATATATTAATATATATATATATATATATAGGGCCCAAAACTTATGATCATTCATCGTCACAGAGCCCTAAACGTAAATGAACTAAATTGAATTCCAAATATCGACAAGAAAACAAAATGTATTTTTTTTTCTATTGTAAATCGATTCAAATATATCTTTATTTCATTCTAAAAAAGGCGGAGAAGAATGAATGAATAGAATCATCAATCGTACCTCTGATGATGAGTCTTTTTTTTCCGACTGCGAGGCTGCAGTAAGGTTTTTGTTGCAAAATTTCTGGTAGTTGAAACAAAAAACTGATTCAATTTTTTTATGAACACATAATTTCAAGTTTAACACTCAAAATGTTTAAAACGCGCCTCAAAATGTTTTTGCTGCAAAGATTTCATGAACTCTCCGGTACAGTAATATTTCTTTGTATTTTTTACGAATTTTAACGTTTCCGACACAATGTTATTATTGTCATAAAAAAAATAAAGTGAATTGAATTGAATGTGGAGACAAAATGTTATTATAAAATTCCTTTTGTGCTTGAAGCAACTTTGTTTCGAGGTTTCTAGATCTGAATGAATTTTCTCAAAATGTATATTCAATTTATTTTTTTTCATATGAAATAGGGAAATAGAGAGCCAATGATTTCTCAGATCTTTTTTCTCCCCATAAGAAATATTATATTAACCTTTGAAATAAAAAAAATGCGAATTGAATCGGAAAATCTGATTTAGATATGTTAAATTTGCATGAATTTTGGAACATGTAGGTATCTTACAACTCTTTTATTTGAGAGATCAAATAGCACATAACGTGGCGAACATTTATTTGAAGTTGTTTTCTTCTAATATCATTCTTGTAACTACAAATTGTGAGCTGACATTTTTCACAACTTCAGCCCCCGCACTATACGCCAAGAATACAATGTTTACGCAAGATCGAGTATGCTTTGGAAATGTAGGAACGACAAAGAAACCATAGAAATTCTTTGTGGCGACAGCTGCCTGCCTTCCCCTGGCGACATTATAACCTCTTTCAGCAAAACGCAAACTTTAAAGGACAACATAAGTCTCGTTCACGATCACGCTGACAATGCCGTCTTTCAAATGGTTGTGCATCCGTTTCCATGCGGCTCTTGGTTGGAGAATTGACAACGTCGTTAAGGCTGTGAGAAATAATTTTCGTAACGTGCCGCAAGGCTCAGTTCTTAGGATGCTAATTCTTACAAGTGTAAGTGTATTACTGATCTGCACCAATTTATGTTACTCAATGAGGGTGCTCCATTTGTTACAACAACAATTGAAATATTTGTCACTGGCATTGTAAGAAAATATATCAATTCAAGACATAGAGCTAAATGATTGTCGGATGAGGACAAATACCTAACTTTCTAATTTTCGATGAACGTTTCGTTTATTTAACGCATAAACTTCATCAGTACATAAAAGGACAACTAGTTGTGAAAATTTAAGAGACACCCTGAACATACCTCAACTAGATTTAAATTTCCACCACTAGGTGTCCTTTTAGCTCCTGATGAAGTGTATGCGTTAACTAAGCGAAACAATGGCCGAAAATTAGAGAGTTAGTTATTTGTGCACATCCTGCCAGCCAGAATTATCTAATATAAGTCAACAACGAAGATTCAGGAATTTAGGCAAACTGTGCTTTTAGAAAAAAGTGTCACCTTTTCTTCGAATTTCTATCAAGAATAAACATTGTGGAATTACGGAAAAAATTATTTTTAAAATTTGGTTACACAATCCAGTTATGGTACGAAACAACAAATTTCAGAATAATATCTAGGTATAAGCTTTCAGTCTGCCATGAAAAACATTAAATTATCGCTTCTATAATATTTCTGCAATAGTCATCTCATCATAATTCAATGTTATTAAAAATCTCTTGAAAACGTGCGTACGTATAAAATAATTGTTTATACTTTCAAGTTATACTCTTCTACAGTGATTTGAGTTACCAGCAAGCAGAGAACAGTTTCCATGTCATCTACTGAAGCATTCAGTACAACTATTTCCGAAGGAATATGGATTCACAATATTTTAACTGATTTAAACATAGATTTTCCAAAATTGACCACCATATTTGAAGACAATCAAGGATGTGTTGTGTTCTCAAAATGCTCTGAATATTTATACAATGATTTCAACAAAGAAACAATTGAAGATGGCTGTTTTGATGTTCAGTTTATACTATAGGACCAATCAACACTTCTATCACATGGTCGAATCAAAAATAACCAGTTTGAAATTATGAGCACTATGTTCATAAAAACAGATGTGGAATCATCTGCGACTGGAAAGATAAACTTTAGTCGCTATCTTCCATCGATCAAAATAACCTTTTGGGGGGTATTCATGTTGAAAAGAGAAACATTCTAAACTGAACATTGAATAGGATTTTTCTGAAAAATGAAAAATCCACGACGATAATGAAGTTATTTTTGTAATATTTAATAGAAAACAATTACTTCCCTGGCTAAAGCCATGCAGGACATTGAAATATATATATATATATATATAAATAAAGAACCCTAACTATTAAAAAAATCTGATGTGAAAATTTGCATTTTCCTTCAGATAGTTATTTGATTTTCTATTCCAGTTTTAATTATGAACTCATAAAGATGAATGAGGCAAAGATAATGTTTTCCAAAAGAGAGTACTCACCAGAAATCATTTGTAACATTGACGGAAGAGAGGCATCGTATTCACTAGGTTTTCAATAAGTTTTTGTCGACGAAAATCTAGTTCACGCTTCCACGATGATGGGAAACACATTTTCTAGAAGCAATCTCACTTTGCAAAGATGGAAACATGTTTTAAAAAAATGCAATTGGAGTGACACTGAAATCCGTGTTTTATTATCGTGGATTTTTCAATTTTCAGAAATTTCCTTTTTCAACCAGTTCATATTTAGAACATTTGAGCGCTGATTCAAATTAGTTACTGATATGGCCATCATTAAATTCGCAACGATGCCACATCCCAAATCACGGTTTGCAATGAAGATGGCTGTTGCGAATTGCACATATAGGATTTTTCCACAACACAGAGAAATACCATCATTCAACGTTTATGTATCTTCATTCGTTTCGCTGTAGAGTTTCTTCGAAACACATCGGTTGATTATCTGAGTTTGAAGTTATTGTTTCGTTGGGAAACGTTGCTGGAAGTGTCTACTGTTACGGTGACGGATACGAAAACTTTTGAATTCAACTGAGAGGTTGGTAGTGATGAATTAGAGATGTATGATACCAGCTGATATGCTATAAAGACAGACATAAAATTGTATAATAAACTTCCATTGCCCTTGAGAGATGCTAATCTGGAAACACTCAAAAACAATTTAAAATTAAATTACTACAAGACGCCCATTATGATGTCAATGATAATACCCCTTTTTGATTATATCATCTTAAAATCTTGCCAAAATTCTGTTATATGGAATAGTTGTAATGTGTGATTTAAATTATTATAAGTGTATATCTTATTTTCGTTTATATCTATGTATCTTTGTATTGTTTTAGGCAGCTTATTTTATTTTATTCATACTTCTAACTTATCCAGACACCAAGGTCTACTTGTGACCAATAAAGATTATATTATATAATCACAACACACGTCGCCATCTTGGAGCCGCCATCTTGAATTCGTGGATTTTGACAAAAAAATCACGATCTACCCCAAAAACCCCCACATACCAATTTTCATTGGAATAAGGCTATAACCACAAAACTCGTCGCCATATTAGAGCCGCCATCTTGAATTTATAAATTCCTGAAATGATTCGCGCGAATGGATGGTCATCCCAGTCAAGGGGGTGGAGTGGCATGGCTGAATTTTGCACTTCCAAAGAATTTCAGGCAAGGCAAATCGTTAAGCGTCAGTTACCAATGAGAAAAACGTCACATTCCTTCACTGAATTTTGGAAACAATGGTACAAATTAGTCTTATTGACAGTCTGTCTATCGCTCAGTGTTGCCATTTGAGCAGTTTATGCCTAATCTTGAACTGTACACACTGTAGAAGAATTGAAGTATTCGATCATTCTCCAGCGAAGCCAAACGATCCATCGACAGATAATCACGACAGACAAGAAGAATTTATTAAATAAAACGAACCATTAGAACGTGATTCCAAAGCCACCTATTTCATCGGTTTTATCAGCCGACTGGATCGGTCGACTACAGGTTTGATATATACAACAAGCAGAGAGATGTCTTACAGGATAGCCGGTAGACGTTCATCAGGACTAAAAGCTTCCGTAAAGTCACGACCCACATGTTTGATGCATTCTATAATTTTATATAGTTCTTGTTAAAAGTATAAACGTCACTTTATATCACGGATGGAACGTGTAACTAGATAGATGGTTATCGCGATCGAGACAGGAAGGTGGTTTCACTTCATAACTGAGGAATCTTTAGATATATCGAACGGATTTTGTTTTATTTTGATTTTTCAGCTTCAGTTTTATTTTTTCGGCAAAAAAATTATCTTTCATCTTCCACATAACAGATTTGATTGAATTTGGTATGTTATTAAAAATTTTGAAACAATAATATTTTATTTATATACAGGGTGTAATTTAACCTATTGCACACCCGTGAATGACGAATGTATAATGCCATTTCAAAACGAATTAAAGTGGTTTGAAAACCGAAAAAAAATTAAAACATGTTTTGTTCTTTGTAAAATTCTACAAAATTTTTGGTAGCGCCGCCTATTTTCGGCAATTGCCGAATCCAATGAACATTCAACTCGACATTTGAATAAGGTAGAATGTTGAAGTGAATGTACACATTGCAGGCTGCCTGAGATAGATATTCAATTTAAAAGTTACGAAAACAACTACCCTTGTTATATCCAAACTGGTGATAAAGTCAGAACTAGTTGACTTCATATTCTGCTTTGAGGCACTTATCATAATCATCAGTCACTTGTAAGAAACAAACAACACAAACAGTATTGAAAAGGGAATCATTCGCAATTGAATATTATTTTGAAAAATAATATCACGACCATTGTGGTGATTCAGACATTCAGAACACGTTAACTGAACACTATTGCCAAGCAGGATTCTCGCATGCACGGTTTACAAAGCTGTCTACGAACGAAGGTTTGTTAGATTACTAGTGTTTTCCGATTGGCTGGTAAATGAAAGATCTTAAAAACTAATCAGAAAACAGTACTCGATGTGCACGAGAATTAATTTGAACATTATTGTCTTTATCTTTTCAAAAATTTGCCATTATATCAAAAAACAATTTATATTATAATAGGTTGAGTCATCGTCCCACAAATCTTAATGTAACTGGACTAACGGGAATAGGGACAAAGGAATTAAAACTATTTCTATGGCGCTGACGTTTCGGAATCTATTTTTGTTCCTTTTTCAAAGCTGGAAACGCACAGTTTGCGATAAGCATTATTGAAAAAATTATCTACATCTATTACATACCTTTAAGTCAAGTGTTTCCTATGCTGCATACACCATAAGTGAAAATGTTGAATAATGAGCATTGATACAGGCTGTAGTCGACAAATGAAAATAGCACTGGCACATTATTGTTCAAAACAACATTAACAATAAACAACAAACGTGAGACTAACAATGTAAAACAAATGAGTACGAACACAGCAATAACACCTTGTTCGCATTGACCACCACAACAACTGATCTTTTTTTTGTGGATCCTCAGCGAGATGTTTTTCAGTACATAAACAGGGGGGCCTACAACTAATGGATATATTGACATTTCATAATATTATTATTCCAGTTGTTAGTCCAGTTACATTAATTTATATTATATTAATACATCTAGTACGAAAACGCCCGCACAGTGATTGGGGACTCCAGCAGAATCCAACCAGAATTGAAATTTACTACTTCATTCATAAATGCGACAAGTGATTCATCTTGTCTTCTTCTCTTCAAAATACGCAAGGAAGAGCTTGGTGTTTAGTTTTGAGAGCCAGCAAAAGACAAAGACAAAAATGTTCAAATTAATTCTCTTGCACATCGTGTACTGTTTTTTGATTGGTTGCTAATTAGGACCTTTCATTCACCAGCCAATCAGAAAACACTAGTAGAATCTAACAAACTTTCGTTCGTAGACAGCTTTGTAAACTGTGCATGCTAGAGTCTTGCTTGGCAACAGTGTTCAGTTCACGTGTTCTGAATGTCTGAATCACTACAATGGTCGTGATATCATTTTTCAAAACAATATTCAATTGCGAATGTTTCCCTTTTCAATACTTTTTGTGCCTCAAAGCAGAGTATGATGTCAACTAGTTCTGACTGTATCACCAGTTTGGATATAACAAGGTTAGTTGTTTTCTTCACTTTGAAATTGAATATATATCCCAGGCAGCCTGCAATGTATACATTTACCACAAAATCAGTTCAACATTCTACATTATTCAAATGTCTAGTTAAATGATTATAGCATTCGGCAATTGCGAAAGTTTTCCTTTAAGTAGGTCCCCTAAGATTAAGCGGGTGACGCTACCCAAAATTTTGTCGAATTTTACAAAGGACAAAACAAATGTTTCCAAAATTTTTTTTCAGATTTTTAAACACTGTAATTCGTTATGAAATGACATTATACACTCGTAATTCACGAGGTTAGATTACACTCTGTATATATACCCTTAACCGCAAAATTAACGCATTATACAGTGCTCGTCTAAAGTCCGCCCCCCCCCCTTCTAATTTTTGAACCACCTGGTATATCGCAACGAAATTAGGAGGGCTTAAATAGGAGATATAAACCTACTTTTTCATGAAAAAATCACAGCTAAAAGTTTTGAAATGGCGGCTGAGCGCCATCTTCAATAAAAAAAAATGGAACACCCCGTATATTATTCCATTTTTGAAATCTGCTCATAATTCTCAACAGTTTTCTCTAATACACTTTACTCGTAAATCCAATTGATTTCGAAATATACACGTTTTAAAAGTGACATCTTGGTCATTTCAAACCCAACCAAAAACACTAATGTTGCTTTCGATTAAGTTTGCATTGGAAAAAATCGTTGTCGCGGTAACATCTTGTTAACTGTCAAACTGAACTGCTAACTGTCAAATAATCCGTTGAGTACCTAAATCCTTTTATGAAAAGTGTGATCATGGCTCGTAGTTTAGACGATACATTTGAAGCAGTTTTGATATTTGGAGAAGCTGGAAGAAATTATCATCTAGCAGTTCGTATGTTTAATGATTTGCGCAAACTTTTAAATAAGCTCCAAGCAACTGGTACGCTGAAAGATGCTCCAAGATCAGGAAGACTGCCTCTTTCAGAAGAAAAAAAGGTTGAAATTGTTGCTGAAATGGTAATCAATCCGACCCAGTCGACGTCTGCAGTTGCTGAATCATGTAGAGTAAGTTCAAAAAGTGTCCAAAGAGTCCTAAAAAAAGAAAAGTTTCATCCCTATAAAATGAAAATCCTGCATGCTCTCACGGAGGATGATCAGATCGGAGGGTTGAATTTTGTGAGTGGTTAACAAGAACAATTGAAGGAGAACGGGGCTTCTGAAAACGTGTATGTTTCGCAGACGAATGCACGTTTTTTCTTAATGGAAAAGTCAACAAACAGAAAGTACGATGCTAGAGCGATCCTAATCGCATATTTTTAGAGAGGGACATACCCAGTTTCCTAAAAAGGTGAATGTTTGGGTGGGGATTTTGGGCAATTGCGTTGTTGGACCGATTTTCATCAGAGGCAATCTTACAGGAGTTCCTTACAAAAATCTTTCAGAAACTGAAATTGAACCTCGAATAAGACAAATTGTATTAAACAATTAGGAAGAGTTTGAAAATCGTGAATTCATATTTCAGCAGGATGGGACACCTCCCCATTTCGATCGCATGGCTAGAGAGTTCCTCGATATAAACTTTCCTGGGCGATGGATAGGTCGCAGGGGAAGTACAGAATGGCTACCAAGATCTCCGAATCTTACACCTTTTTTCCTTTGGGGGTATCTGAAGTCAAAAATCTACGCCACTGAATGCCAAACAATAGAAGAGTTGGAACGCAGAATAATAGATACATGTGAAGAAATAGATGAACAGACTTTCATCAACGTGAGAGAAGCTATTTATAATAGGGCACTTCATGGTCAAGATTCAGGATGGGGCCACATTGAACACTTGATGAAATAATTGTTGGGGTTAAATAACAGTGTTATTCAAAAATAAATTATAAATTTTTAGCTAACTAATTTGTTTTGATTGTGAATTTACAGAACACATTCGTAGGCTTCGAGATTTTCCGGTAAGTGGTACTGTTTATCCTTAGTAAACTCTCTTCACGCCTCTTATTAGTCGAATTCATTTAGAGATTCAACTGCAAATTAATAACAACGTTTAGTTAGCAAAATGTTTTACCGGAAGTGACCAACATCCATACTTCATTTTAAACCGGAATGTCACTTTTCAAACGTTAATATTTCGAAAACAATTGAATTTAGGAGTGAAGTGTATTAGAGAAAACTGTTGAGAATTATGAGCGGATAATATACGGGGTATTTTACATTTTTTTTTATTGAAGATGGCGCTCTGCCGCCATTTTAAAACTTTTAGCTGTTATTTTTTCATGAAAAAGTAGGTTTTTATCCCCTATTTAAGCCCTCCAAATTTCGTTGCGATATACTAGGTGGTTCAAAAATTAGTAGGGAGGGAACGGACTTTAGACGAGCATTGCATATGCGATAAATACGTTTTTCGAAATGGCAGCGCTAGCATCATAGAAAATCACAGACTCTATCAAATGGGAAAGACTCCATATTCATGATTTCAATCCCCTTCATTCTTCTGGAACTTGAATCTATAACGAACATCAAGTTATCAAATTAATATTTCACAGCTATTGGTCATAATAAAATCGGATTTGAATAATGCAGTACGTTTATATATAATATGTTAATTGTTTTAAGCCCAACATAGTGCAATGTACTGTCCATTTCAAAATAATGAATATTGAATGATTTAATTTCGATGCATTTATTTCATCGCCATTATTAACAAAATAATGTTACTCTGTCATTCGAGTGATTCTCATTATTGTCGCCTGTGTGAATTCGATGAATATCAACTGCAATTCCATATCGAATCCACTGAAATATTGTATTTATATAACTTTTTGAACGAATAAAAATGTAAGCTAGTATTTATATAATGTGTTTATTGATAAATTGAGAACTTGCATGAAAATGGATAAAAATGAAACTTTTACTTATTCCTATGCCTTTTTATCGTTAGGTTTACGGCTGTTGGGATTAATTCTATTTTCTCATATAACTCGTTCTCCATCTTTTATTACATGCTATCGTATTTCTTTCTCTTTCCGATTTAGAATGTCATTCTCGATCGAAATAAGTGAAAATATTTAGGATATCCCATTTAAAAATCGAAAGTTGGGGTCATTTCCGGTCAAAAAGGAAGTACGACAAAGCAAGTAAATATTACAAAAAATGTAAATTGAACTATAATACACAATTCCCAAATTTCGTTTTTTTATCTTCAATAATAAAAAAGTTATAGGGGTGAACCACCTTGGAGAATCACCCGGTATTTTATAATCGCGGCAAGTTTTTGAATTTGCTACTCACAGAATACCAAACAATTAAATACATTATTTTTTCCTTTTTAGTGAATTCTTCTCAAATTGTTTTTATCATTTTTATTTAAATTCCATTCCATCACAGAACTCTCATCAATTTCAACGTTTCTTCAGCGGTGAGTAAATACAAATTCCTTTTTTAAAACAAACTACTTCTAGTTCCAATATTTAAACTACAAAGACTGAATATTATTTGTAAGGAAACGATATGCAGCTTGTGTACACTTCTGAATGGTCGAAAACAAATATTGACTCACGGTAAACAAATGCTGTGACGTAATATCCGGCAGCTATTCGTTTTAACCTCTTCAAATAAACCACGTGTCGAAGGAGAAATTGGTAGAGACCTCTTACATGTTTATTGTTACCTGGAAATATTCGAAAAAAAGTCTTGGCAAATTATGTTTATTTTGAGCGAAAATATATTGCATCGATGAAAATAATATAAAAATATTGAATTAATGTACGTATGAATATATCAGAAACCCAGGAAGAATGTTATAGAGTTGGCGAACACTTCAATTTGGATAATTTTCCATCAATCTTGTGTACAAATCAATACGTTGAAACAATACCATATACTAGAGTTACTTCGGAAATACGTACTTATAAGGGGCAAAAATAAAAACTACGACGAAAGCATCTATTCTATCGTCTTGAAAACACTAATCACAGGCCACTATACAACCTTCGTTATCACCAATATGAACAATAATGCGACTGCTGGAAACGTGCTCACGTACTATAAAACAAACGAGAAAAACTACTAAACACAATAAAATCGAAAAATTGGAACAATGTCGAAACTCTACAAAACTCCGAGAATCATATGAATCATTCATAAACGAGGTGATGAAAATAATAAAAGATGCAACACAAACTATTCAAATAAAAGTGAAGAAGAAAAAACCTGGGTTATCACAGGGATTAATTAGTGACTTCCATTAAAACTCGCGATTCTCTGCACCGAAGACAAATATTAGAACAGAACACTCAAACACTAAAAAAATACTACATCAAATATCGAAACAAAATGAATAAACTTATAAAAAAGCTAAAACCACCTTTTTCAGATCTGAAATAGAAAAGAATGCTGGATCAGCAAAAAATATGTGGAAAGTTGTGAACATGGTTACCAACAATTATAAAGAGAAAACAAACACCATTAAAAACTTAATTCTGGAAAATGGTACGGAAATAACTGTGGCAAATGTTATAGCAAATGAAATGAGTAATTATTTCTCTGAAATTCGAAGCTTGCATCAAAAATAAAAAATACTAACTCAAAAGAGCAACTTACAATATCTCTAAACTCCATATATCTCCGCCACACCTCTATAACCGAAATAAAAAATGGCACTGGAGGAAAGGGTTCTCAATATGATTGAAGATCGTCCGGAATTAAGTACAAGACAAATTGCTAACACACTTAATGTTAGCAATAAACTAATCTGGAAAATTTTAAAGGATCACCATATTCAACGAGTCTAGGCACTTTTGCCGCGAGATTTTTCCCATAGAGTAGATTTTTAATGGAGTCTTCAAATGATTACCCAAAATGGTCAATTTTTAGAAAACGTAATATTCACTGACGAATCCAACTTTTCAGGGCAAGGGCTAATTTCCATAACAATCATCTATGGGCCGAAGATAACCCACATGCAATTCAAGAAGGTCGGTATAGTTTTCCCAATATCAATTGCCGAAGCATAAAAAAGTCTTGCGGCGAAATCTTGTGAGCAGCAGTGGCGGAGATAACTAATTTTATTTAGATATTTCAATATCCTAAAACGTATTTCGATCGGCACACACCAAGACCACAGACGCTACTTGTTTTTAATATTTCAGAGCTATTAAAACACAAATATAACGCGTGATTTATGACCTCCCATCGTATAGACACACCTGCCAGCATTGATGTCCGACTTGATTGGCCCAGACGAATCGGTTGTAGAACAGACAGCAGTCACTCAAGTCCACGTTGACCAGCGGGCTCTCTGTACCGACGAAGACTGTATACAAGTAGTACAGATTATTTTTCGTTCCGTTTCTTCGCATATACGCTCGTGTTAGCGAAGTGAGTTTTTATTTGCTCCCTATAGAAACAGCTTCTGCAATTGATATTGGATGGACTATATCAATATGAAGTTTCACTTAACGTGTCGGTCGGAATTAATGGCAAAAATATTATTGGACCGTATTTTCTACCGTTGAGGCTAACCGGTGCAACCTCAACAAATTTACTCCAGGAGCAGCTTCCCATTTTACTTGAAAATGTTCCACTAGCTATTCGACCACGTGGTTTACGCACCTGTCCACTTCAGCATAACTGCTCGTCAGTACTTGGACGACGTGTATCCAAATCGTTGGATAGGCAGAGCAGGACCTCAACCTCGGCTCCCAGATCTCCAGACTTAAACCCCTTGGACTTTTGCATCTGGTGTCACCTGAAATCCTTGGTTTATACGAACCCCCGTTGAATGTGTGAATGATTTAAGGAATCGCATCATTGCAGCCTGCGAGACAATCCAAAACACACCAGAAATATTTCAACGTTTGCACCAGTCTATGAGACGAAGACTTGATTTCTGTCTAATGGTTGGAGGTGGTCATTTCGAGCAGTTTTTATAACTCCGTTCCGTTAGATCTTTTCTTTGTTGTAATACACATAATTTTGTTTTGTTTGTATTTTTAATTTGATATTCTATTAAAACAAAACATGGTACTGGTACATGCCTACATTAAAAGTTGAAACAAGCGGAATTTTTTTAAAATACTACGGTTGAAGTCAAAAGTTTTGCAAACAAAACCTGACAGCCAGCTACTAGATTTTTTCGATTCCATTTACAGAAGATCCGTTCATGCACAATGTTGTATTTAATTTTTTTATTAGGAAACTATTGCTTTTACGGAAAAGTTTGGCAATGAATCGTTCTTTTCAACACATATTTTTAAATTGAGAAATTTCTTCAACTCTTCAGCAATTTCAAGCAGAAAACAACTTTTTTTTCTCATTTTTGGAAGTAGGTAACTTTTCAAGGAAAGGGCCTAAGAGCTTTTGTTTACATGAAAGACCCTCTTTAATTTTCGACAAGGAATCATCCCCTAAAAACTTTCGCACTTATTTGGTAACACCCTGTATAAGCGCAAGATAGAGCCTTGCGCTAATTAATTCAGGTCAAACTTCTTCATCTACCTCTTATTATTATTATTGATGAAATAATTAAACAGTGTGAATTTCTCAAAATGTAACCATAAAAAACAATTGAAAGCTTGAGAACCTAATTCAGTCCATCAGTGTCCAATTATCTTGATAAGCGGTATAAATAGCAACTTACATGTTCCCATTAGGAATTCTTTCGATTTTAATTCTGAACAGGTGTTCCATGTATAAGCAACGTGTTTTTTATTGAATAAATCATTACGCCTTTCAAACTGTTTCTGATAATTACGTCCCTTGTAGGAAATCGACGGACCCGTTTTGGTTTTTAATGAGTTATGGACTTGTAATGTGAGTTTACACACTTGGAAAAGAAATTGAAAAACGAGTTTACATGGAAGTTAATCAGAGAGAACAAAAACACAACACACATGTTGCTTCACTGGTTAATGGACGAGGCTGTTTCAAAGAATCCACACCGACAATATAAAATCAATGTAACCTTTTTTTACTGAAAAAAATGATGCCAATTTAGAAAGCTAGAACTATTAATATCTATCAGCTTGAACGCACAAAACATGAAACATTCTTAAATAATAGAATGGATTTATTTTTGTTTTTTACATCCTGACTTAAGCACGTCAATAAACAGAAAATATTTACAATATATTATAAAAGATAATGCAAATAAATCATGTTAAAAGACACACTTGGTAGTTATTAAGGTCTCGAAGGGTAAATAAAAACACTAGGACATGGGCTCAAAACAAGTTTTCCCGAATTTAAAAATTCTTCTACACTGTAGAAATAGTTATCTATGAGATTTTTTTACAATTATCTTAAACTTTCTATCATTCAAAGAGAGCAACTCCGAACTTAACTTATTATAAAGTCTCAAATTGATAAAGGTGAATATATATTCACGAAAATTGTTTCTACAATTGCATTAATGTTTTCATCCACAGAAAAAGCTTCAATAATTGCATCTAGAAACTTTTTGAAATCATTCAAGCCCGCTCGAAAAAATTGTAAAATTTATAAAATTTAGTAAAACAAAGGAGGGGGAGCGGTTCGTATTTCGCGAATATCTCAAAAACTACCTATTGCAGATATCTGAAATTGAAAAAAAGATCCTTAAAGAAAAGGATATTCTACCACCAATATTTATAATTTTAATCGACAGGTGAAAGTTCACTAAAACAGAAAAAAATATCCTTTAAATAATAATATTAAGGAACAAAAAAATTTATGTACCATTTGGCAATACTCCGTCGGGAAAAAAAATCCGCAATTTTTCTATTAATTGTGCTTTTGTTAATTAAGTTATTTTTACAAGTTGGAAATTAACATAAAAACCCTGATTATTTTCAAACTGAAAACCTGAGATTTTTTCCACTTCTTGGTTCTATTCTTTAAAGAAGATCCCCGGTGGAAAAATGAAAAAAATGATTTTTCACATTTTTATTAACAATTGAAAGCATTGAAAAATTAAAAGTTTAAATAAAGCTAAAAAAAATTAAATATCCTGATTATTTCATTTTATTATTGTTAAAACCTACATGAAAATATTTTTTTGAATTTTTTACTCTTATTGTTTAAATAATTTTTATAAACAAATGTATTGTTAATGAGAAAATTAATTATTTTTTGGGGAACTGATCATTAATAAAAATGATGATTTAAAAAAAATTGTTTCTTAAAAAAAGTTTTAGCTTCAAAATGCATTTGGTAATTAACATTTTTTTTGCTGCTAAATATTGATATTAATGAACCGTTTTTTTATTCTTTTTCATTTAAAAAAAAAATGGATTTCCGCGCTTTTTTTTTTTAAATACTAAAAAAAAAAACCTTTGTGATGAATTTTTTTTTCTATTTTCTATATACTTAATTTCAAATATTATCGTGTTCCTACTCTAACTCAATTGTTTATCAACTTTTTTGCTATTATTTATGAAAATACCACGAATATATTTTTTTAAGATTTAAATTTAAATATCTTATAAACCATCAAAGTTACGACGAAACCAGTTAGTCTTTATACTCCCTAAATTAATAAATAAATTGAGTTTTCAACCGAAGCTGTAGCTCGGTTGGTTATTTACTTTTTTGCTATTATTCATAAAAATACATTGTAAAATATTCTTTATTTATTTATTTAAAAAAAATTTATACACATAGGAGTTGTGTTAGGTATATGTGAAAATTCTTCGCAGTGCGTACGAATCAAGCAAAAAGCAATTAATACGATAGAAAAAAATATATTTTCGAGGTATTTTCACAAACTTAAAAACATGAAAATATTTAAAATTATATAAAAAATAGAAGAAAAAAAATCATCACAAAGTTATACATGGTCGTTTTTATTTTTAGTCTCTGAAAAAAATATTGCGTGGAAATCCATTTGTTTATAACAAATTGTTTACCTGGATCATATTAACATCAAGAACAAATACAAAAGCCAAGGCAATAATAGCCCTGTGAATAATGAAATAGAACGTCTTCTAATCCAAACTCTGTTGGATAATATATTTTTACATGAACACAAATCCTTAGACCTTCCTGAATCGATGATACCAGTAGATAATGATGGCAACTCGGTAAGTTATAAAATCACAATGTATATAAATGGTTCAGTAATGCGGAGCGGAGAAATGAGATTTTTCCTGTGAAAACAGTTTTTTCTTCGCTCCGTATTCCTCGCTTTCCAACTCGAAACTGAAGACGTACACGTTCATGCTCTACTCTGCCAAGAATGAGTAATTAATAATATCAGTGCATCATCGAACAAGGCTGAAGTAAACTTAATGGCTGCCACATCCGTATATTCATCTAATTAATTATTTTTCGCGCTTTTAACGATACCATTCGCGATGATTTACGGTTTCTCAGGAGCATATTTCTCACTCTCTACTAAAACTGAAGCTGTACCGGATGAAGTTAATAGGCTTGAGGTGTTTTTTGTTCTACTAGAAATCTATCGAGTTTTTAAAATGACTGCGTTAGTTATTAGTTCCAAGTAAGGTATTATTGATGGCTATGAATTCATCATTATATTAACTAGTTTGAAATTATATATATATATATATATATATATATATATATATATATATATATATATATATATATATATATATTTATATATATATATACATATATTATATATATATATATTTAGTTTGGAGGTTCTTGGGATTTGGATTCATAAATTAAAATCGGGGAATTAGTTGGACGTTTCGCCCCTGGCCAGGAGCTTCTTCAGTATTTTTTCTTTATTTACATTGTTTAGAGATACATTGGCGAAAGTATCTATTTTCGTATTTATGATTAATAAATTTTTTCACTGTGTTCGTCCAAAAATAAAAATTTTATCTCTTCAAATCCTCGTTATTTTTCTTCCTGGTAACCATCACCTTTTGTTTTTTCTCACAAATTTTAGGTTTTTGCTCACTTTCTATGACACTTTTCCTTATTCTAAACTATACCTTACATAATATATACAGAGTTAGTTAAAATTTTCTGTACTCAAAATTTTATATTTTATCATTTTCCATCGAAATGTTTTGACATGTCGCTGTCATGTTTCCTTCTGATTTGATTTTAGCATACAGGACGTTCCAACTTGAATATAATTTTTGTCTACTTGAGATCTAAAGTTTTATTAATGAATATTGATTTCTATATTTTGTATAGATTGTGCAAATCAAATGAATTGTTGGCAACATTCTTATGACAATAGAAAAACTCCACTGCTAAACTCTTGAGACATCTGCGTCGACTAGAAAATGGTACAAGGTTTCAGAAAAGCAAAATGTACAGAAAAATTGCAAAACAAACATAGCAGCTATTTATGTCATATATAAGTATCAATATATCACTTTCTATTCTTTTTTACATTGAACAAATATTTCTCATAAGTATATATAAATATATATATATATATATATATATATACAGGGTGGCCCACCACATTCGCCTCGGTATTTCTACGAGAAATGAAGAGAGTTAGGGAAAAACATTTAGCACAGTCATATGTGGGTCCATGAGGAGCATATTCCAAAATTATTTTGAAATATATAGGGTGATCCCAAAAAAATTACATACCAAAGTTATATTTTTTCTTATGGAACACCCTATATTTTTTTATATTTTTAGATACTATAGACAAAATAAAGGTGAGTTACTATTATATTTCCCATACTTAAAACTGACCGTTTCTGAGAAATTTTGAGAAATTTAAAAATACAGACCATAATTTGAAAATTGTTTTCACCCTGTAACGTGTAACGAGCTGCTCGTGATTAAATGTACTGCTTAGCTCAAAGGTTAAAGTTAACTACTACATGAAATTTTTAATGCAATATTATACAGAGTGGCGAAAAAAATTGCCTCAAAATTTGGACACACATTTAATTAAATAACTTCTTAAAGTTGAATGGAGTGGCGTAATTTGACGCAGAATTAGATTCCCTTCAAAACTATATTAGGGTTCCCTATACCTATCTCTTCTGCTTTTTACACAAAAGGCGTTTTTATATTTTACTTATGAGTAATTATTTTATCTTAAAAATGAAACACACTGTATTGTATTGCTTAAAAAGCATTTTTGAAGTCATTTTATCGAAAAATTAAGAATCTTAAATAGTTTATTATTTTAATAAATGCTCAAAATGGTGTCCATTATTCTCGATGCATAGGCGAACTCTTTCTTGAAATGAGTGCTGAACTCTGGATAACATATTTTGCGGTATGGAACGAAACGCATTTCTTATTCGTACTTTCATATCCTGAGGTGTCGTTGGCGGTGTATCGTGAACAATACTTTTGATATATCCCCATAAAAATAGTTATTCCTGGGGATAAGTTCTCATTTTACAATATTTCAAAAAGACAATAATTTTAAACTAGTTAAAACAATGATAATGGTTTGATTAACAAGTTGTGTCACTGTCAAATACTTTTTGTTTCATAATAATAATTAACGTCATCTAGGCCAGAGCCTACTATTATTAAAAAAATAGTATAATAGGTTTTATAGGAAATCGTAAATGTATATTTTTATTGACCCCATATTGTAATTTTGGTATTTATTTCAATATGAAGTCCAATTTGCTAAGAAACAAGCGAATTTAACATATTTCGCCTCAATAATTAAGACACGTGCATCTTCTTATTTTGAAGAATGCTTTAATATTTCAGAAATGGCAATAAATTTGAGTTTTTACATTTGCCTGCATTTTACTTTAGATACACCGTATTTTCAAAAATTTAAAATTCTGCTTCTAGCGAATCTACGTATTCCTTAATAAAAAGGTTTTTAAAACGCTTTTTAAGCTTTTCATTACAATACAGTGTGTTTCATTTTTAAGATAAAAAAAATTACTCATAAGTAAAATATAAAAACGTCTTTTGTGTAAAAAGCAGAAGAGATAGGTATAGGGAACCCTAATATAGTTTCGAAGGGAATCTAATTCTGCGTCAAATTACGCCACTAAATACGGGGTGTTCCATTCAACTTTAAGAAGTTATTTAATTAAATGTGTCCAAATTTTGAGGCAATTTTTTTCGCCACTCTGTATAATATTGCATTAAAAATTTCATGTAGTAGTTAACTTCAACCTTTGAGCTAAGCAGTACATTAAATCACGAGCAGCTCGTTACACGTTACAGGGTGAAAACAATTTTCAAATTATGGTCTGTATTTTTAAATTTCTCAAAATTTCTCAGAAACGGTCAGTTTTAAGTATGGGAAATATAATAGTAACTCACCTTTATTTTGTCTATAGTATCTAAAAATATAAATATAGGGTGTTCCATAAGAAAAAATATAACTTTGGTATGTAATTTTTTTGGGGATCACCCTATATATTTCAAAATAATTTTGGAATATGCTCCTCATGGACCCACATATAACTGTGCTAAAAGTCCTTCCCTAACTCTCTTCATTTCTCGTAGAAATACCGAGGCGAATGTGGTGTGGTGTGTATACAGGGTGTAACTGAATAAGTGTAAAACATTTAAGGAGGTGATTCCTCATCGAAAAAAAGATAGGATCTTTCATATAAAGAAACTTCATTGGAGCATCCCTTGTTAAGATACAGCCCCTTAAAGGGGGTACATAAAATTTGTATAACAATTTTTTTCACAAGCACTGAAAAAGTTACAATATTGAAATTAACCTGACGTTTTGTACTACCAAAAACCTTAGCCAGTAATTTATTTGGTTTACCCCATGGTTGTAAGGGTGAAAAACGCAACCCTAAAATTTATTTCCAATGTAACTTTTGTCTTATTATTTGTTTACCATTTAAAATTTATTTCCGATAGCCTGTTTCATTCTAAACAAAAATGTCACTTGGGTTTTGCCCAAAATAAACCAGTAAGCAGCAAAACATTATTTTACGAACAACTACAGAGATACATCGTCATAAATGCGAAAATACGAAACTAATCTATCTAGTAGGTCGCTATTAGCGATAGTGACAATTAAATTGGTATGACGCTGTCAGTTTGGGAATTTTCGAAATTGAATTAATACTAATTGTGTGTTGTTGTTCTGTTCTTAATTTGTTACTTTAATAATTCACTTGTTAATAAAATGGCATACACAAATGAGGAAATGGCTGATATGCATTACGTTTACGGTCTGTCGCAGGGAATGGGTTAGAAGCTTCTAGAAGATATGCTGAAATGTATCCTCAACGGCAGCATCCTTCACATAGAATATTTGCTCGACTTCATCAACGATTACGAGAATATGGTTCATTCGACAAAGAACGCAGGATTGTGGTCGCCATCGAGAAATACGAACACCACAGCTTGAGGAAGCAGTACTTAATTTGATTGAAGAACAACCTACTACCAGTACTAGAAAGATTGCTTTCCAGCTAAATGTTGATCATATGACGGTATTTCGAATTTTAAAGGAACAACTCTTATACCCTTACCATCTGCAACGAGTACAGGCACTGTTACCGCGAGACTTTCGAACCGTCTTGAATTTTGCAATTGGATGCTGGAAATGATTAGAAGAAATTGTGACTTTCTGAAGACGATAGAATTCACAGACGAATGTAGTTTTCTCGGGACAAGATTATTAATTTTCATAATTACCACATACGGGCTGATGAAAACCCTCACGCTATTGTCGAAACTAGCCATCAAGAACAGTTTTCTCTTAACGTGTGGCTCGGTTATTGGGGATGATTTAATTGGGCCTCATTTTCTACCTCCTCGATTAAATGGTGAGGCATACGTTCAATTTTTAAAGAAGTGCATCCAGTACTGCTGGAGGAAGTTCCTTTGGGCGTCAGAAGGGATATGTTTTATGCATGATGGGGCTCCCGCCCATTTTAGTCAAGTAGCACGTCAGCATTTAACTGAAACATATGCAAATCAGTGGATAGGTCGAGGAGGACCACATAAATGGCCCGCTCGATCCCGGATCTCAATCCTCTCGATTTCTCTATTTGGGGCCATTCACAGCATTTGGTATATCGTACTCCTGTTCGCGATGTAGAGGACTTAGAAACCGCATCATCGATGCGTGCAGGGTAATCAGAGACTCCAGGAATATTTGAGCGAATACGTGGCTCAATGCGCCGACGTCTAGACGCATGCGTAATGTTTGAAGGTAGACATATTGAACATTCACTATGATTTCTACATGTTGTGTGTTTTGTTATTAATAACTTAGTTTGTTTATTACCCTTTAATCGTTTAATGCAGGTACTAACTACAAAATAACAATAAATCCAGTTCGCATTTATGACGATGTATCTCTGTAATTGTTCGTAAAATAATGTTTTGCTGCTTACTGGTTTATTTTGGGCAAAAACCCAAGAGACATTTTTGTTTAGAATGAAACAGGCTATCGGAAATAAATTTTAAATGGTAAACAAATAATAAGACAAAAGTTACATTGGAAATAAATTTTAGGGGTTGCGTTTTCACCTTACAACCATGGGTAAACCAAATAAATTACTGGCTAAGTGTCTTTTGGTAGTACAAAACGTCAGGTTAATTTCAATATTGTAACTTTTCAGTGCTTGTGAAAAAATTGTTATACAAATTTTATGTACCCCTTTAAGGGCTGTATCTTAACAAGGGATGCTCCAATGAAGTTTCTTTATATGAAAGATCCTATCTTTTTTTCGATGAGGAATCACCTCCTTTAAATGTTTTACACTTATTCAGTTACACCCTGTATATATATATATATATATATATATATATATATATATATATATATATATATATATATATATATATATATATATAACCTCTTACACACCCGTGAATGACCAGTGTATAATGTCATTTTATAACAAATTACAGTGGTTGAAAATCCGAAAAAAAAAATTGAAACATGTTTTGTTCTTAGTAAAATTCGACAAAATTTTGGGAAGCGCCGCTCGCCAAACCTCAGCTGTCTTGATCAGAGCTGTGAGTGAACGCAATTGCCGATGTAATAAACATTCAAATAATGTGGAATGTTGAATTGATTGTGTGGTCAATGTACAAAGAGAGTACATTCCTTGCGATAGATATTCAATAGAAATATATTCAATTTCAAAGTGATGAAAACAAACGAACCTCGTTATATCCAAACTGGTAGATAAAGTCAGAATTAGTAGATGATGTCAATACAGCTTTTAGGCAATTATCGAATCACAATTATTACGAAAAGACACACTATTGAATTGTTTTCAAATTAGTATCGGCCGTCATGGTGACCGAACATTTCCGTGCGTATTTTGAAGAATGGAAGACACGATAAATCATTTTTTTGAAAATCAATTGTTAACAGTGCGCTTTTAAGATATTTTTCAATGGGACTAAATGTGCTTCTATTGTTTGATTCACCTCTTACCAGGTATGAGATTCCGTGCTTGGACTAATTCGGCCATTCTGAATCGATTGGGAGAATTGTTCTATCTGTCACCATTCTTTAGTTAGAAAAACATCGCTTTTATCATAGTTTTTTGCATAAGTTTCCAGAATTTCGGACCGATCGCTCTGTTCTGGATTCTGCATTTTACGGACTATAGCATAAAATGCCGCTGAGTTGTGGATATTTGAAAAAAAAACAAAGTTTACGTGTATTTTAAACGCGAAATCTTTCCACTCTCTGGGGAAGTACTTAATGTTAATATTAAAGGCTCAAATTTTCAGAGATTTTTTTTTTGAACATTTCCAACAAACTTTTCGGTTGGGAGCAAAAAACTAGTCGTAAAAAAACACTCTAGTATACTATTTATGATATAGTTTTAGAAACAAGATACTAGGATATATTTTTAAAAGCAAAGACTGTAATCAGTTGAAGTTGCTGTGAAGCACTAAAGTAATATTTTTACTAAGCTAGGTCCTCGTATCATAAAGGAAGTAACTATATAGATAAAAGAAATATATATATATATATATATATATATATATATATATTTATATATATATATAATGGAAGGAATATAATCGACATAGCCCTCGTTAACCGTAGACACGTGTTTCGGGCTCTCGGCCCTCATCAGTACGGTGAAGAAGTGCAAGGATGAACAACACTTGGTAGAAAACGACAAATCAACGGAATATATATATATATATATATATATATATATATATATATCGGAAGTGTTTATATATATATATATATATATATATATATATATATATATATATGTGTTATATATATATATATATATATATAGTGTCTATATATATATATATATATAAAAGAGAGAACTCTTTAAGGGTTGTCCAAGCTTGCTTTCGGAAATCTTTTTGAATTTTTTAAAATTTGATCAACGTTCTTCACGGCTGTCCTCACCACCAAGTGTATAGAAATGTCAGGTGCCAGTGGTACCTTGTAATTTGTCAACATGCCAACATGAATTTGTTGGGTTAGAGAATTGTATTTTCTAATGGTGAGATTGTTTATTGGTTGAATTCCTGTCCAACGTTAATAAATATTCAGAGACAATCCGATTAGATAACCAGTGGTGGTCCAAGGACTGGACCCTGAGGCACTGTACCATCAACGATTCGGTCTTTAAACGGTCAGATTTCATTCAAACTTTGTAGATTTATCGAGGACCGATGACAATACACTAATTTGATAAGATTATTGCATTTTTTTATTTGCAAAAAAATAATAAAAATATTAAAAAAAAACTAAAAAACACGCTTTTATAAATAAACCAAACTAAAAAGTAGGAAATGAATAATAGTTTGAAAAAACTAAAAAACGCTATTATAGAAAATAAAATAAAAAAAATTGAAAATAAGAAAAAAATTTATTTTATTTAAAAACAAAGCGTAAGGTGCATGGTATCGCCTCGGTCAACAATAATCTGTGATCTGAGACATTTCTTACTTTACTGCCCTAGGTGTGTAGTGTACTATATAATTATTAATACCATGCACCCCACGCTTTTTTTTTATAAAATAAATTTTTTTCTTATTTTCTATTTTTTTAGTTTGGTTTTCTATAAAATCGTGTTTTTCAGTTTTTTAAAACTATTATTTATTTTTACAGGGTTTTATTTACTTTCACCTGTCACGATGTGTGTAATCAAATCTTACAAGTTGAATTTGACCCACTTCTAGTTGTCCGATCAACGTGAAATTTGGCAGGTGTTCATAGTTCCCGTGACAATACATTATGGAAAAATTCATAAAATCAATTGGTATGAGGAAGTTTCCGGGGTCGGAGATTATGCATTTTTGTCAAAATTCACATGTTCAAGATGGCGGCTCCAAGATGGCGGACGAGTTTTGTAATTATGGTCCGATTCGATAAAAAATTGGTATGTGGGGGTTTTCGGGGTCGAAGATTATGAATTGTTTGTCAAAATTCATAAATCCAAGATGGCGGACGAGGTTTGTAATTGTGGTCCGATTCGATTTAAAATTGATATGTGGGGGTTTTCGGGGTTGAAAATTATGAAATTCATAAATCCAAGATGGCTGACGAGTTTTATAATTATGGTCTGATTCTATTCAAAATTGTTTTGTGGGGGTTTTTGGGGTCGAAGATTATGAATTTATAGTCAAAATTCATGAATTCAAGATGGCTGCTCCAAGATGGTGGACGAGTTTTGTTATTATGATCCGTTCTATTCGAAATTGGTGAGTCGGGGTTTTTGGGATCGGAGATTATGAATTTAGTCGAAGATTATTGTTTTTTTGTCAAAATTCATAAATTGAAAATGGTAGCTCCAGTATGGCGGACGAATTATTCTTTAGATGATTTCCTCATTGGAAAAATAGATAGCTCAGAACTTACAAAAAAAGGCCTCATAATGGCGATGCATTAACAAAAATGCTTAGATTAAGGCGTACTTACTAAAAAGCACAAAATAAATTACAGTGTGATATCTACTTCTCATCTGTAAACTAGTAAAATAATCATTTAAGTTTATATTCACAACCCACTTACTCAAACACGTGAGTGTTACTACCCGATGGAAACAAAGAAAACAGTATCATTATAATTGATGTTCAGCAACGAAAATAGAGACGTACCATCAATTTATCAGTTGACAAAGTAGTAATTCGCCACTATTAGCTCCTGAATGAATATGCAAATAGCATTAATCTTTTACCATTCGAGATTGCATGTGTGCAACGAACCGAAACACATTAACAAATATGTAAACAATTCAATTAATTTATAACGAACCGTAATTGCATTCAGACAATTTAATGACTTTTAATTACCAGTTGGCATTGTCAATTATAGGTTACCTTGACGGGTTGCATTGTAATGAGTGACATTATCGGGGTTGAGCGATATTCCACGGGAAATATTCCATACAATGTGATATCCGTATTTGTTGCACCCAATTCCGTAAACTGCAATATTCGACCCACCTATTGTATAGGTTAGTATTGGTGAGAAATGTTCAAAATCTAGAGTGCAGTCTTTCTTTATTACCCAGTGGATTCACCAGCTTAAAAACGACCAGAAATTTGCCGAGATATACCGCATCGATAAATTTGTGACCAATCGATCCGTCCACCAATTCGCGAACGAAGACAAAAAAAATGCAAGCTGAATTTGAAAAATGATTAGATTTTTGGAGATTTTTTCGCTTTGGGATCTTCACAAGAATTTTGTTGGCAAAACGACCCTGCAGAGGTGGAATTATGCTTGATAATATACTTGTTATAAGTTTAATTCACCACCTTCCTTATAATGATCCTAGAGCAAAAATCTCCGAATATTTTATTCAAGTTTGTATTGGTGTCTTTTCGTACTAGGTAATTTCACATTTTTGGACTATAAACAGCTATGGAAGATGATGATGATGGGGTTATAACAACTAGATAAGTAGTAGGATTATCTTGTGGGCTAGAAACATCTAGTATGCTAAGAACACATTTCGTTGTTTTCAACATAAACAATTTTGACACTCCTTTAGCTAGATACGTGATATTATTTACGTTATAAAAACTTGTTTATTAAAAAAAAACATGGTAAATTTTATAAATACCGAATCAGCAGACATGCATTACTTGTATGGGCTTGCTGACGGAAACGCATATGAAGCCAGGCGACTGTATCAAGAGCGCTTCCCAAATAGAATGGTTCCTGATGCTCGAAAGATTTCAAGCGCCCACAGAAGGTTATGTGGAACAGGAAGTTTTGAGCCAAATCATCACTTCAAAGGAGCACATCTGACTGCAAGAACTCCAGCAATTGAGGTAGCTGTTTTAAATTCAGTTGACGAGAATCCTGAAATAAGTACGAGGCAAGTTGCCAATAATTTGAATATCGCCCATATTCTAGTAGGGAGGATTCTTCATAATTATTTATTATATCCCTAACACATTCAATGGGTTCAGGCACCACTTCCTCGAGACTTTCCATTACGAGTGAATTTCTGCCAATGGTTTCTCCGAAAAGTTACCGAAAATCCTTCATTTGATAGGGAAATTTTATTCACGGACAAAGCTAGTTTTACTAAAAACAGGATCAAAATTTTTCATAATAATCATTTTTGGGCCGAGGAAAATCCGCATGCAATCGTGGAATATCATCACCAGGAGCAGTTTTCATTAAATGTCTGTGCTGGAATTATTGGAGATTACTTAATTGGACTTTTTTTTTACCACGCAGATTGAATGGACATATTTATTGCCGATTTCTTGAAGATAATTTGCCAATTCTGTTGGAAGATGTTCCTATTTTAATGCGAAATCGCATGTGGTTTATGCACGATGGTCCACCGGCTCATTTTAGTGATTTGTCTTCTCTGCATTCGTTTTTCCATCAGTTTTACCAGCTTGGTTGATAATAATTTGGCTTTCGATTTCGTAATCCCATTTTGTTGTAAATAATTCAGTTCGATGAAAGTTCCATTTCCATTTTGATCCTGGCAGGACCGCCATGTGATAAACTTAGTATTACTCAAATTAGTTTATCTGTATAAAACACATGCGTTCGGTTTTGATGTATAATCATGAATGTTCATATTGCTTACAAGTTACAATAATTAATACTCAGGTCAATTTGTTGGGGTTATTCAACTCAGTGTACATCAATTCATCATAATATTAAAAATGCTTATTCTCTAATAATATATAACACCACAGTGCTATGGCACGCGAATATTTAAACCTAAATTTTCTTAATCGCTGGATAGGTCGTGGGGGAACAGAGTCATGGCCAGCTAGATCCCCAGACTTAAACAGTCTTGTTATTTTCTTTGGGGACATCTTGAGACTTTGGTGTATAGTCAACCAATTATAACTGAGTAAGAATTGCGAAACCGCATAATAGTTTCCTGTGAAGCAATAAGGAATACTCCAGGAATTTTCCAAGGAGTACCGAGTCAATGATTTTGGTATTTTTTGTTCATAATAGTTATGTTTTTAAAAATAAAAGATATATTTTCATGCGTACTCATTACAAAAACTAAATAATAGTTACCATAAAATTATAAAAATCTTGCCAAGATCCTTTGGTTACCACAATTGTGAAATTAAGAGAAAAAATCGAATAGGGACAAGCAAATTAATGTATTTTATTTTCTAAATCGAAAACCGTCCTCCGGACGAAAATAAGGCAGGAGACCATTTTTATGAGAAGATAGAGGACAATTACAAAAATAATATTTATTTGGAAAAAAGACAGTGGCGTATCATTATTTTGATCAAAAATATGACAGGGCATGTTAACAGGGACGCCACTGATGAAAATTAAGAAATCTTTTATCATGGAAAAAATGTATTTTTATGCGTACTTTGTATGTACCAAAATTGAAAAAAAAGCCAAAGCGATTTCAGAGATATTGGGGGAGATCTGATTGTTTTGTTAAATTTCAACATCCTGTATATCGGTTGCGGACCTATGTTCATATGAAGAATTCTTAAAATCACCCAAGGATTATCGCCCTTTAGGATGAGCATTCAATTATGAAACACCCTGTATAATGTCGACTTGAAATTGTAAATATAATTTATAATTTTTCAATAAGTCTTTTGAAAAATATTTACTTTTTATATTTACATTAATTGCTTTAAATAGCAAATAGAGAGTTGGAGAGGATTAAAAAAGGTGAAAGTCCCATTACATTCACCTGTTTTAGGTAAAATTCCAGGTAACGCATTACATAGTAATGAATAAAATGAATGACTTGGACCATTTTGTCAATAGTATAATAATTGCCTTTTCCAAGAGGAGAGTTTCAATAAAACAAACAAGAGACGTTTTTGAACGTCTCTGTATGCAAATGAAGGGAAAAATGGAAGAAAAAGTAACGCTGGTAATTTTAGAGCGATTGAAGTGCACCTTTCGAGGCTCATAAGTGGAGTTATATATGACCAATTTGGACAATTTAATAGATAGTTTGAAAAAAGTCTATATTCGAAGACCGTTCAGGAAAAACGTTGGGAAGAAGTCGAGGAAGACGTTTTCGACTCCAGACTGACCGATCGACCACGAATTTATCGACGTGGTGGATCCTGGCCAATTCGTAGCTCACGCTGGGAATGGATTCAAGTATCCACGATTCGAAGACACACTTGGTATATTTGTGGACGTTGCTTCACCGCGTTCTCCATTACAGAAAAATAAAAACCCCTACTTCATCATCATTAGTCTCGATTCCAATACCCTCGGGACTGCATGTAATAAGCATGCGGATCCGACGGAGCAATCTTATTAAAATGTCATTACACTAATGAACAGCTTAGTTGACGACGAAGTGGATAACTTCTAAACCTAATCCGTAGTAGATCGTATAGTGCGAGAAAATTATTCATTGGGCAATGTCAATAAATATACTACGATTAATACCCGCACTTATTTCACAAAAAGTGTTCGATGTCGTTGTATTAATATTCGTTATCGAACTCTTTCGATTTCTTTTGGACTTTTTCGCAAAGGTCGAGTGCATTTTTCAAGCTGTAACATGTGATATGGAGACATAACAACATCGAGCTCATGAAATATCTGGAAGACTCAGGAATTGTCAACGATAGGCAATATGGCTTCCGCCATCAGAGATCAACTGGTGACCTGCTCGCTTACGTCTCACATATATGGCAGCTATCTATTGAAAAGCATGGAGAAACTTTAGCTGTGGCATTAGATATCTCCAAGGCGTTCGATCGAGTTTGGCACCAGGGACTCCTCGCCAAGCTTCCGTCTTATGGCTTGCCCCCTCAGCTGTGTTCTCTGCTTGCTAGTTTTCTCTCAAACAGGTCTCTCCATGTAGTGGTCGATGGAGTTTCATCTGACACTCTACTCATAAATGCTGGTGTTCCGCAAGGATCCATTCTCGCACCAACACTATTTCTACTTCACATCAACGACCTGTTGAAAGCAACTTCATGTCCAGTACACAGCTTTGCCAATGATAGTACCCTCCATACAGCTTTCTCTTCCAGGGCCCCTATATCAGCCCGTGAAACCAGAAATGAACGAGGAAGAAATGTTAATAATATAAATATGGACTTGGCAACAATTCTCGAATGGGGATCTAATAACTTGGTAGAATTCAATGCAAACAAAACACAAGCATGTCCTTTCTCTAGAAAAGCCGATCTCACTGTGCCTAACATAACTTTGTCAGGAGTAACCATACCACTGAAGCCATCCATATCGATGCTTGGTATTACTATCAGCAATAACCTTTCCTGGGAAAATCACGTGAGGTCCATTGCCAAAGTGCATCCCAAAACTTGGTTTTCTGTTTCGTGCCAAGAGCTATTTCACCCCAGTCAGCTGCTTATGATCTATAAGGCACAGATCCGACCTGTCCTGGAATACTGTTCCCATATTTGGAGTGCGGCACCTAAACATATCCTGAGGCTATTGGATTCTGTCCAAAAAAGGGCAATTCGTCTCGTCGGTGATGACTCGCTTACAAACTCGCTCACTTGTCTGGAACACCGTAGAAAAGTTGGCGATTTGTCTCTATTTTATAGATATTTTCATGGGCGATGCTCTTCTGAAATATCAACAATCGTTCCTGCTTTGGCAGTCTCTTCGAGATTAACCCGTCAAGTTCAGTCATCACACCCCTTCGTGGTCACTTTGGAAACCTGCAGAACATCACTTTCCAAAGACTCGTTCATCCAACGAACAGCGAGGCTTTGGAACTCATTGCCTAGGGAGGTGTTCCCCGAGGCATACAACCTTCAGAAATTTAAGAAGAACACCAACTCCTACCTTCTTTCCCTAGGTTCCCACGATGTTCTCTGAACATTACAGGATATCCCTTTTCGTGGGAACCAGAACATAAAAAAAAAAAAAAAATAATTTTTGAACCACCTGGTATATCGCAACGAAATTTGGAGGGCTTGAATAGGAGATAAAAACCTTCTTTTACATGAAAGAATCACAGCTAAAAGTTTCAAACTGGCGGCTGAGCGCAATCTTCAATAATTTTTTCAAATAGAACACCCCGTATATTATTCCAATTTCGAAATTTGCTCATAATTCTCTAATACACTTTACTCCTAAATTCAATTGTTTTCGAAATATTAACGTTTGAAAAGTGATATTTTGGTCGTTTCAAACCCAACCAAAAACACTAATGTTGCTTTCAATCAAGTTTGCGTTGGAAAAAATTGTTGTCGCGGTAACATCTTGTTTACTGTCAAACTAAACTGCTGACTGTCAAATAGTCCGTTGAGCGCCTAGATCCTTATATGAAAAGTGTGGTCATGGCTCGTAGTTTAGACGATAAATTTGAAGCAGTTTTGATATTTGGAGAAGCTGGAAGAAATTATCATCTAGCAGTCCGTATGTTTTATGATAGATTTCCCGAGAATCATATTTCGGGGTAATATTTGCGCAAACTTTTAAATAAGCTCCGAGCAATTGGTACGCTGAAAGATGCTCCAAGATCAGGAGGACCGCCTCTTTCAGAAGAAAAAAAGGTAAAAATTGTTGCTGAAATGGTAATCAATCCGACTCAGTCGACGTCTGCAGTTGCTGAATCCTGTGGAGTAAGTTCAAAAAGTGTCCAAAGAGTCCTAAAAAAAGAAAAGTTCCATCCCTAAAAAATAAAAATCCTGCATGCTCTCACGGAGGATGATCCAGACCGGAGGGTTGAATTTTGTGAGTGGTTAACAAGAACAATTGAAGGAGAACGGGGCTGCCTGAAACGTGTATGTTTCGCAGACGAATGCACGTTTTTTCTCAATGGAAAAGTCAACAAACAGAATGTACGATTCTGGAGCGATACTAATTCGCATATTTTTAGAGAGGGACATACCCAGTTTCCTAAAAAGGTGAATGTTTGGGCGGGGATTTTGGTCAATCGCGTTGTTGCACCGCTTTTCATCGGAGGCAATCTTACAGGAGTTCTTTACAGATATCTTTTAGAAACTGTGATTGAACCTCGGATAAGACAAATTGTATTAAACAATCACGAAGAGTTTGAAAATTGAGAAATCATATTTTAGCAGGATGGGACACCTCTCCATTTCGATCGCATGGCTAGAGAGTTCCTCGATACAAACTTTCCAGGGGAAGTACAGAATGGCCACCAAGATCTCCGGATCTTACACCTCTAGATTTTTTCCTTTGGGGGGTATCTGAAGTCAAAAATCTACGCCACTGAATGCCAAACAATAGAAGAGTCGGAACACAGAATAATAGATACATGTGAAGAAATAGATTAACATCAACGTGAGAGAAGCTATTTATAATAGAGTACTTTATTGTCAAGATTTAGGAGAAGGCCACATTGAACACTTGATGAAATAATTGTTGGGGTTAAATAAAATAAATTATAATTTTTTAGCTAACTAATTTGTTTTGATTGTGAATTTACAGAACACATTCGTAGGTATTGAATGAATGTGGTTTTTTGTGGAGGAACAACGTTTCTTGACATGTTTTTTGGGTAATTAATTAGTTTGCCCTGAAATTATTTTTTTGCTACGCTTTTCGGGGACATCAATTCTTTGAGACGCCGACTTTCTATAACCAAAGAAATTTTCTAGAGTCGATTAAGGGGGCAAGTGCAACTCTTCAAAAAAAATTTTTTTCGCGTTTCAAATCGAAAAGTCCTTTGAAATTTTTCGATTTCGCCGAAAATAATTTCCTAATTCAACTGTCTAGTGGCGGAACTACTTCAAATTCTCAAAATCCACATTCAAAAGGAAACTGAAAGCAAAACTCAATATGTGATCATAATAATTCAATTTTATTTCCAACTATGTTGCTTGTATATGTATACTACAAACAATGTATACCATCACACTATCTATATTAATGTTCAGTTACACTCTATTCTTATAATGCTTAAGTGTAAGAGTAGCTTTAGCTAAACTTCGCCTATTATGTATTAAATGAAAGTCAATTATTATTATTGCCAAGTGTAGGTCCTGCTGCCTGTGCTATATTTAGCTAGAACCCACATTAGCTAGACTGAACAATATTAGGAACGGAAGGCTTGTTGCTGTGAATAACAAAATAGAGGTGGGAAGTAAAATTGGGTTCTGATTTTTTTCATTGAGGGTTCGTTGACTCTGTTGAAACCATATTTACCACGATATCGGGCGAGAATATTTTTACATCAAAACGCACTCCAAATTCCTTTCCAAGTTAATCACCAGAGATAAAACACTATATCAAACAAAGTGATAGCACTTATTGAGTTTGTGATGAGATTTAGATTGGGACTCCATATTTTGATAATATGTACGAAATATATACATAGTCTCTATATGGAGAGTAATAAACTAAGCTAATATTTGTAACAAATATTAACTTCGACAAACAACACAATCCAAATATTTATGCATTGTTTCGTAATGTTGTTCATCAACTGTCCCAGTTTTTATTGCATGAAAAATGCAATTGTCATATCACCTCAAATTTATGTCGTTCCATGGCACACATCGGGTACATTTTTATTGCTCCGTGGAATATTTTATCATGTAATCAGAGAGAGAGACCAGTGATAGCAATCAAACAGGTGCGATGCTCAGTTGTTTTCAATACTCAATACCAAATTGGTGATTAGTCCATGGATGCAACGTGGCTGCACTTGAGAAGAATGCAGATTGAAGCCCCACGTGGAATCACATTTTAATTCATCAGTTTTCAATTGAATTGAACTCATCATTTCGAGTTGTTAAGAATATTCATGTAGAGCTGAATAATGGTGTACGGAAAACAGATATTTTGGTGTGCCTTTTTATTTGTGAGGCTTTCTATAGGGTACCAGGAATCCAGGCATCACTACTTGCGCCCATAACTGGGATTCAGATGGATATGCCGATTTCCTTAATGAAACTCAGCAGCTTCTTTGGCTGAATTTTTAGGTGGTCCTCTGGTAATACCTTCTTCCAGGCACCATGTGCAAAGGAAATATGTGATGCTCAGGCTCAGGTGATTGAGTCCTGTTAAGATCTCTTGACAAAATCTCTTTCGTCAGTTATTTCGAAGGCCTTTTATTTTGAGGTCTTTGATTATCTCATGCATGGGTGTTCTATACAAAGGTATTTAAACAAACCAGTAAAAAAAATGAGTTAAAATTTTAATACAAAACACTGACTCTGTACTGAGCTTCAAAAAAACCACAACAAATTGAAATTCATGTCGAAGATATTTCTCAATACTATAGAAGGCTTTGCTATCAGAAATGCCTTAATGTTTTATTTGAATTCAAATTGGCTGAGAGATTTGTTATTTCCTGGAGCGCTTTGACACAAAGCGGAGGGAGACAAAAAACCGAGAGCTAAAATCTAATATTTTTCCCGTGTATAATACACAATTTTTTCTGTGACGGAAAAAACGAAGATTTAATATAAAAAAAAAACATATTATTACAATATATTAAAGTCAGAAAATTATCGATGTGAAATTTGAATTTTTAAACTGGTAGGCTGTTGTACTTATAGCGACAATTTGACCTGCGTTGCTAAGGAAACCTTTAGAGTAATCAAATATCTATCAATTTTATTCTGTGATTTGATTCAAAAATTGCGAACTTAGTGGTTGTTTAGTAGTTATTTTGAATAATATAAGGTTAAAAAATGTCTGATTCCGAGTTTTCTCTGACTCCATCGGAGTTAGTAGATGTGGCGAAAGTAGCGTTACAAAAATTATTTCCAGCTAGATCGCGGAAAATTTACGAAAGCGCGTATTCAAGATTTATGGAATGGAAGATGAAAAAGACTTGCAGTTCTTTCTCGGAGACGGTGTTATTGGCTTATTTTTCGGAACTGGCACAACAACAAAAGCCATCAACAGTGTGGTCGAATTATTCAATAATTAAAAGTATGTTACAATCCAATAATAATGTAGACATTTCAAAATATTTCAAACTAATTACATTTCTGAAACAAAATGGGAAAGGTTACACGCCCAAGAAAGCTGCGATTTTTACGAGTACACAAATTAGTGATTTTTAAATAATGCTCCCGATGAAGTTTATTTAATGGCCAAGGTTGTTGTTGTATTTGGGATTGCAGGAGCTTGTCGAATTTGTGAAATCAGCCAGGTAACATTAGATGATATTGAAGATTCGGGAACGTTATTAATTGTGAAACTTAAGCAAAAAGAATGATGTAAACAGGAGATTTGTAGTTACGGAAGAATATACTAAATTTTACCGAATGTATATAGCCCTTCGTCCAGCAGCAGCAAAGGATCGCCGATTGTTTTATGCATATCGCAATGGAAAATTTATCAATGAGGTTGTGGGTAAAAATCAGTTTTATAAGGTACCTGAAACAGTAGCTAATTTTCTTCAACATGAAAATGCTAACTCATATACAGGTCATTCATTTCGAAGATCGTCTGCTACACTTTTAGTTGAATCTGGGGAGACTTGATGACACTAAAGAAACATGGCGGTTAGGAGTCATCAACGGTCGCTGAAGGATATGTTGATGAATCGGTAGCACACATGACAGAAATAGCTAATAAAAAGTTCAGAACGTGTGGCAGTGCTGAAATAACACCCGATTTGCGACCAGGTACATCAACGGCAGTTGTGTCCATGGCAGAAAAAATATAATTTCAACACAAGAAAATTCGACTGTTGTACCGAATAGTTCAAGGAAGATGTCATTCATGCAATGCACATTTAATAATTGTGCTTTTGATATAAAGGAAATGTAACTTCTGTATAATAAAATATTCTAAAATTAAATATCTATGTGTATATAGGTATACCCGGGAAAAAGTACTCACTTTTTTCCCGGGAAAAGAAGTAATTTCATAAAAAGTGATGTTTTGTTACCTGCCAACAGAGATAAAATGTCAAACTTTTTTCCCGTCACAGAAAAAAATAATATATTGAAATCGTAGCAAAGCGCTTTCGACCTTCAGATCATCATCAGTGCGTACCTGTAGGTAGTAATATTAATAGAGAAAATTCAAATCATTGAAAAATTTTGAGAAAGGAAATTTGAAATATTTTTGAAAAGTGACGTTACTTATTCGTCAGGTGTACAAGAAGCCAAGAATACCATAAAATTTCTCAATGAGTATTGTATAAGGTTACATGACAAACATGTTAAAAAAACATATCCTTAACCTGGATGAAACTTGAAATTATATTTCTATTTCTCTATGAGCCATTATTTAGGTGTGATAGCTGGATCTAAATGACAAGTGAACGTTGAAGTAGATTGACATGGAACACAAAACTATTGAGATATCAGAATCATGAAAAGAATATCCATGGCATACGAAACCCAGATTTGAAAATGATCAATCTAATGGGGACTGTCATCTGTCCCAATATTCCAAGGAAGACCAGACAAGATTCTTAAATTCTCAAATGTAAGTCATCGAAATTGAATATAAGTTTAAGGAAAAAGTCTAATGAGAACTATCCTGGTCACAAACACAATTGAAAAGAGTAGATAGTGTCCAAGACAATGAAAAAATTTTTTAAAACCCTTCCGGCTCAATTGAACCACAACTGGGGGATAAAAGTGTGATAAAAGTTTAATGAGAACTTGACCCAACTTCACAAGTCCCACAGTTAGAGTACAAAAGAGTTTAAGTGGTGATAGTCAAAGTAACAATAAAAATCCAAACAATAAGTTATGTTCTCAGTATGGAGAAATTTGAAAGAGCAAATTGCAAAGAGATACAAGTAATATCATCATAGAGAATGAAAATTGAAATTATTAACATGGGTAAAATGAAAAGTAAAATTGAATTAAGGTAAAAAGATTAAGTTAAATTTTATTTTATTTTAGGCGTGCATGAAGCGGAATATAGGATCTATTTAAATTGACTCGAGTGTTGAGACAAAGGTTATTGTTGTGTATTTCGTTACTAATGTGTAGGAACTGACCTCGTGTATGATTTGTGAATTTCTATTTGGACTGAAATTATGATTGTTGAATCTCAAGTTATGACCGAAGGTAGATACTTTATTACCGTTTAAATGTTCATTTATACGAACTTTCAAAGGTCTACAGGATCTACCAATGTAGGCTGCATCACAATTTTCACAATTTAACTTATATATGCTACTTTTGAAAAGTTTGTCAATTTGGTCCTTTGTATTGGCCAAAAATCTACCCAAGCTCTTATTGGTTTTGAAATTTTTTTTAATGTTGTCAACGTTACTCTTAATGCAACCAGCTACTTTGTTAGAAATGTTGTCTTTAGAAAAGGAATTGAAAGAAATTTGTCGAATGTATTTAAATTTGGATAATAAGATGTGTTCATTATTCTTTTTAATTTTTTGAATCAATTTGTTGCAACCTTATACAACACTCATTGAACATGAAATATTTTATGGTCTTTTGGGCTTCTTGTACACCTGACGAGTGAGTTACCTCACTTTTCATAAATATTTCAAATTTCCTTTCTCAAATTTTTTCAATTATTTTCATTTTTTCCATTAATATTACTTACTAACAGGTACGCACTGATGATGACCTGAATGTCGAAAGCGCTTTGTTTGCTACAATTTTAATAAATTATTTTATGCACGAAATACAAATTTCTTTCTTCGATATTTCAATTTGTTTTTTGTTCAGCCAAGCCAAAACAAAGGAGGTTGCCCAAATACTATTTCTAAATCAATTTACCCAACAAGGAACTACATGTGAGACGTCTGAATGTAGTTATAAAATTATGTCCCTGCACGCCCTCCAGTGTGGGAGATGAACTCATATCATCTTACTATTGCTGTTAATACAACAGGTCTATGTTATGCATAGAGCTAGGTAGCCCTTGGGCTGAGTGCCGAGCGATGACAATCAGGACAAGGTAATTATGTATACAATCAACCACTTGCCAGCCTACTAATAGCCTATCAACATTGCTGTGGCCATTAACAATACAATATTCTATAATTATTACACGATATATCTCAGTTGACATCGCGGTATATGAAGATGTTAAATTGATAATTCGAGTAGGTAAACTGTTGTTTGATTACTCTCGTTTCGGACGTCCGTGGTCATAGTGGATTTGAAAGTTTTTCACGACGAAAAGGGAAACATTCTCAATTGAATATTAATAGAAAGATTTTTCTGTGAATTGAAAAATCCACGATTAAAATGAAGTTATTTTTTGTGAATGTCTAACAGAAAACAACTACTTCCCCGGCTGAAGCCACGCTGGACATTGAACTACATCTGATTAATATTCTGAAATGGCCCTAACTCAAAAAAAAAAATCTGAAATTGAAAATTTGCATTTTCATTCAGATAGTTATTTGATTTTCTATTCCAGTCTCAATTAAGAACTCATGAAGATGAATGAGGCAAAGAAGAATGTTTTCCAAAAGAGAGTACTCACCAGAAATCATTCGTAACATTGACGCAGGAGAGACATCGCATTCACTAGGTCTTCAATACATTTTTGTCGACGAAAATCTATTTCACGCTTCCACGATCATCAGGAAGACCGGAAGAAATGGGAAACACATTTTCAAGAAACAATCTCACTTTGCAAAGATGGAAAAAGTTAGAATCATTTCTTTTGGAGAGATACTTTGAAATTAGTGTTTTCTGACATTAAAACCTGTCATGGGGTATGATAGATTTATTTGTTGAAAATATAAACAGGATGTTCATAAAATCAGATGTAGAATCATCTGCGACTGAAAGAAAACAACTACTTCCCCGGTAAAGCCACGCTAATTGAACTACATTGAAAAAACCAGATTAAAATGAAGTTATTTTTTGTGAATGTCTAACAGAAAACAACTACTTCCCCGGCTAAAGCCACGCTGGACATTGAACTACATGTGATAGATATTCTGAAAAGGCCCTAACTCAAAAGTGAATGCGATGTCTCTCCTGCGTCAATGTTACGAATGATTTCTGGTGAGTACTCTCTTTTGGAAAACATTCTTCTTTGCCTCATTCATCTTTATGAGTTCTTAATTGAGAGTGGAATAGTAAATCAAATAACTATCTGAATAAAAATGCAAATTTTCAATTTCAGATTTTTTCTTTGGAGTTAGGGCCTTTTCAGAATATCTATCAGATGTAGTTCAATGTCCAGCGTGGCTTTAGCCGAGGAAGTAGTTGTTTTCTATTAGACATTCACAAAAAATAACTTCATTTTAATCGTGGATTTTTCAATTCACAGAAAAATATTTCTATCAATATTCAATTGAGAATGTTTCCCTTTTCAACATGAATACCCCACAAGAGGTTATCTTGACGATGGAAGATAGTGACTAAAGTTTATCTTTCAGTCGCAGATGATTCTACATCTGATTTTATGAACATCCTGTTTATATTTTCAACAAATCAATTTTTGACGACGTTTCCATTGCTGGTATCTGCAATACTCTTCAGGTAAATACTGTATGCAAATTGACCTAAGCCGAATTCGCGATTTTTTTATTGGAAATTGAAGAGAGGAACCGAAAAATGAACTTATTAAGCAATACTTCTGCTCACATTCTAAGAAAATTTCATATACCTGAGTTCGTATGTTCGAGATTTATTGATAATCAAAAATAATGGAAATCAATGGAAATTCAGTTATTGAATGAATGTGATTTTTTGTGGAGGAACAACGTTTCTTGACAAGTTTTTTTAGGGTAACCTTCCACAGTCTGAAAATGAAATTAAAATCAGGAAAATCTATACAAGTATAGAAAGGGCAAACTAATTAGTTCACCTCGATAAGTTACTGAATTTGCCTATAAAAAAAATAGTAAAAATCCAAAAGATACTTCTCTATATAGTTTTCGATCGACGTTTCGGGGACTATATCTGCCCCCGTTCTCAAAATCTTCTGAAACTCCTTTAATTGTTTGAATAATTTGGATTTTTCTTGCAGAGTCATTTTCGCTTTTTCAAATGACGGATGTCAATTGAGATCTGCCAAAAAATTTGAGAGTGACGAATTCCTCATTTGATGTATGGGGTGTTCTTCAGATCAGTTTATTAGCATTCTACCATATCTCACTTCCTCTCTGAGTAGAGGTAACCATGTATGGTCCATTTCAACAGAATTTGTTGAAAAGCAGTTGTTATTGGAAAGAAGGATACAGGCCGTTTCTTTCAATTTTCTCTTCTCTTGATGTGGCAGCACACTTGATGTTTTGCTAGAGTCACCTTTGAAATGCAGAGCTTTTAGGTTTTTTCATGAAGACTTTGAAACGCACACTTTGAACAAGTAGGTTTTGGACAGCAGTAATTAAAACTCATGATTTCAATAAAACTGATAACAATGTATACTATATTTACTATTAATAAATGAAACTCCCACAATAATAATAATAATAAAGATCAAACAAGAACAAAATATTTCTTTAGGGCGGTGTTCGAAATGTCTACCAGCTCCTCCTACACACAGGCGGCACCATTTTTTAACATTTCAAGCCGAATTAATTAGTTCAATGGGAGTGAAAGAAGCAAAACTTTGCATCACTGCCCCCTACAATTCGTGTCTAGAGTTGGTCGGCAATTTAAAAATAAGATCTTTTAACCTTCCCCAGAGGTAAAAGTCCATAGGCGTTAGGTCCGGTGACCTGGCCGGCCAACGGTTGGGTCCTTGGTTGGCTATCCAATTATTGCCAAAATTTGCTGCCAAAAAATTGTTGACCATTGCAGTGTCGTGAGGCGAAGCACCGTCTTGATGAAAATATATTTTCCTAAGCTCCATTAGCGGCAAATCATCAACAAGGGGTTCAATTTGTTGCCTTACAATTTCGTAATACCTCTAAGATGTGAGAGTGCTATTATAAATGAACGGGTCGATCATTCTACCCCTAAAAACACCTGCCCATATACTAAATCCAAATCTTCCTTGACTTCTCTGCTTCACAATAGAATGAGGATTTTGTTGTGCCCAAGTATAAGAATTGTAGCGGTTGAAAATACCGGTACTGCTTACATGGGCTTCGTCTGTCCAAATACAATTTAACGAAAAATCAAGCACTTGGTTATAATTTTCCAGGAACCACTGGCAAAAATCCATGCGGCGTTCAAAATCTCCTGGTCTGAGTTTATAACTCTTCTTTCATTAACTTATTGATTTCAATTTTGCAAAACGACTATTTCTCCAACTCCCTATCCCTATTTGATGCATATAATTTTGGCCTTTCCTTTTCAAATTGACCACCATCAATTAGGTTGTGTCGCAATTTTGCGAAAATGTCTCTAAAAGGTTGTCTTCTCTCTGGATACCTCTCGTGGTACAAATTGCTTGCTGCCTCTGCATTTTCCCCGGTTTGTATAAAACAGACTATAATATCCCATTTTTCATAATTCTCATACTTCATTGCAAATGTGTTTGGAAAATTAACAAGAACTACTGCTTCAATCAAAATTTGACAGCTACCAGTAAACATTTGCATTCTGTTTTATCGCCGCGTCGCGACGTCCAAAGCCTACTTGTTCAAAGTGTGCGTTTTACGGTCTACATGACAAAACCTAAAAGCTCTGCATTTCAAAGGTGACTCTAGCAAAACATCAAGTGTGCTAAATTTTTGGAATGGTAATTTCAAGGTCTATTGAAATATGCAGGAATATACAGGTTGTCTCATTAAAAAAAAATGATTTTTCCATTGATAACTATTGATATATGAGTTGAAAAAATAAACTACTCACACCATACGTGAAAAAGTGCTTTAGAAATGTTTTCATAGAAACAAAGAATTTTCGACAGGAAAAAAGTTACAGCAACTTTTCGAAAATGCACATTTTCGAAAAACATGCTGTAACTCAGAAACGATGATAGATATCGATATGCGGTTTCCACCATTAAGTTTGTCATAAAAATTGACCCTAAGACACAGCAATCAGTTTTCATCTATCTAGTTTGAAAACAGCACTTTCCCTTAAAAAGTGTCCTATTTGGCCCACTCGGTACACCATGAAAATATTTTTAAAATGTAGCGATAATAGGTCCTTATCCTCCCTAAGCGAAAAACTTTAAAAAAATCAAATGCTTTAGCTATAATACTTCGTGTCGAATAATGTGAATAATCCAATATATGTTTCCATTGTTAAAGCCTGGAAATATGTGTGAACTACAAGAAACAATACCATGGAATGTAAAAACTCGACATGACATTTCTTCAATTGATCATTCCGTAAACGCTTTCCCATTATAGACCTTCATGTTGGGAATGTTGAATTTTTTTTCACCTCTTGCTCAGCGGTAATCACTCTTTAAAAGATAAAAGCGCACGGTAAACAACTAGTTTTGTTTTACTTTCGAGCTAAACCGCATGTGCCGTGTCAGAACACACCTTCTCTATTTACTCAACCTTGTTTTCGTTCTTGTTCCCGAGAAGTGCTTCTTTTGTTATGGTTCTTTTTCGTAAAGCCAGTTTCAGAACACATCGTTCTGAACAGCTCTCTTGTTTAGACGGGGAAATCGACAGTGTTGAGAAAATGGCGTTGATAAGTTGATCTGGTCATCAAGCAAATTGCGACGTTTTGCATTTACTAATTTCTAAACTTTCCAGAAGGTCGAATTTAAAAACTTTCTTTTTTCTATGTAATAATTCGAAATAGTTAACAAAACAATGTTTTTAAGTCAAGAGGTGAGTAGCAGAAGATACATTTGTTTTTTCATTGACAAAACAGTTCCTATGTGTTGCTAGTCGTATTTTAAATTTTCTCTTTGTTTGGCCTATGTAAAAACATGCAGAAGTTAAATTATAAAATAAAATATATTATATTATCGGTAGGTACCGTTTGTAAAAAACGATTTTTTTATCCTGATAAAACGGAATTATTTGTTAATCGATGTTTTTTTAAATGATGAATCAAATGAAAAACTATTCCTTGAATCTTTTTTCAAATACAACGCCTGATTTCGATAGCTCTGAAAATACAATACATGAATGGCACCCTCTCCAGGAATATGTTAGTCAAGAATAAAAATCATAATGACGTGAAAATTGAAAACAAAAAGAATTAGGTAATTTTCACCTTTCATTAAATATAGACGCTAATGTTTGAATTTGTATCGCATAGTTTGCTAGAGATATGGAAAATTCCAACATCCGATTTAAGTAAATTTGGAAAAGACATATACAGGGTGTAATCTAAGTTATTGCATAACCGCTTACAGTTGATAGTCCTTCAAAAAATAAACAGTTTTTTACGATAAGTCCTCAATAAACCAGAAAAAAAATTATTACCTACCTGTCAAAACTTCGATGTTTTGTGGTTCCCAAAATTTTGATTTTTAATTTTTTCAGTCTTTTTCTTGGATTTTCAACCACTGTAAAAAGTTAGATTACTCCATGCTACGACATTTATTGTAGAATAAACGCGATTCATGCAGGCAACTTTTCATTGATATGGAGAAACTGACTGTTGTAGCTCTTTTTATTTTGGAAACTGTTTGTCCTATAAGAAAACATATTTTGAAATTCGAAGTCATTTCTTCTCTTGATTTGTTGAAAATATAAACAGGATGTTCATAAAATCAGATGTGGAATCATCTGCGACTGAAAGATAAACTTTAGTCACTATCTTCCATCGTCAAAAAGAAATGATTCTAACTTTTTCCATCTTTGCAAAGTGAGATTGCTTCTTGAAAATGTGTTTCCCATTTCTTCCGGTCTTCCTGATGATCGTGGAAGCGTGAAATAGATTTTCGTCGACAAAAATGTATTGAAGACCTAGTGAATGCGATGTCTCTCCTGCGTCAATGTTACGAATGATTTCTGGTGAGTACTCTCTTTTGGAAAACATTCTTCTTTGCCTCATTCATCTTTATGAGTTCTTAATTAAGACTGGAATAGAAAATCAAATAATTATCTGAATGGAAATGCAAATTTTCAATTTCAGATTTTTTCTTTTGAGTTAGGGACTTTTCAGAATATCTATCGGATGTAGTTCAATGTCCAGCGTGGCTTTAGCCGGGGAAGTAGTTGTTTTCTGTTAGACATTCACAAAAAATAACTTCATTTTAATCGTGGATTTTTCAATTCACAGAAAAATCTTTCTATCAATATTCAATTGAGAATGTTTCCCTTTTCATCATTTCTTCTCATTATTCCACAAGACTAAGCTCTAGGAATAATTTGAAAGTACCCTTACCTTCGTCCTCTCTAATCAAGGATTCGTTTATTCATAACGGAGTTAAGATGTATAATCATTTGCCAATCGAATTCAAAGACTCTATTGTAGATAATGTGGGTTTCAAAAAAACATAAAAAATTTACTGTATTTGTTCTACAAGAATTTTATGACGATAATCTGATTAAAGTTGGACTATTTTGTATCGTATATTTATTTATATTTTATATTGTATTTATTTATATTTTATATTGTATATTTATTTACTTATGAATTATATGTATTTACTTATTAATTGTATATAATTTTATTTTTTTGAACCTCTGATTGAATGACCGGAAACACTGTGTTTCGTCCAATATATTGTTTTATATACCTGTATTTGAAGCTTTGTCAACAAGATCATCATCTTCGGACAATAAAGTATATTTATTATTATTATTATTAAACACCGTTAACTAAGTAAATTTCTTCACATGTTGAGTATCATATAAAAGTTGATAAAATGAGAAAAATATATTCAATTACAAATTTTCAAAAACTCAAGAAAAACTTAAAACACCCCTTGGTTTCTATGAATAGAGAAGAATTGAAGAAATACATAAAGAAATTGGACAAATTTTTCAAAGTAATTATCCGATTCCCAACATTTTTCACCCCTATTCATGTTTCTGAGGGTAAAGTCCTCGCCTAACATCCAACACCACAGCGAACTGAGGATGTGTGGGGGCAAACAAAACACAATCTCGAGCATGTGTTCAGAGCTTAGTAGCGTCATTCTCTCCCAAGTCGGACGAAATTGTAAATATATCACGCTGTTTCACCCGTTGCAATATTTCTATCGTCTCATCTTAAGTGTTTTAAGTATCGTCTTACCTCTGACGCTATCATTATTGTCGATAATAAATTTTCAGTCCTCTTCACTTGCTCGTTTCTCTTCATAATGATGTGAGTTGGTGGAATTTACAGTAAAGCCTATCTTTTGAAGTATGTTGTGAATGAAAAGTATAATTTTCTCGAATATGTCTCTAATGTATTTTCCTGATTTAAAACCACAAATCAGTCATTCATTCTATTATTCTCTTCAACATGTACATGTACAGGAGTTGTTAAAGTTACAGACTACGACTAATTGATTCCTCAAACCCTGATCATTCGCCATAAATTACCAGATGATTTCCGATTGATTACGTCAGTATTAACCTACCATCTAAAACATAGTTCCAACAAATTTTTATTAATTTACTCTCAATCCTCCTCAAACCTCCATCGTTCACTTTAAATGCAGTCAAAATATTCGATATCAAACTGATCTATTCCTTATTTTTTCGAACTATCAGTGATTATCGTTTACTAATCAGTTCCAATTGATATACAGTTGACTTCCAATTTTTATCTTCAACACCGGATTCGACTATTTAATTTTTCAGTTATTCCTTTCCTGAAATAAGATATTTTGCTAGTATCCTAGTCTCCCCGATTGCACAATATATTTTTCAGTACTGGAACCGCCAATTCAGTTCAAAGAGTCCGCGGATTTTCAATACTCATAAATAATCCTAGCGGCTCACAAGAATTAATGCAGCAGAATAATTAAAAGCTTCAATTCAATTTCCAAAAAGAAAAACCTTACATTTCTGTCAGACCCATCACTTAAGTTATTTATATCAGGCTATATGGCCCATTGTGGCTCGTATAATGCATATTACATCTCAATCAGATATTGCTGGGCTATACGATGAATCAGCATACGTAGATTAGTCTTTTCTTGATAGTTTAGATAATGTCAATCTTGTGGCGATTTTCACCTTCTATTGGATTTAATTTCATCAGAATAAGTTCCTACGAAACTCTCAACAAACTCTTCTAAATCTTCTGGTTACTGGCAGTATAATTAGAAAATTGAACTACAAGAAAAAACTCCTCCAAAAATATTGACCAAACAATGATATTACATTTCATAAAAGGTGCAAAACATTTTGGAACAAATTTGGAAAATAACCCTACAAAATGTAAAAGAACTAAGGCAAAGATATATTTGGTTTCTATTAATCCGACACCTTCCAACACTGTAGGAGGTGAACTTCCCATTATAGCAACATTATTAATCCCTTATATATCGAAAGACCTTGTTTTGAACTCCATCTTCTTCATTTCGAAAGACTGTGAAAATAACACAGTTTATATCTGATAAATTAGGTTAGGTTGCCATCATTTGTAATTATTTCTCTAAAGCGTTTGATAGGCTTGATCCATGGTATTGTCCTAAAAAAAACTTTCAATATTTGGCCTTACCAAGATTTAATTAACGTTTTTCAATTCTTATCTGCCCAAGAACCTCAAAGTGGTCACCATGGTCACATATCAACCGAAGTAACTGCAAATCAAGGCTCAGTTTTAGGCTCCTTGTTGACCATAATCTTTGTAAATAATATCAGCCTAGACTTGAATTACAGTAACCTTCTATATACTGATGGCTGTAAGTTATATAATTTGCAACTTCAAAGTGATCTAATGAAGTTACTTATTTGATGTGAATCTAATTTAACAGCCTTTAAATATGATAAAATGTAAAATTGTTTTGTTTACACGCAAAAAACAACGCGAATATTTATTAATTGCACTAATTTCAAGAAGTGCGCCAGTTTCAGATAATTGTATAAGAAATTTTGTATAAAACTCGTTGTGGAAAGAGATGTGGGAAATACAAAGCAAGACTAGCGTATATCTGAAATAAACTCACAATCACTGAGTTCATTCGTAAATTCACGTTTCCGGTACGTTAATCACACCAAACGTATAAAATTAGCTCGCAAGACCGTATCGTTAATTTTGGCAGGAAACTCGTTCGGTTTTAATTATATTATGTTTAATAACAGCTGCTTCTTTGAATAATTCACTCAGGTTCCAACATTTGTTGGCAATATTCTTAAACTCTTTTTCTATCAAGGAAATTTTTATAGTGTCCGGGATTAATTAGGTGCTACTTTGGGGATATGAGAAAAAAACACAGTGCTTTGCCAAAGACAATTACAAGCTGTCATAAATTGAACAGAAACGAAAACATGGCAAATTATAATATAAAGCAACACGGCTTTGGTTCCAGCATTTTCACTTAATGAACACTTTCATAATCATTGCACTCGACAAAGAGGACATTATCATGTACCATTCTCAAAAAATAAAATATCATATAGGTCACCCCATAATATGAGTTTGAAAGTTTTTAATCAGTTACCAGACTACATAAAAACTAGTAAATCATTGATTGACTTAAAAACCAAATTGAATACATTCCTAATTGACAACTGTTTTTACAAAATGAATGAATTCTTTTCGAGCACTGTTTTTGTATTATTAGTCTCTGTCTTTCTCACCTCACTATATTATATTATTGTGTATAAGACCTGTGAACTGTAAATAGTGTAAATAACTTCTTAAAGTTGAATGGAACACCCCGTATTTAGTGGCGTAATTTGACGCAGAATTAGATTCCCTTCAAAACTATATTAGGGTTCCCTATACCTATCTCTTCTGCTTTTTACACAAAAGGCGTTTTTATATTTTACTTATGAGTAATTTGTTTATCTTAAAAATGAAACACACTGTATTGTAATGAAAAGCTTAAAAAGCATTTTTGAAGTCATTTTATCGAAAAATTAAGAATCTTAAATAGTTTATTATTTCAATAAATGCTCAAAATGGTGTCCATTATTCTCGATGCATAGGCGAACTCTTTCTTGAAATGAGTGCTGAACTCTGGATAACATATTTTGCGGTATGGAACGAAACGCATTTCTTATTCGTACTTTCATATCCTGAGGTGTCGTTGGCGGTGTATCGTGAACAATACTTTTGATATATCCCCATAAAAAATAGTTGGGACTTGTAAGGTCCGGAGACCTGGCTATTATTAAAAAAATAGTATAATAGGTTTTATAGGAAATCGTAAAATGTATGTTTTTATTGACCCCATATTGTAATTTTGGTATTTATTTCAATATGCAGTCTAATTTGCTAAAAAACAAGCGAATTTAACATATTTCGCCTCAATAATTAAGACACGTGCATCTTCTTATTTTGAAGAATGCTTTAATATTTCAGAAATGGCAATAAATTTGAGTTTTTACATTTGCCTGCATTTTACTTTGGATACACCGTATTTTCAAAAATTTAAACTTCTGCTTCTAGCGACTCTACGTATTCCTTAATAAAAAGGTTTTTAAAACGCTTTTTAAGCTTTTCATTACAATACAGTGTGTTTCATTTTTAAGATAAAAAAATTACTCATAAGTAAAATATAAAAACGCCTTTTGTGTAAAAAGCAGAAGAGATAGGTATAGGGATCCCTAATATAGTTTTGAAGGGAATCTAATTCTGCGTCAAACTACGCCACTAAATACGGGGTGTTCTATTCAACTTTAAGAAGTTATTTAATTGAATGTGTGTCCAAATTTTGAGGCAATTTTTTTCGCCACTCTGTATAATATTGCATTAAAAATTTCATGTAGTAGTTAACTTTAACCTTTGAGCTAAGCAGTACATTTAATCACGAGCAGCTCGTTACACGTTACAGGGTGAAAACAATTTTCAACTTATGGTGTGTATTTTTAAATTTATCAAAATTTCTCAGAAACGGTCAGTTTTAAGTATGGGAAATATGATAGTAACTCACCTTTATTTTGTCTATAGTATCTAAAAATATAAAAAAATATAGGGTGTTCCATAAGAAAAAATATTACTTTGGTATGTAATTTTTTTGGGGATCACCCTATATATTTCAAAATAATTTTGGAATATGCTCCTCATGGACCCACATATAACTGTGCTAAAAGTTTTTCCCTAACTCTCTTCATTTCTCGTAGAAATACCGAGGCGAATGTGGTGGGCCACCCTGTATATATATATATATATATATATATATATGTTAGGACTACCCTTTAAGGTAACACTATGATTAAAATAAATATTTTCTGCCATTAAATCATACTGAGAATTAATATGGAAATACATACAGAGTGAAATATCAAATTTGCACCAAAAAAGTAGTGAACATTTTAATATTTTTTTCATTCAATTCTAACAAAAATACAAAATGTAATAAATAATGATATATATGCATATACTTATAGGTAGGAACAAAAACAAGATTTCTTTGTTGAAATAAAAAATCACAAAATGAAATATGAAGACACTTTTTTATCAAGGGAAATATGTTAGCGTCACAAGATTTAAAGAGAAAAAAAAGAAATTTCAAAAAATATACTATTAGCTGAACACTTGAAAGAATGTAATTTCAATGGAAAATATTTTTTTCATTAAATTGTGATAATGTGAGGCTATTAAGTAATTTTTTTAGAACCACCGATTTTATTAAAAACCTAATGACTCCATATTCTGTTTTGCTTCCTGGAGCACATTTTACATGTGTACTCGATAATATCACGCTATAAAATTGTATAAAAATTGATTATTTTGTGGGTGATATTTCACATTATTATCAGTTTTATAACTGATAAATGCAGTTAACAACGAACGAAAAATTACGCAATTTGTTTATAAAATATTCATAAACAAATGAATAAATTGAATATTTTTCAGAAATTGTTACCTTGCATTAGGTTGCTGAGAGTTTATTATGATTGAAAAAAAATTCCAATTTTTTTTAAAATTGTTTATTATAGTTTTTTTGTTTTTTATTATTTAAATAATATATTAAGAATTTTTTCCTTAAAATATTAATTGGTTATTCTCCACCTAATAAGAAAAAATTGTTTTTATTAATTATGTAATGGTTTATTCACTTAACAATATGTTATAAACAAACTTGATTGGCATTATTATATTTTTTTTGAATGGAACAAAAAATAACAAAAACAACCATATACGACTGTTAAATTTTATTTTATAATTTTTCTAGAAAATTTTATAAAAATTACAAACAATTTTTTTTTTTTTGCCGTTTATGGTTGATTTTGTTATTTTTTGTACCATTAAAAAACAAATTGCCAATCAAAGTTTGTTTAATTGTTGAGTAAATATACAATTACATTATTCATTGAAAAAATTCTTATTAGGTAAAGAAGAACCAAATATTAATTTTAAAGAAAAAATATTTATATATGTTTAAATAATAAATTTAACTATTATAAACAATAAAAAAATATAAGTTTTTTGTATTTTATTTTTTCAATCATAATAAACTCTTAACACCTAATGCAAAAAAAACAATTTTTGAAAAATATTCAATTATCCATTTGTTAATAAATATTGCATAAACAAATAGCGTATATTTTTCAAAACGTTGTAGAATGCCTTTGTCAGACATAAAACTGATAATAATGTAAAATATCAATTTAAAAAAATTACAATATCTACTCGATTTCTCATATTTTGTTAACTTTAGAAATACTAATTAACAAAATAATCACTCTTAAACAATTTTATAGCGTGATATTATTTAGTACACATGTAAAATGTGCTCTTAGAAGCAAAAAATTATCTTCTGGAACAATTCGATTCCTAATAAAATTGGCGGTTCCAATAGTCTCACATTATCAAAATTCAATAAAAAAAAAATTCTAACGAAATTACATATTTTCAAGTATTCAGATGATACTATAATTCTTTTACATTTTTAAATTTATTTTTAATAGTGTAAAAAAAAATTGCATTGCTCTCCAAGAGTGCTGTACTCGTGCATTAACGCCCACGCGGAGCCCTATTTTCAACGTTGAATTAATATTATAAATACTTGAGATAGGAGTTCCTCTTCATGAACCTGTTTTTTTTATTTTCTCTATCACCAATAGTTTTTGAGCTATTGCCAAAAAATTAAGTCAGTTTTTTTTTAAATAGCAAATTTCTCATCGGCGAAAAAGATTTGAGTAGAGATGTGGAGTGTGGTGGCTATTCCATCAATAAAAAAAAATAATCTTGGGGGGTAATTAGACCCCCCACCCACCTAAATACGCGCTTGAATTGGACCAAATTTTGCATTGAAATATCATTATAATGTTATGAGGAAGGCGCCTAAGGGCATATGAAAATGAGGGAGGCGCCTAAGTGTATATGAGAATGAGATACTAGTACTTTTTATCAGGCTGCAACCATCAAAAATTGAAAAAATTTTTTTGCTTACGTGGCTGTGATTTCAAGTTTCAACATTGTTTCTTATTCTAAACAACTTTTGTAATTGCACTTTTTTGTAATGTGAAAATAAGGGTACTTCACAACTGATAAAATTATTATTTTTTTTCCCCTTTTTAAATTTAAAAAAAGTATAAGGGCCAAAACAAAATATTTTTTTAAAATATTAGGAATTGTCACTTCAAAGTGACAATTGTCACTTTGAAGTGACAATTGTCACTTTGAACTGACAATTGTCACTTCGAACTGACGATTGTCACTTTGAAGTGACAATTGTCACTTCGAACTGACAATTGTCACTTCGAACTGACAATTGTCACTTTGAAGTTGAATTTTGATTTAGTTATTCGATACAAACTATTGCAACAGCGAGCGGCGGGGTAGAAACCCATTTCCAGATATTAATAAAATTGCGAAAAAAATTAAATAGTTCATCTATTGGTATTAAACTACTTACTCTATTTAACTTGAGTTATTTGAAAGAAAAATAGGATATTTATAAATTGATCAGAGAATATAGAAAAAAAAGGTGATTTTAGATATTTTCGAATAAATGCTTGGAACTGCACATAAGCCATAGTATTGGATTCTAACTGTTTTCGAAATTCTGCCATCTTCAAAGTTTTTTTTAACTTGTCTTACTGGCCATCATGTAAAATTTCAATTGATTTTGAGATTATTCGACATGCACAATCTATAAAAGTTTTTTCAATACTTTTTCCTATATCTATGTTGAAAATTGACTAAATATTCAACCTGTTTCATTTTTGATGGCCTACTCTCCTATGAACATCTCATTTTGTATACAGGGTAGTTCCTTTCGAAAAATGAATGGAGTTTTTTCTCAAATGTCTCGGACGGACAGTGCTTTTTTTTAAACAAAATAGGAGATTTTCCACGAGAATTCAATTGGTTTTTCTGAAATAGTCTTTTTTATCGAAAAGGAAGTCATTTTCAATCAAAAATAAAATATAATTTTTTTATTATAACAATATTATTTTAGCAGTTGGCATCAAATGTCCTTTTTGAGTGACAATTGTCACTTCAAAGTGACAATTGTCAGTTCGAAGTGACAATTGTCACTTCAAAGTGACAATTGTCAGTTCGAAGTGACAATTGTCAGTTCTAAGTGACAATTGTCAGTTCAAAGTGACAATTGTCAGTTCAAAGTGACAATTGTCACTTTGAAGTGACAATTCCTAATATTTTAAAAAATATTTTGTTGTTGGCCCTTATACGCCTTCGTAGTTTTCTGACAAATAGATAATAAAAAAGTTTCCCACATGGTGCAAACTTTTTGAAACACACTGTAGATGTTATAACTGCAAGTATTACGTTGCAAAATCGAAAGAGAACTGCCAAAATCGCATTCCATGAAAATTTAAATATATAACAAAAACTGATATTTCTATATACCTACTTAATATAGTTTGAATTATATTAGACGCATGTGGCCAACTATATAATTCATATTCAACTATTCGCTTTATTCACATCTCACCGCGTCACTTCACGGGAACATTTCCCAAACCGTCGGAGTAATCTCGCCTGCTCTAAAATTAATAAGGCCGAATGGCACTCCACTCTCCCGGAAGAGACAACAGAGAATAATTCATCAGACAAGGAATAAAATGGCGGCGACTCACTTGCTTAGAGGCAATTAAGCGGGGAAATGTGTAATTAGAAGATACGATGTAATTAGAAGATATAGTGCAGTTTCGAGTCGTGGGCGTGTGGAAGACTGCCACCTGACGTTTAATTTTCTACTCAACGGACCTTCGTTTGTTTTCTGTGGGTGCTCTCTAGCGATAGAGTCATTACGAGGGTCACTGTTGGTTTTCAGTTTAAGCGTGAGCCCTTTTTTGATATTACAGTGGGGAATGACAAAAAAGGCGAGATTCTTTCATCACTTGTACTTTTCATTACCATAGCGTCAAAATTGAACTGTTGACGATGCAAGCCCATACTCTACGAGTTGTGGAATCAAAAGAGAATTCCCAAAGATGATTAGTATACGAACATTAGAAAAAAAATAGTTATACATTTGAAACGTGTTTCTTCAACCGATGCCAGAATTTGGACAATGTGATTAATTTAAATTTGGACCAATATTCTGCTCAGGATGGAATGAATACTCTCTATAATATCTTCAAACAAGATTTTCATCTTGAAATTATTTCATATTTAACACTTCGTTTTTGTATTTTTAAATTAATTTTTATACCTACGTAGTATTCATTCGGGAAATATATTCTCATTATGTTTATCCAACCTAACGTCGATTTTTTTTCTAGGATATTTTTCATCGAATTCTTGCACAGCATACTCACGAATTTTTTCTCCAGGAGAGGATTATGTTGAACTTACCTGAAAACAAAAAAAAAAGTTATGAATAGAAGTTTGGAGACATCAATTCAAACCAAATTCAACGAGTTTGATTGATAATAATAATATTTAATATTCAGAAGTTTATTGGGATTTGGATCAATTTGGTTGAAGAAAAACTATTGTTTTCTTGCCGACGTTTCGAATTTTATTAAATTCATCTTTAGGGCTCTGTAATGGGTTTTTGAAAGTTGAAGATGTTTAGAAATAGAAAAAAGAACAATACATTCGGCTACAACAATTAAAACATTTACAGTGAAATAAAATATTCAAAAAAACAAAAATTAGTTTTTCAGTTTTTCCGAGTTTGATGTAAATAAAACTAATACACAGACATTTAATATACACGAAAATAACTTTCATGATATTGAAAGTAATTTTTGGTGAGTCATACCTTTTTGTATATTTTTCCTATTTCTAAACATATTCAACTTACAAAAACTCATTGTTACAGAGCCCTGAAGATGAATTTAATCAAATTCGAAACGTCGGCAAGAAGGATTAAAAATATTTCAGGTAGAATGGAGATCCGAGCAAGCTGAAAAACACCCTGTATGGAGTACACATTTCCAGGATCATTAAAAATTTTTGTTTATCGATATGTTCATAAAATTATTTTGAAAAATATCGAATTACCAAAATTTACTCAGTTCCAATAATAACGAAAAGTTGTAAAATGGTGAAAAATCCTTTGGTTACCTTTGCACATGTTTTTAATTCGAACAAAAAATTCAGAAAGATGTAATTGATATTACAGTGACATAATCGTACCCTTTAATTAGGCAGTACATACCATATTAAAATTTTAATTATCTCATTTATCTTGGAATGTTCAACGATTCCCAGCAATCATATTAATTCGTGTTTTAATCGATTTGATGAGACAATCATTAGTTGGCTTTTAGTAGGGAAAAACTAGACCATAACTTGTTGGCTCAATAGTTTAGTTGGATGAGAACAAAATGATTTCCCACAGCTCAATATTCACCTTCTTTTTCGGTACAGATTGAAATCGTACAGTGGTTTATTTGAAAATAAATATTAAATCAGATGTGGAATCATCTGCGACTGAAAGATAAACTTTGGTCAGTATCTTTAGCCGAGAAAGTAGTTGTTGATTGAAGTAAAACTTGTGAGCATTCTCACATGTGTTGTATGTTCCTGGTTCAAAGGATCACATTCATAATGTTAGTTCAAATTAATTAAAATTTCCTAACTTTGGTATAATTCAGTTTTGAGACAGCGTGCTGTCAAATGTCACGTTGTGTGCAATGTTATCAGATTTACAAATTTATGATTATGGGTAATGACGTCATTGAAAATTTAAAATTATATTATGAAAAAATATATAGAAGCAGTGTGGCTTGAATGGTTGAGAGAAATATCGAGAGGAACCAGATAGTGTATTTCAAGTTTTGTTGCGAATTTGGTGGAATAGGAGAATCATAGGAGATTTAGGAAAAAAAAGTTTAGGCAGATGCGATGTTGACAGATGCAAAGCTGAGGTTGGTGGCGCGGAAGTGGAAGAACTTCTGGAGAAGAATTAATTAATTATAATAATAATGAACTGGTGAAAGGACTTTCAAACTCCTTAATATAGTTTGGCTTGACAAAATCGATTCCGATATGATGATAAACTGGTGAGAGGACTTTCAAGCTCCTTGTATTATATAGAGTGACCCATTTGAAAGCGGGCCACCTCTCTAAAATTGTTATTTATTATCCGATTCATAATATTTTTTTCAGTAGATAGAGCATCAATAGTTCTAGTTGAATGCCATGAATCATAATAAAAATTAAAATTTCACGGCCTACTTCGAATTTTTTTCAAGGTCAAAAATCCAAAAAATATACTAGCGATTTTATTCAATAAAATTGACGACGCCACTGGATTTGTGATACTTTCAAATGCGTTTGACCAAAATTTCACGATAAAATTATTTTTTTTGTAACAGAAATATAGCATGAGTGAAATTCATATCACTTTATCAAAATATTTCGAATAGTCGTCATATAAATCACAATATTGTTAAAACTAGCGTTTAAAATGCTCTTTCAGGTAGTTAGCAGTCGAGTTTGTAAACAGCAGTTATTCAAAATGGCATCAAATTATGTTTCTTCCAAACGTATCTCCATAGTATAGGAGATAGTTATGTCCATCAGAACATATTTCTGTTAAAAAAAATGTTATCGTGAAATTTTGGTCACACCCATTTGAGAGCATCACAGATCCAGTGGCGTCGTCAAATTTTATTGAAAAAAATGTTATTTGGATTTTTTACCTTGAAAAAAAATCGAAGTGGGCCGTGAAATTTTTATTTTTATTTCGAATTTATGGCATTCAACTAGAACTATTGATGCTCTATCTACTGGCCCGCTTTCAAATGGGTCACTCTGTATAAGGTTGGCTTGACAAAGTCGATTCTTTTCAATAAACTGGTGAAAAGACTTTCAAACTCCTTAATCCATATAAGGTTGGCTTGAAAAGGCTCTTCTTGAGAAGTTGAACAAAGTGAGAGAAACATGATCTTTTCATGAAACCCTTGATCCATAAAATGCATTTCGATGTGAGCCTGACGTTTGAAGGAGAAAAAGATGGATTTAAAAGAAAATCTCTCACTATTTTCAACTTCTCAAGAAGAGCCTTTTCAAGCTAACCTCATACCTATGGGTTTGAAAGTCTGTTAAGCCATGTAATTACAGAGAAACTTTCTTCCCTACAAAACAGCATAATATTCTCAAACAATATCGTGATAGCCAGAAACAGTTCAATAGGGTTCACCATGTTTGACTGAAAGAGCTGATAAGCATACGCTCGTTAAACCATACGTTGTTATTGGAAGACAATTAAAATGCACTTGAAAATAATTATCAAGAAGTAACCCTTGTACACCGGATTCATAAATAACTCATCTAAGAGGGTAAACAAGATTATTAATTGCCATTTGTTTATTTCACAGCGCGATCATAAAAACGGATTCAATGTAATTGTACCACAGATAAACACCATCAATTCGACATTTTATGACCGACAATCATAAATAAATGGCAGTCATTGAAAATTAACCCATTAAGACCATAGATAATAACCCGCGATTTATTCGTGAGTGCATGAGAAAAACAAAACTATTATTTTTACGACAATATTTCATTTTGACAAGAAAAACAACTAAAATGCGAACAAAATAAAATGTTATCTCATTTTATAGACCACACCCCCAAATACCGCGATCTGAAGATCTTATAAAAGCGCGAGTTTGATATCAAAATTCATTCGGGGTTCAACAGTGAGCCAAAGAACTTGTAACCTCAAAGTAAGGTTAGAATTCAATTCAGTGTTGAACAGTAGCAAAGCCAGTCATATCATAGTTGTTATACGGTAAAATGTTTCTCTCTAAAGTGAAGTTCAGAAGTTCAGCGAATCACAGTATCGTACAATAATGATGAAAGTTGCAAATCAAGTATTGAAGCTCCAAGTGAACGTAATAGTGAACAGTAGTTTTTTTCCAAAAATTGTCTATTTTTGTCAACGCTTCCAGAACAGAGATAATACAACGGGAGTCCGCAATTCAATGGTTCATGATCTCTTAGAAAAACCATAGCCATATTGCGCTATACTAACATACCGGGCGAATAAAATAGAATAACCAATTGACGCGGAACTAATCGACATAATAATAAATTCAAGACTAATTGTCGTTAAAACCCTACTCCAGTGAATAAGTGTGAAACATGGGAAGATATGTAAGTTTTTCTATATTTATGTTTATGGCAAGCCCAACCTTTTTCTTATGTGCACGTGTATGAAAAAGTATCCCATAGTTTCAAGATTACAAAGGTCTCAAAAGAGAATTATTTCTAGCCGTTTGTGGCAATTGATTGCAAGATTGTTCTTTTAGTAAAATTATTTCAATTTTGTAGCAAATTGTAACATTAACTGCCAATAAGGGACACCCGTTTTTGTTGTATGAATATTTGTTGCATATCATTCGTCCATAGAACGATTGAGAAAATTGTGTCAATTTTTATTAAATATATATGTACATTCTTAACATTTTATGAGTGCATTTTTATTATTTCTTGGTTAATTATTGTCTTTCGAAATTCCTCCTGAACGGTAGTACTTCCTGGATAAACAACCCATATTCCAGTATTTGAGAGAAATGAGATTTGTTCTGAGCCGCTCCAGAACATAGTTTCAGTTTCGACCGTCTTCAGATAGTCGATGCTCTCAATACTGTTTTTTCCAATCTAACGAAAAAAGTCTGGTTTTACAGGTGTGGTGTGTTAAGTCATAACACCCTGTATATAGGCCAGGCTTATAACAAGTCTTTTCACCGGTTTATTAAAAAGAATCGACTTTGTCAAGCCAACCTTATGTAACACAAGGAGCTTGAAAGTCCCTTCACCAGTTTATTATCATAACGGAATCGACTTTGTCAAGCCAAAATTATATAACTTAAGGAGTTTGAAAGTCCTTCCACCAAAATTATATCATATACATTTTAGATGAGCCCTGAATGAAGAAGGCCATAGGCCGAAAGCGATTTGCTTATATTTACACGAAATATAGAACTTTAATTTTCGACGATTTGGAATCGTCGTGTACACAGCAGTAGCGAATTATTTATTCACATTATTATTGTGTTTGCGAAGAATTAAGAGATACTTGAAATATATTTCTCATCTCACCGTTTTTCAGGGATTGTTATGAATCGGTAGACGATTTAGAAAATTCGTACGTTTATAAAAATCGCAAATTATGAAAAAAATATTGCACACGGACAAATCAGTAGTAGATTGTCCCATTGCCCGGTCCATTCGCAAAACGCGAAATCGAGGTCACTCATGTCGAAACAAACGTTACTTCAGCGATTCAAACTGCTTCCTCTACCGCGAAATTGTTCATACCCAATACCCGTTACGGTGGAGTGAGTGCATAAAAGGCATTATTTATGTGAAATGAACGATCAAACATGCTGTATGTAATCAGGCGACTTGAAGAGGGAAACATTTACATACAATGGCGGCGAGCTATTGTGTTTTCGAATTGTTCGCTAGGCCGCCGGTTGTTTTCTGCTTCTACCCACTTCTCGCCTTCTTCGACGTACTCAAACAAGATCGAAATGAGGTGAAAGTACTTACTACTCGACAACGGTGGTAAACAATCGACGTCTTTGAATGGGTAATACGTCCCGGTAATTGGGTTTATGAGTGTATGGCTTGCTTTAGTTAATGATTAACTTGAGTAAGAACGTTTTGCATGTGTTCTCCTGGTCGCAAAATTAATCGAAATGTCAGCTGCCGTAAGAATACAAGCATAAGGGTACCGATCCATCCTATTTCAATTCCCGCTCAAACCTCCTACTGAAGTACAAGATTAATTACAAGAAGTAATTAATCTTGTCCTAGCCTATGGTATGCTTCGTATCCAAGAAGTGGATTTGGTTTAGTCTTCCTCCTACCCACACGCTGGATCCTCCTCGATTGCCTCCTGAGGCGGCAATAGACACTCAATACTTTAAAGAAGACTCACTCCATTGTTTTTCTAGAGCATTGAAAGTGTTGTTCACATCCCGTTGGTTGCCATCAATATCCCACACCTTCCATCATCCACCACGCAGTATACAGGAAACTCACATTAATCGATATCTACATACCAAACCAATCCTGCCCTAAACATATTCATCCACAGATCCATTCAACTCACCCAACAGACCTGGAGAGTTGAACAAGCATAAAACCGCACCAGTCCGAAATGATTATAACAAGTCAGAAATCGGCAAATCAATCCACCATAAACAATCAAACCCAACTAATCGCACAAGGCTTTCTTTCTCTATGCCAAAGGTGCCATAGACAATATTGGCAGAATCTTAGACATCGAACATTATGTATAGAAAATAAAATGTCAATATAAAAGAACCTGCTTAGATAATTGAGTCAATATATTAGCAGAAAAGCATTTCCAACTTACAAAATAGGAAATACACAAGAAACCAGAGACGAGTATGTGAGACCAAGAGATAGAGTTGATCAAGAAATAAACAACGTCAAAAGTTTAGCAAAGACATGGAGTACGACCTGATAAAACAGGCATGGAAGATGATAGAAAGACAGAGAAAATACTTTATTATAATTTGTGGCAATAGATAATATTACAGAAGAACAATGGACTAAACACTATATGTGGATATGGAATGAGATAAAGACAACCATGAGGAATATAGAGAAACATCAATAATACTGAGCTTAAAAAATAAGAAAGCAGGAAGGATAGATGGAATACACAATGAACTCCTAACATATAGAGGAAACACATTACAACAATGGATACTAAAACTATTCAACAACATGTTAACGATTAGGAGAATCCCAACTGGATGAAAACACAAGCTTATTATTCAAAAAAGGGATCGTAATATACCAGAAAGTTACACTGAGGCTATCAACAGTACACTGAAATTATTAACAGCAATGGGAACACGCCTGTGCCCCTTTTCTAGAATATTTTGATTTGCACATAAAGATTACCACCTCAGCAACAAACTCAGAAATTGAAAAAATGCACAATGTTTTTAATAATTTTAAATTGAAAAAGCCAGTTTTCTCATCACATCCAAAAACGTACTCCTAGCGCCTCTGATGGACGTATGCATCGTTACTTCACACAGTTCAAACTTTTACCGCTAGTTGCTTCGAACTGTCAACTAGAGTTTCATCTGTCTTCGTACTCGACCCTGTAGATTTTCCTCGATTCGCCCTGTATATTCGGCAATAATTTCTGGTTATAGACTCTGTTGTCTAGTTTACTTTCGCTTTTTAATCATATTTCTATCTATCATATAGAACCCGAGCAATTGGACTCTGACGCACTACTGCCCCACCCTGTATACAAATAAAGCACTCGACAGTTTACCTTTTAAAGTTTAAATTTAACCTGTTATCTAAAGTAAAACCCAATAATTTGACAGTTTGAATTTCAGGCAAAGGGTAGCCTGGGAAAATCAGGTTTTAAGATTTATCATTGGTCATCTGGAGTTTATTGACACTACACCAGAATTCAGCTCTGTCTCGTACTTTTTCAGTCTGATTATCAAGAGAAGAGTAAGGGTCACAAGAATATATCAAAGATGTATCGTCGACAAATAAAACACTATGTGGTTTGGACCCAGAACTGATCCCTGCGGTACACCTAAGTTGATGAGTCTCGCTTAGATGAATAATTGCTATAGAAGACTCTTAAAATTCAATATGGTTTCACTCTATTCGTTAGGATTTTCATAAAATATAAACCGCTGAGTTTGTAACAATTTAACGATTCAAACGTGTTAAATCTCCATTTCATTTGTTATTATTACTATTGACCGAATGTTCCGTGCTTGAGCCGATAAATCTGGCTTCTAATTTATCTACAATCTCGTAGATTGTGTGGTTAGGTCTGCCGAACAAGTCTTCGGAATGTTTTATATCGCTGGCATGCCACGTTTCGTGTTCACAGTCAGTTATAGCCCAGTAGAATTAAAAAAAAAGAATCGTTCATTGTGATTAGGAACATAAAATAGACCGATTATTGTCTAGGTTAATGAACTCAAATCAATATTTTCCCATCTATTTCAGGGTTGCAATGTTTTTATTTTATCAAAGCACCTTGAAAGAAGTTGCAGTCAACTCTAATCATACACTAGTTTTAAAAAAAAAGATACTGTTTTTACCTAAAGATAAATTACACCGTTTTATGTCTACCCACTCATAACAAAAATATATGAAACGTATTTTCATCACGTAAAGTTGTTTAAATATACCCACAAAAAGTCTTATTACATAATGGCAACAAAAAGCCATTCAAATTCTGAGGAATCGTATGAGGCAATGAAATTTAATTACAAATAAAATTAAAACACAATTGGAAAGTGTGCGGAGATCTGAAAGCTGTGGGATTACTTCTTGGTTTACAAGGCGGTTATACCAAATATAGGTGTTCCTTATATATATATATATATATATATATATATATATATATATATATATATATATAGGATATATAGATATATATATATATATATATATATATGAAACACCAGGGCTAGGAAGGGGCACTATATAAAGAAAAAATGGCCTGTACGAAATGAGGAACTCAAATGATAGCCATGTAACTGAAATCTACAAGGAATCAAAAAAAGTATAACTACAAACAATTCAAAATACAAAATGCATACATTTTGGTATAGACAAGACAAAAGTGCATTTTACAGAAAAAAAATTGAAGAAACAGGTCATCACCAGAAACAAATATTGAAATTAGTCAGAGAAAAAATAGGAAATTCAAGATCTACATCAAATATCAAAATAAAAGTAGAAAATAAAATAGTTGAAAACAAGAGTGTCATTGCAAATGCTTTCGGTGCCTTTTTCTCAAACAATGCCAAAAACTCTATAGAGCAACACTTCGGTTCGAAAGTATTCAACGATTATACTTCAATATATGAAACTAACACATTCTATTTTTTTCCTTTTGAGCTGTGATGTCCTAGATGCAATAGGTTCACTGAAAAATTCTAACTCAGTTGGAATAGGCTGTATATCCACCAAAATTATTAAGAGTATGGCTGTGTACATCGCTGAACCTTTAGCTTATATTATAAATCGATCAATAGAGTCAGGAGAATTTCCAAATTACCTAAAAACAGGTTTAGTGACCCCTATTTTCGAAAAGGGTGATACATCTATCATGAGTAATTTCCGACCAATAACAGTACCGACTGTGATAGGTAAAGTTATTGAAAGATGTGTCTATAACAAAATGTATGCATTCTTAACCAGAATTCTATCGTACCAACATGGTTTTTGTCCAGAAAAGTCGATTGAAAGTGCTTCCTACAACTTTTTTGAATATATTTACGATTCTATAGATAAAGGAAAATATGTTGGAGCACTCTTTTTCGATCTATCAAAAGCATTCGATACCTTTGACCCAAACATTATCGAAAGCAAACTCTACTCTTTAGGATTTCGTGGTAACTTTCTGTTGTGGTTAGTCTCATACATACGCCTTAGAAAAATATCTGTCAAAATTGAAGAGCATAGGTCTGATTTCTATTCTATGAACCTGGGAGTTCCTCAGGGTTCCATCTTAGGTCCACTGATTTTTTAATTATTTATACACGATCTACCACTTCATATAAGCACACAATGTATGATGATTCAACATTGGCTGCTGTTGCTGACAGTCCCGAGGAACTCCAAGGTAAATTGAATATATTGTCAAAGGAATTCACAACCTGGTGTGAAAAAAATTCTTTAAGTGTGAACTCAGACAAAACGGTGTGTATGCAGTTCTATCGCAGATCAAACATTGTAACAAATTTTCAAGTAAGAGTGATAGATGATGTAATTAATCTCTCTGAAAATACAAAATTTCTCGGAACTTTCGGAGATGGTTTTATGAGATGGGTAGCAAATATAAAAGTTGTTTGTAAAAAGTTAAATAGTGGTTATTATGCCATTCTACAACTGAAAAATATTTTTGATATAACTCAACTGATCAATATTTATTATGCCATAATCTACTCCCACATCTCCTGTAATATCAACATCTGGGGCAGCTCCAGCAACTGCAACATCATATTTATTCTACAGAAAAGGGTCATCAGACTCATTTTCAATCTAAAGATTGAGATTCCTGTAGAGAATATTCTAAAAGATTCAATATCTTAACATATCCATGTATATATATTTTCAAATGTATAATGTTATTTCTGAAGCACAAACATATGTACGACACTGTTTCCCAACATCATAACTATTCCACTAGAAACGAGATCTATCAGAATCCCGACTCATAACACATCATTCTTAAGAACAGTCCGTCATATACAGGAATTACATTTTTCAACCATCTTTCAACTAATCTAGGAAAATTCAAAACAAAAATATGTTCAAATCAAAATTGAAGAAATATCTGCAAGAAAACTGTTTCTACAGCATTTCTGAATTTTTTAAACTCGAGATAAAATGTTAGTTCTGTCTGTGTATATTATATTTATATTTTGCATTTGATCTGTTTTAAATTCGAGATAAGATGTTAGTTCTATCTGTGTATATGTGACATTTATATTTTGTATTTAGGTGTTTTGATTATTTGTCTACCTTTTTGTATTCTTGACGTATCCTATATCATGTATTTGATCTTAAAGCATAAGAGAGATGAGAAAACACGGATTTCAAATAAATAAATTAAATAAATCTTTTTTTGTCAAGTGCCTTAACAAAATTTGTCATCAATCCTAGTTTGATATGAAGTGGTGGTTGGATCAATCAAAAACTTGTATTCAACATTCTGTTTGTTTGGCGTGTATTAATTATAATAATAATTTATTAAATCCAAATTATTATTATAATTAATACACGCCAAACAAACAGAATGTTGAATACAAGTTTTTGATTGATCCAACCACCACTTCATATCAAACTAGGATTGATGACAAATTTTGTTAAGGCACTTGACAAAAAAAGATTTATTTAATTTATTTATTTGAAATCCGTGTTTTCTCATCTCTCTTATGCTTAACTTGAAGAAGGAATCTTTGTTGGTCCTCAGATCAGAAAAATATTGAAGGATACACATTTTGACCGTCACTTATCCAGTGTTGAAAAAATTGCTTGGTATTCTTTAAAGCCTTTGTTGAAAATTACTTGGGCAACAATAAAACAGAGGATTATGAAGAAATTGTATCCAATTTACTGAAAGAACAACCAAAAAATGGCAGTCAACATGTCCTTTAAAATTCATTTTCCTCATTAACACCTGGATTTTTTCCCTGATAAGCAGGGAAGCGTAAGTGATGATCAAGATTTAAGTCGTTTGAAGAGAGGTACCAAGGTTTTTGGGATAAAAATATGTTAGCCGATTACATCTGGTCTACCTTGAGGGAAACTGGACCCTAACACATACAAAATACAGAGTAATTTAAGTCATTTTTGATTTTTTTCTTCCAAATTTGTAAAAAAATTAATATTTCAAAACCTTTTTTTTCAACTTCAGTATCCAACTAGGGGCTGATTACGCCACAAATCCACATTGGTTTCCACTTTGGGTAAAAAATCGTGATTATTGGACAGCGACAATTTTCCATGACTGTATTTTTCCAATATCAGCTGAAACAACGCCATTTATTAGTATCATTCGTCTCTGTCGCTATATTTGTATTTCACTCAACATTTGGACCTTCGAGCCGGATTCCAATCGGAGACTTCTATGAACGGACCCCTTTTAGATAGTCTCGTGTCGCCCTTTTCCAGACACCCCCATAACATTTCCTTATCTCAACCAACCCCAACTTCGACATCACTATCAACGTTGCAGTCGGCATAAAAAAGTCCCCCCATTCACCCTGCTTTCAATCCGAACAACGCAAGAGCACGCACGCGGACCACTTTTATTGGCCAAAGTCACGCAATTTTACATTATCACCTACTTAGTGATAAGACCTATAATTCAGTATGACGACTCTATTTTTGTCGCACGCAAAGTTCTTTTCCCAGTAGGGATTTCTTGTGGAAAATTGAAGATTACTGAATTCGATGTACTAGAATATTCACAGCATATAAAGAATGGAATTTGTCGTTGTGCATTTTTACTTGTCGAGGGTGAAGGAAAGTATATTTACTGTACTGTCTGAATGTTTTTCTCAGCAGTTTGTGACTGGAATTTGCCAATATTCGCCTCCAGGGCCGGCTGAAGGCATGGAATTTTGAAACAGGTATTCCTGGAAGAAATTTTCTAGAGGAAGCATTTCCGGGTCAGCTCAGAGTTATTTGAGATCCATACAAGAGACAAATAAAAAAGGAATAGCTTTTCTAACCAACACAGAGAATGCTCATAGCCCCTGGCCATCTTGGGAATTGATAGTGTTTAATGAACCGTGAACCATCATCCCTCTTCTTCAAAAATGAATTTAATTATTCCCATTATATATAAAAAGGTCATGTCATGTGCAATAATTCAAACCAGAAACTAAAACTTGGAATATTATATTCTTCTATAGGCATTTGTAGTCAGCTGTCTTGTAGACGTTTTCCATTTTCAATGAAATTATAGTTCATTTTCACACGCTTTATATTAGCTTCATTACACGCTTTATATCAGCTTCACTTGTATGTTTGTTTGTAACACTCCTTTAGGCGCGATTTTGACCCACTTTAAACGGTCAGATTTCATTCAAACTTTGTAGATTTATCGAGGACCGATGACAACACACTAATTTGATCAAGATTATTCCATTTTTTTATTTGCAAAAAAATAATAAAAATAATAGTTTAAAAAAAACTAAAAAAACACGCTTTTATAAATAAACCAAACTAAAAAGTAGGAAATAAATAATAGTTCAAAAAAACTAAAAAACACGCTTTTATAGAAAACCAAACAAAAAAATTGAATATAAGAAAAAAAAAATTGAAAAAAAGCGTGGGGTGCATGGTATTGCCTCAACCAACAATTACCTGTGATCTGAGACATTTCTCACTTTACTGCCCTAGGTGTGTAATGTACTATATAATTATTGATACCATGCACCCCACGCTTTTTTTAAATAAATTAATTTTTTTCTTATTCTCAATTTTTTTAGTTTGGTTGTCTATAAAAGCGTGTTTTTTAGTTTTTTTAAACTATTATTTATTATATGAGTTACACTACGTTTCTGTTCCACCATCTTTCAATTGATTACAGCTTTGTGAATGATTCATTTTATGTTCTAGACTTTTGACATATCTGGACAGTTCTATACATTTTCCATTGCTGTGAATAATATCAGTAAAAACTGCACAAATCGAAGATCAAATCTGGATACATCTGAGCTGGTTTGAACTATTTTTGCCTTCTAGAATATAAGGCCAGCGAATGAAAAATAAAAAGCTTTTATTTTTTACTTTCGCTTGTCCTGATGGGTGTAATCAAATATTACAAGTTAAATTTGACCCAATTCTAGTTGTCCGATTAACGTGAAATTTGGCAGATTTTCACAGTTCCGGTAACAATGCATTATGAAATTTTTGTTAGAGAAAAAAAACAAAATGGAGGTTCCAAGATGGCGGACAAGGTTTGTGTTTATGGTCCGATTCGATTCAAAATTGGAGGTTTTCGAGGACTAATATTATTATTTCTTGTCAAAATTAATGAAATCCAAATGGCGGCCGGCTCCAAGATGGCGGACGATCTCTGTGATTATGGTCCGACTCTATAGTCTGGTTCACAAGAGCCATTTTCCGAAATTAGAGTTAAGACCAACCGAAAATTATGATCGAGGTGTCATTCGATTCGTAATTGCCTTAAGAAAATCTTAGTTAGGAACCAATATCTGGAGAAACAAATTGCAAAAGTTATAAACAATTGACTGAACAAAAAAAGTTTGTGAGGTTTTTTACAAATATCTCAAAAACTATTTGGGATATCCGAAACTGTGCCGGCAATATTTATAATTTTAATTTAGCGACGAAAAAAAGGCAGAAAACGCGCGGAAGAAAATTATTTTAACCAAGTAAATATGAATATTGAGGAAAAAAAAAATTGAGTATTATCTAGATATCAATAAACAATAATCCGCCGGCAAAAAAAATACCTCTATTTTTCAATCAATTATGCCTTTGTTAATTAGAAAATTTTGTTGTTGAAAGTTATTATAAAAACCCTGATAATTGTTGAACTAAAAAACCTGCAATTTTTTTTAAATCCTTGTAGCCTGTTCCTTAAATGCTTTAAAAAAGATTCCCTTAAAAAATAAAAATTTAATTTTTTTTTCATATTGTTTAAAAAATTGTTATAAACAAATTTGGCAATCTAATCCATAAAAAAAAATGATTTTTAAGAAAAAAATCGTTTCTTAAAAAAATCTTATTGGTAAAAAACGCCTTTGTTAATTAACAACTTTTTTTTGTTGCGAAATATTAATATAAAGGATTATTTTTCCGACCCAAATATCGACCAATAGAATTGCACCATTCGACGTCACGTGGTACAACCTACATGGTATTATACTGATAATTTTTTGAAAATTTTCTCTGGTAGTTGCTATATATAAAAAACAAAACATGATCCAGTCAAATTAACCACACTTCAAACTGACAGGTTGAATTCAATTGTGACAATTGGAGATTTTGCATGAAAATGAGTCGATTTGGAGTTTGTTCTCTGTCCACCATCGATAAAAAGTCAAAGGAAATGTTCCCATTAATACGGAGAAGGAAAAAAAAACAGTTTGGAACCAATTTACTACTTTTTTGGGACGGAAAAATAATCCCCCGATACCACACGAGCTTCAAAATTATCTGGCATTTCCCTCAAGGTTCCCTGCAAACAAATAAAGTCGTCAAGTTTTTCAGGAAAAATCACTCGCGCTTCGCGCTCGTGATTTTTTAACCTGAAAAACTTGACTCCTTAATTTGTTTGCAACGAACCTATCGGGAAATACCCGATAATTTTGAAGCTCTTGTGGTATTATAAGTGAATATTTTTTTCTTTAAAATCATTATTTATATTGTTCTCTAATACTATGGAAGAAATAATTTTTTTTTTACTTTTTATTTGTTTATTAAATAAACAATTTTTTATAAACAAATGATTTTTCGGTTATATTGTTTTTCAAATACTTCCAAAAATACAGAAATCAACCATGTATCGTTTGTTATGAAAAAATTGTGTTTTCTATTTTTTATATAATTTTTAATATTTTCGTGCAATTTGACTTGTATTCTTTCAGTTTTTCGTCATTGTTATAAAATTACTTATAAACCATTGACGATACGCAAGAACACTTCAAATCTTTTTTATTTTCCGTTAATCAATGAACAAATTGAGCTCAAAACAGAAAATATAAAAAATCACATAAAAAATTGAAAACATTTTTTTTTATAACAAACGTTACATGGTTGATTTCAGTATAATTGGAAGTATTCAAAAAACAATATAACCGAAAAATGAATTTGTTTATTTAACAAACTGTTTATTTAATATAAAAAGTAAAAAAAAATAATTTCTTCCATAGTAGAGAGCAATATAAATAATGATTAATAAAAAACGGTTCCTTAATGTTAATATTTAGTAAAAAAAAAAATTTTTAAAAATTTTTTTTAAATTTTAAAAATTAAACTCTTATAAACAATGGTTTATAACAATTTAAACAATATGCGTTAAAATTTAAAAAAAAATATATTGTTTTTAGCAATAAGAAAACAAATCAATACGGATAATTGCAAATAAAAATGTCTTCAATTGTTTTATTTACGTTTATTGTTTTGTCAAAATTTTCACAAAAAGTACTGGATAACTTTTTGATAAATATTCACTTCCAAGAAAGCGAAAGTCCTAAAAAAGCAGTATATTAATGTTCTGAAAGAACTATTGAAACACATGAAATCTATAATTTATAGAAAGACGATCACCATGCAGTAATTTCAATGAGATTCATGCTAGTTCGACATTTATGGGTATATTTCTATCAATCTAAAAATTATTTTATTTACATTTTATAGCATTCGTTATATTTCAATTTATTATTTCAAAACGAATTTATTTTTAATTGCATTTATATGGAGTGTTTCAGGTGATTTTTATGAGGCTCAATTTTTACAGCATCATCAAAACATTTTTATATAGTATTCAGATTAACTTTTAGATTTTATCGCCAACAAACCTTTTTCACATTGTTCTGATATAATTCAATTAGTTTTTTACAAAGTTTCATTATTAAAATTATTTCTGAATGCTCGTAGGATACGGTAATCCAGAACCTGTGTCATGTTATTTTTTCTAACGCTTTTTTTTGAATTGTGACTCTCTATCCTTCCAACTGCCTCATTCCTTATCATTCCCAAATTCCTCAGATAGTTTTCCTACTGCTCGCAGTAGGATGGCGTTACTCTCCAAACAGTTCGCGACTCCCCAGTTTCTCTTCCCAATTAACGACCACGGAAAAATCCCGAAAGTGGAAATATAACTCTTCTCGACGCGACATTTAATACTGCGATTCGAAAAAGTAATTTCGGTCGACACGGTTAAACTACACCAAATCCTCCATGAAAGTTATCTGGCTCTGCTAATGACAAGACGAACAGAATGATCGGATTACATCCTAGTAGGTCGAGAAAGTTGGAGTGGCGGTCCGAGCGGTTTTGTGGTCGCCCCCGAACCTCCAACCCCCCAACCCCAGCCAGGTTCATGCGGCGAATGCCCGACTAGCAGTGCTGGAGGTGTGGAGGGGTCATCCAACAGATTGTACTGGTGGAAAGTGTCTTTGTTCCAGGGAAACTTTCAACATCTATATCGAGAACAAGAGAGATCAATCCTCGATTACTATAATAGAAAAGGGAAAAAATAATTGATAAAATGTGGTGTACCCCAATGCTCTGTGCTGGGCCCTCTCTTGTTTCTCCAATATATTGATGACCTAACTCATCTTCCAATTACAGGTAAATTTACTCATTTTGCAGATGATACCACATTAATGTGGCATGACTATAATGTTTAGTATCTCTGGATTGATTTTAGAAATAACAGAGGCTTTGTACTTTCCACTGGCTTTTAGTTTTAATACTTTTTTGGACAAGTCATACAAGATATCAATGACAGTTGTCTGACAACATCTTTATCTGATATCCCATACAGGATGTAATACTAGAACATTGAATACATAACACGCCCTTTTTTGCAAAGTGAAATCAAAAACTAAATCTTTCAAGAGTTCTAACAATACGTCCACTTCGTGTAGCTCTGAGGTTAGAGTCTCTGTGCTCGATGGAACTTCTTCTTCCAAGAACTTCCGGATTGGGTTGAGAATCTGGATTTTCTTCTGATAGAAACGGTTTGTCCGCTGACTGACGACTTCTGGTAGGGTTTACTGGAGGTTCCCTCAGAGGTCTAATATGATATATATTTCTACGGTATTCAGCCATATCTTCCGTTTTAAGTATATAGTCATTTGGTCCAAACTTCTCGACTATAATAGCAGGTTTCCAGGAACGAACACCTTCTTGTATCAGCACTTTCTGATTGGGATACAGTTCTGATAATTTCTTAGCAGATTTGTCATGATTTTGTCATTTATTTCTTCCTTATATCTGAGATGGGATATTTCGGTTTGAGGAAACTTCTGTGAGAAGGAATCATTGTTCTTAATTTTCTGCCCATTAACAGGTCACAGGTGCTGGCAAATTTAATTTTGGTGTTACATTGTAATTGAGAATCGACAGAAATGGATCTTCTCGTTCACTGACAGCCTTGACTAGCAAACCTTTAACAGTTTGAATTGCTCTCTCTACCATTCCATTCGACCGTGGATAGTAGGGACTAGATGTTGAAAGCTTTATTTCATACTCCGACGCGAATTTTCTGAATTCAAGTGAATTGAATGGTGGGCCATTGTCTGAAAATATTTCTAATGGCAAGCCATGCATGGAGAATACATTTTTCAAAGCAGATACTACACTTTCAGCTGTTTTATTGTGTAATTTGTTGACAATAACGAATTTACTGAAATAGTCAACAAAAACTAAAAAATTCCTAGTGCCCACGGATTTGAAATCAATTCCAATTTTTTCCCATGGAAAATCTGGAACTTGATGAGGAGTAAGTGGCTCCCTCTGATTCGTTTTAGAATATTGTTGACATATTCTACAACTGAGTACAACGTTTTCTATATCTGAGTTTATGTTGGGCCAATAGATAGATTCCTGAGCAAGTTTTTTGCAGGAAACGACACCATGGTGTGCTTTGTGGACCAAGCTGAGAAATTCCTGTTTCAAACTTTGAGGAACAATTATTCGTTTTCGAAAAAATAAAATATTTTTATGTACATATATTTCAGAATGTATACTCCAGTATTTCTTAAGCTCTGGAGGAATATTACTTTTATGACTGGGCCAACCATTCAAAGAGTAAAATTTTACTTTTGACAAGATTGCATCAGCATCCACTTCTTGAATTAGTCTTTGTTCTTTTTCAGGAGTAGTTGTGATGATTGAATGAACCAATAAATTTTGATCAAGATACTCAGTATTTATAACGTCAGAATTTGGATCTCTACTGAGAGCATCAGCAACTTGCATTTGTTTTCCAGGAACAAAGATAAGTTCGAAATTGTATCTTAGTAAACGAATAGTGAGTCGCTGAATTCGGGGTGAAAGTTGGTCAAGAGGCTTTTTCAACAATCCTATAAGAGGTGTGTGATCAGATTGAATTTTGAATTTTTTTCCGTAAAGATAATAATGAAACCTTTCGCACCCAAACACTAAAGCAAGAAGTTCCTTCTCAATGTGGTTATACTTCTGTTGAGTTTGTGTTAGAGATATACAGTGCTAGTCAAAAGTCCCCTCCCCCCCTCGTATCTTTTGAACGGGTATACTTATAATAATGAAATTTGGAGGGTGGAAATAAACGGATGTAGGCTTCTCAACTGGTCATAACAGGTGACGCAATAGTCATAAATGACGTCACAAGGCCACTGTGACCAATAATTTTAAATGGGACCCTATGGCAAGTGACAGCTCGTTCGAAAGGTATTGAAAATACCTATTCAGTCATACCAATTTTGTTTGGGTTTCGGCTGATTTTGATTGATAAATTGAAGAAATACGAAAATTATAGTTTCGCATTAAATTAATAAAGATTTAAGAACCAGTTCTTATAATAAGTGTTCAAAATGTGTTCCATCTACTTCCTGGCAGTAATGCATCCTATTGCTAAACTCTTGTCGTACTCGTCCCAGTGTGTCAGCGGAAATTGCCCTACATTCTTCAACAATTCGTTGTTTCAGAATGGCAATACTGTCAGGTGCTGTAGCGTAAACCTTAGATTTCAAGTACCCCCATAGAAAAAAATCTAATGGTGTAAGGTCCGGTGACCGAGCTGGCCATTCGATCGAACCTCGTCGTCCAATCCATCTACCACGATATTCTTCATCTAGGTAACGTCTTACTGCACCGTAATAGTGTGCAGGAGCACCATCTTGTTGAAACGTTATTTCCAAGTTGTCGAATTCATCTGGATTATCTTCTAGAATTTCAAGAATTAACGACTCAATATCATTTTGTAACATCTCCAGATACAATTCCTTCAATTCGCATTGAGAAGAAGGGCCCAATCCCAAAACCCCCAAACTTTACTTTTCTGGAAATTGAGTATGTTTTTCACGAAAGATGTGAGGATTTGTGTCACTCCAATACCTCACATTTTGAGTGTTAACATTTCCATTGAGAAAGAAAGTACTTTCGTCACTAAAACAAATTGTCTGTATGTAGCCTGGTTGTTGGTTCATTTTATTGGACATAGTTTCACAGAATTCTAGTCTTCGGTCGGGGTCATCATCTGAAAGTTGGTGCACCATTTTTAATTTGTATGGATGAAATTTGTTTTTAGCCAACACCCTATGTACTGTCCTTTGACTGACTTCACAGATAGACGCAACTTGGGCTGTGGAAGAAGTAGGGTTTACTACCATTTCTCCAATTATGTCAATTTTTTTGTCAGTTGAGAAGCCTACATCCGTTTATTTCCACCCTCCAAATTTCATTATTATAAGTATACCCGTTCAAAAGATACGAGGGGGGGAGGGGACTTTTGACTAGCACTGTAGAAGCATACTCTATTGGATGGTTTTCCTGGGCTTCAACGGCCCCTATGCCAAATGGACTCGCATCCACTGTTAAAACAGTTTCTTTCGATAAATCGAAATAAGAAAGAACAGGAGTTGATGTTACAAGCTGTTTGAGGCGATCAAAACAACGTTTCTCATTTTCCGTCCAAATCCACTCAACATTGTTACTGAGTAATTTTCGCAAAACACTCGTTTCTGAGAGAGATTGGGAATGAATTTAGCGAGATAAACGATCATACCTAAGAAGCGTTGCAGATCTTTTTTATTTTTTGGCAAACTCATATCTCTTATAGCCCGAGTTTCATTTTCATCAGGTGCAATACCCGCATCACTGATTTTATGTCCAAGAAATTTCACAGTTGATACACATATTTGTGACTTACGCAAGTTCAATGTCAGCCCACTTCTAGAAATGTTATCTAGAACATTGCTTAAATTAAAATTATGATCATTTAGAGTTTTTCCAAACACTAGAATATCGTCAAAATAAGAAATAACCCCGCGAACGCCCTGTAAAATCTCATATACCTTTCTCTGGTGCACAGGATATTCCGTATGGTAAACGAAGATAACGGTATCTTCCCCAACAAGTGGCAATTGTACACAACTTAGAGCTATCATCATCTAAGGAATTTGTAAAAATGCCTGAGATGCATCTAACACACTAAAAAATTTGGCACCATTCGATTCACTGAATAAACAGTCTAAAGTCGGTATTTGAACAAGGACAGACTGCATATAAGGATGTGTAAAGAAATAAATGAAGTGAAGAGTTGGTGTGATTCCAATCTTCTAACACTCAACGCTAAAAAAAGCAATGTTATAGCAATCAAAAGCGTTATTCCTGACATCCCCTAGGCGTAAATACAATAGAAAACTGTATCACTTCCAAATTTTGTCTCCATCTGGATAAAAATCTGAAATTCGACAAAAACATCAAGCACCTGCATAAAAAGTTAGCAACAGGCTGCTATGCGCTGAGGAATGTTTCCAAAGAACTCGGATTCCAGAATGCAAAATCGGTTTACTATGCGCTTATAGAATCTCAGCTAAGATACTGTATACCATTCTGGGGAGACTGCAGTGAGCAACTTATGCAGTCTGTCCTCGTCCTGCAAAAGAGAGCAGTTAGATACCTCTGTCGGGCGAAATAGAGAGAATCATGTGAACCCCTTTTCCTACAACACAAAATATCAACAGTTATAGTCCATCCAATATCAATTGCAGAAGCTGTTTCTATAGGGAGCAAATAAAAACTCACTTCGCTAACACGAGCGTATATGCGAAGAAACGGAACGAAAAATAATCTGTACTACTTGTATACAGTCTCCGTCGGCACAAAGAGCCCGCTGGTCAACGTGGACTTGAGTGACTGCTGTCTGTTCTACAACCGATTCGTCTGGGCCAATCAAGTCGGAGATCAATGCTTGCAGGTGTGTCTATACGATGGGAGGTCATAAATCACGCGTTATATTTGTGTTTTAATAGCTCTGAAAGATTAAAAACCAGTAGCGTCTGTGGTCTTGGTGCGTGCCGATCGAAATACGTTTCAGGATATTAAAATACCTAAATAAAATTAGTTATCTCCGCCACTGCTGCTCACAGGATTTCGCCGCAAGACTTTTTTATGCTTCTGCAATTGATATTGGGAAAACTATACATAGTCGATACAGTATCAGTAATACATAAAAATAGACCACTGCTCAATACACACGTCAACCAACTGAGACTCCAAATTCCAACCTCAAATTCAGTGAAAGATTAACTCATATACAATGGAATGAAAATATACAACGAACTTCCCAAGAACATCAAAGAAACAACGTCGCTTAGAGTATTCAGGAAAAAAACAAAAGAACTTCTAAGTGATAGGGCCTACTATAATTTACAAGAGTATTTTGATGACACATGGTAATATCATCATTCAATACTTCATAATTATCACCTTTTGTCTCATGTCTATATTTTATTTATTTGTTAAATGTCTATATTTCAACTACATATAATTCTCAATAATGTGGCTGCAACCAATGTCAACTAGCACTTTACTATAAGTTGATTGTAAAATTGTATTACTTCCCAAAACATGCCGACATATTGTTTTTGTATATATATTTAATTATCTTCATATTTTTCAACTATTTTATTATTATTATAAATTTTTGACTTGCATCATGATATTGTGTTTGTTATATAGTTAGTTATATAGTTTGTATCATGACATTGTATTGTTATATTCTCTTAGAAACAATAAACATATTCTTTCTAAAGAACCTTTTTGAAGACATGCTTTTATTCAAATGTTAAAATCATAGAACCGGCGATTGTTAAAAAATAAACTATAATAGCTTTGGATGTGTGATGTAGGTCATTCCGTGAGTTATAGACAAGACAAGCTTTTGAATCTATAACTGACGGAATAACCTACGTCACACGTCTTTTAAAGGTTTTTTTATTTATTATTTTATTTTGTAGTAATCTATGCATTTTTGTTGAAGCATCGTTATTATGAGGCCTTTTTCCTGTTGGCTATCTAGTTCTTCAACGAGGAGATCATCTGAAGATTAACTAAATTCATAATCTCCGACCCCAAAAACCCCCACATACCAATTTTGAATAGAAACTGTCTATAATAACAAAACCCGTCCACCATCTTGGAGTCGCCATCTTGAATTTATGAATTTTGACAATAAATTCATAATATTCGTCCCCAAAAACCCCCACATATCAATTTTGAATAGAATCGGACAATAATTACAAAACTCGTCCCCCATCTTGAATTTATGAATTTTGACAAAAATTTCATAATCTCCGATCCTGAAAACCTCCCCATACCAATTTTGAATAGAATCTGACCATAATCACAGAGAATCGTCCGCCATCTTTAGAGTCGCCATTTTGATTTTATAAATTTTGTAAAAAAAATTCATAATCTCCGAGCCCGAAAACCCCCACATACCAATTTTGAATAGAATCGGACCATAATCACAGAGATCGTCAGCCATCTTGGAGCCGCCATTTTGATTTTATGAATTTTTATAAAAAATCAATGATCTTCGACCCCGAAAACCCCCCAAATTACAATTTTGAATCGAATCGGACCATAAACAGAAATCTCTTCCGCCATCTTGGAGCCGCCATTTTTAGTTGCAATTTTACAAGTAATTCAAACTATTTTGTGGATAGATGTCATACTGACACACTTCAAAAATCTCTATTCGTTGAAGGAATAAAGACATAATAATGTACCCCTTATTGTGAAAACAGCACCAAATGTTCAGATTTTCGAAAAAAGATACAGAAATATTTATTTTTAAATTAAATACTATAACTACATAATTCTAACTGTTTATTATAATAGTACATTGTGTATCTAGTAGTGAAAGCAATACATTCCCGGACGACAATGTAAATTGTTGGCCGAGGCCAACAAGCATTGAAGTCTGGGAATGTACGAGGTATACATACTAATTTTTTCTGAAATCGCAATCAACATCATCATAAATCAAGGAATTTTTATAAATGCATAACAATTTTTGATTGCCATCTTATTGCCTATGAAATCGTTTCCTTGACAATCACTGTTTGTTTATTGTTGTCAGAGATTCACTACTTACTTTGGTTTAATTTATTTATTTATTTATTTATTTATTTGGTATATACATCCAGCAGGCCGAAGCCCAATTACAGGAGTACTTAATAAATATAACATGTGATTGTGCAATGAAAAGTTTCGTTGACTTACAGGTTATAGGTTAGTCAGAAACCAAACTGGAAACGGTTTGTCTGAATTGTGTCCGAGTAAGAAAAAAAATGTCAACTGAGCCTAGCTTATTATAATTTCTGCTCATTGAGTTTATTGGTGAATGAAAGTGATGTTGTGTATTAGGTACATTGAAGTGGAATGTATTGTGATACCGAGAAGATTGTCGGGGTATATTGAAGTTGATTAACGAAAGTAATGTCGAAGAATATATGTATAATTTTGTGTATAATTTTGTACATGAATAGTAGATCATTGATTTCTCTTCTTTTCCTTAATGACTAATGACTAATACCTACTTAGCTTTAAGAAAAGATTTAAAAATATTCAAAATGGACAGTGATGATGTCCAGGTGTGCGGGATCCCACCAGAGTTAGTAAATGCTGCAGAAAATGTCATCTTAAATTTATTGTCAAATAAATCAATGGCAAAATATGAATACGCTTACAAACGTTTCATGAATTATTGCCAAGAAAAAAAGACGACCTCCCGATCTGAACATGTCATGATTGCATACTTTTCCGATTTATCTACAAAGTTGAAGGCATCTACGTTATGGTCAAATTACTCCATGCTGTGGCTACACTTAGTACAAAAGAAGATATTGATATTACAAAATATTCGAAATTACGTGCTTTCCTGAAACGTCAAAGTGCCAACTATAAACCATAGAAGTCAAAAGTTATGCCAGTTGAACAAATTGAAACGTTTATTACTCAAGCACCAGATTATATATACTTAATGAATGAGGTACGTTTAGAATGTAAGAATTTTAAAATTACCTAGATATTTATGTAGTGTTTACTTTTTAGGTTGCCTTGATATTTGGTGTTCGCTGTGATGAACTATTTCAATTTAATTTGAATGACATAGAAGATTTTGGATCTAGGCTTTTGATTAAAATACCCGATAATAAAACGAACAAACCAAGATCATTTGTGATAAACGAAACTTATATGCCATTGTATAGAAAACATGTTGCCCAGAAAATTTTGAAAGTTGCCGCTTTTTCGTTAAATATTCAAATGGGAATAAAGGTTGCAGGTAAGTAGTGGGAATACATCAGTTTGGCAAAATGCCTCAAATGGTCGCAAACTTTTTAAATTTGCCATATGCACATGAATACACAGGACATTGTTTCCGTCGGTCCTCTGCGACAATTTTGGTTAATGCTGGGGCAGATTTAATTGCTTTAAAGAGGCATGGGGGATGGAAATCTCCAACCGTTGCCGAAGGATATATAGAGGAATCTTGTACAAATAAAGTAGACATAGCAAATAAAATATTCAGAGGGGGAAGTGACAAAGAGAAATCTGCTAATACTATCAGTAATAGCCGAAGAAGAAAACAGCAATAACGTCGCTGATTATTCAGGTAACATAACAGATAAATTCAGAGGAGAGAAGTGACAAAGATAATTACTTTTCAGGTAGAGTTCAGCCTATGTTTAATAATTTTAGAAAAATACTTATAATAAACGTTCCATATGTGTAATAATATATTCAATAAATGTTCTGAATGTGAGTTGGTTGTTTGCGTGTATTTATTTACTGTCTAAAATGTATATAAAAAACCGGTATGAACCGATTTTGACGGCCTAGGCCAGCAAAAAGTTCGTTGCTTATCAACGGACTAAAATACTAGATTAGTTTATTTTGGGGTCTGAAGTTACTCCGAGAAAATAGGCACTATTGAGCGATTTAAAAAAAAATTGTTTTGTTCTAGCAGTGTTTTGCTAAATGAATTTTTATTTATTTATATAGCTGGCTCTGTTATCCTCATCCTGCTACTTCTAACACTACAGAGCTTTGCCTGACTTCACAATACTAATCCATTCTGAATCGGCAGATGCCTTGGTTCTTAAATCTTCGAGCATATTATCGAGGGTAATATCATAAGTGCTAGGGATTTTATTGTTTGAAAAACTAAAGCGTGTTCAGTTCAGGTATCACCGTCGCACATGTGCTAGTGGTTTCTGATTTGCCAGTCTTGTTTCCACTGTGACGTTCATGTTAACACACGTTAGTAATCAAATAGTCCAAAATTGAATTCACACGTTCGTGAATTCCACAGATCTACACACTGTGAACCCTCTTCCACCACCACCACCAATCGGTAAATTCCCCTTTCCAATTTTCCACCGGCATTCTAAACATGGGAATCTCAGCACGTGCTTCTCATCCCTTTTCCGTTATAATTGTTCGGCATCGTATTCGGTCGGATAGACAGAAGGGTAATTTCATGGAACGATGGGCTTATGTTGACGAGACACTATTTTAAATCTGACACTAGACGACAGCTACACATCAGAGCCCAAAAATATCATGATTTTAATGATAGAGCAATTCTGCGAACTCCAATCGATTCAGAATGGCCGAATTAGTCTAGAAACGGAATTTCGTTTCGATACGGAAACAAATTTGAAAAGTCAAATTTTCGAACAAGGCCCCTAAATATCTTCGAAAAACCAAAGTAGTCGTATCGATCTCCACCAAAATGTGGGAAATACCGCGTAGATTACGAAAATATAGCATATGTGGTATCTCAATCCGACAGATTCACCGTGAATCCTGAAAAACCGAGATAACGGCGAGAGAAATCATAGATGACGCACCGGTCGACTTCTACATATGTCAAATGAAAAAAAACCATCGGAGCGCAATCTGAAAATAACTTTCCTATACGTAAAAAACTCCGTTGAATCCAAAAAAGTGAGCATCTCAGCTAAGAGAGCTATGATGTCTCGAAACGTCGGATATATTTGATATATATATATATATATATATATATATATATATATATATATATATATATATATATATATATATATATATATATATATAATTTTGAGGAATTATCGGGTATTCAGTCCGGTCTTATATAAAGAAAAACTCTTCTTTACTTTTCCAAGCTTTCGACAATTTATTTTGTCTTTATCAAGGCTAAAAAACAAGAATGGTTGAAAAATATCAAATATGAAAAATTGGTATGAACTTACATGTAAAATGAGTTAAATTTACGAATATCAGTGTATAAAATATATCGACATTATGACTTAAAAAAATTGTCACACTGACAGACATTTACATTTTTGTGAGTAGTTGATGTTTCTGTGTTAGGTTGTACAGAGGATTCTGTATGAATATTTATTAAAATAAAAGTTCATTTTGAAAGTAGATACGAGTAGATTTTGCTTAGTTCGTCGATGTCAGATCTCTTATTGATGATATTTACGTCACTATTGATTGCCACAATTTCTAAGAAAAGTCTTTTTGTAAAATTTTGTTCTTGATATATAATTTTTGTGTCATGTAATTCATTATGTGATCTTGGTTCACTACATGATCAGAGAGTGCACCAGAAAGTTTTTGGAGTCTTCAGTCACTTTTATGACCAGTGATTCGTGATTTCAATGTTTGACTCGTTTGTCCAACGTAATTTTTTATCATGTAGTGAACCAAGATCACATAATGAATTATCATGACACAAAAATTATATATCGAGAACAAAATTTGACAAAAAGACTTTTTTTAGAAATGGTGGCAATTAATAGTGACGTAAATATCATGAATAAGAGATCTGACATCGACCAACTAAGCAATATCTACTCGTATCTACTTTCAAAATGAACTTTTATTTTAATAAATATTCATACAGAATCCCCTGTACAACCTAACACAGAAACATCAACTACTCACAAAAATGTAAATGTCTGTCAGTGTGACAATTTTTTGAAGTCATATATTTTATACACTTATATTCGTTAATTCAACTCATTTCACATGTAAGTTCATGCCAATTTTTCATATTTGATATTTTTTAACCATTCTTGTTTTTTAGCCTTGATAAAGACAAAATAAATTGTCGAAAGCTTGGAAAAGTAAAGAGTTTTTCTTTATCTAAGGCCAGACTGAATACCCGCTAATTCCTCAAAATAATATAAGTACAGTCGAGAAAATAATTCACTATATATATATATATATATATATATAAACAGAAAACAACTTCTTCCCCGGCTAAAGCCACGCCGGACATTGAACTACATCTGATAGATATTCTGGAAGGACCCTAACTCAAAACAAAAAATCTGAAATTGTAAATTTGCATTTTTATTCAGATAGTTATTTGATATTCTATTCCAGTCTTAATTAAGAACTCATATAGATGAATAAGGCAAAGAAGAATGTTTTCCAAAAGAAAATACTCACCAGAAATCATTTGTAACATTGACGCAAGAGAGGCATGGCATTCACTAGGTCTTCAATACATTTTTGTCGACGAAAATATATTTATTTGGTGTTTTATATGGTGTTCCCCAAGACTCTGTATTGAGACCATTGCTATTTTTATTCATATTAATGACTTCAGCAATGTAACGTCACCAGAGTCAATTGGTTGAAATTATAAATCATCGGAAACATATTATTATGATGCGTTTTATGATCAATTTTTCAATCTATTCGTATAGAAGAGTAGATTATGAAATTGAGGTAAGTAACAAACAAAGAATTAATTCTAAATTTTTTTGGCTTCTCAAAAATGAAAAAATGTCAAGCTTGAATTTTAGACCAAAACATTCGTTTTTCTCCAGCCAATCAATTACGCCTAGGGTATGCTTGACATTTTCTTGAAATAACTGGTTACTTCCGATAACACTATCATTGTTCGTATGGAAAATGTCCTATAATTTGAGGACATTAAATCGTTTTCCGTTATTCTCATTATCTATTGTTCGTTAGGTGAAACACAAACATTGTTGGGAAGTTTAAATGCTAGTTTGCTCTAACGAGGCTTGTATGTCATTAGATGTCGATTAGCTTTTATTTTAAATTACGAAAATAAAACAATTGTTCGTTCAGAACGCTTATAATACAAATTGGAATTATAGAAAACACATAAATGATGGAGGTAGACGTGAATAATGCTTCATTTTGACGCATTGTGTATTTATTATACAGATGTGGAAAGAATTTGCCGCAATATACGATTTCCAATGTGTTTGGATGTTGAATGGTGTCTATAGTCGACCAGCACAAAATATAAGAAATATGCGCGAGGAGAATCAATTAGTGAACTAGACCACTCTTGATTTACTCTCACTTCTTAGCTAGTTAGAGCACGTGACTCCGCTTTAAGGATTCGTAGGCTCACTAGGCACTAGGCTCAGTCAGTCAGTCCAGTCAGTATGAAAATTTTAGTGTGGATGAGTGTCTGGCTTATCAGGAAAGAGACTCTACGACGCCGACGTTCCATTGCATGCGAGAAATAAATGTAACAAATAATTTATCTTCTGAAAATAAGTGTTGTGGTTCCTTTTTGCCATAACGTCTTTGAAAATAAAATACATTCTACGAATTAAATAACATAACGTAACTTGTGAAAAATAAACTGAAATATAACGCAAAACAAAAAACTACGAATCTAATATAATAAAGGTTCATATAAACCACCTTGTTGTGCCAAACAATAGCCAAATCTGTCAAACAGAGGTAATCTCATATCGCTGAGTAGATTTCGCCCTTAATTCATCAAGATTCGTAGCTCTATGAAATTCATGTCGGTAGGCGGATTCTTTCAGATATCCCCAAAGAAGGAAACCACTCGGAGATCAATCTGGTGATGGCCACATGATCGAACCATGTGTAGATATTACACGATCTGGAAACGTAGTTTGCAGAAATTATGTCAAAACAATCATAAGCAAGAAAGTATCACATATCAGTGAATGCACGACATCGATTCCATCAAATAATATGATGAATGAAAAAATGGGGTTATCGGTCTTATTTTGACTCACCCGTACTATGTTTCCGATTCTCCCAACATTAAAATATGTTCAGGAGGTTTACACATATTCCGATATGTTGTAAGAAATTAGCATTATGCGATTATTGCCCATAGGAAGTTATGTCTCTACTAAGGACATATCTTCAATTTTTCTCAATTATCTCAGAAACCTACACTTTAGGCGCATGGAATGACTTTTAGGTGGAGTAGCGATGAGCCAATGTGTCCATTCACTCCTGCCAAGAAAATATGAAGGAACATATGACCACATACCATCGTAACTACGCCACTGGTTTGCGAAAATAAAAAATTATAACTTCAAATTAGCACGTTGATAAACCTTGCTTAGTGTACCAACTTTCAGATTTTTTTCGTACTTTCGACACCCTGTATCTCAGAGGGGATTTTTTCACCTCAGAATGAGGTGAGGAATCTGTAGTCGGAGTTTGTCGGCCTTATTCTGACTCACCCTGTATATAGAGCATGGAATGTACGTTGGATTTACGAATTTCATACGATAGTCACTTTCATTCTTAAACTAGCTGGTACCCGCGACTTCGCGTAGAATTATTTTTTTGTCTTGTTCCATTAGCTTATGCCCCGTGTCCAATTATCCCATTTGGGATACCAATTTTGATGACCCCAACTTAAAAACGAACGGTATTCCTGTACAAACTTTCAACCACCATTTTAACCCCTTTGGGAAAATTCCTAATAAATAATTTTCAGCTGACTAGCTGACTCTATCACCCGTTTGGATATAACAAGGTTGGTTGTTTTCTTCACTTTGAAAATGAATATATATCTCAGGCAGCCTGCAATGTGTACATTTACAACACAATCATTTCAACATTATTCAAATGTCGAGTTAAATGTGTATTGCATTCGGCAATTGCCGAAGTTTTCCACTGAAATTAGACGGGAGGCGCTACCCAAAATGTTGTCGAATTTTACAAACAAAACATGTTTTCAAAAACAAAATCAGTGTTCAGTTCACGTGTTCTGAATGTCTGAATCACTACAATGGTCGTGATATTATTTTGTAAAACAATATTCAATTGCGAATGTTTCCCACTGTTTGTGTCGTTTGTTTCTTACAAGTGACTGATAATTATGATTAAGAAGTTCTTCAGAGTACTAGTTCTGCCTTTATCACCAGTTTGGATATAACAAGGTTATTCTTTACTTTGAAAGTGAATATAACAAGGTTAGTTGTTTTCTTTACTTTGAAAGTGAATGCCAAAACAGAATGTATTTGAAGTGGAGTATGGATCCTTTAATCAAAAGTAGGAAGTGCAGGGATCCTTTAATTCAATTATAGGGGTAGTGTATGGATCTCCACTTCAAAGAATAGTGTATAGATCGTTCCTTTCAAATGTAGATAGGGTATGGTTCCTTTATTTCAATGAAGTAAGTATATGGATTCTTAAATTCAAATCGTTTCTGGATTCATCCTTCATTTTAGATTAGGTAGTTCCTTGGTCCTTCATTTCAAATTTAGCTAGTGTATGGACATTTTATTTGAAATTTATGTAATGTATGGACCCTTTATTACAAAACGAGGTAGTGTAGGAATCCTTTAATATAAATGCAGTTAGTATATTAATTTCAAATATAAGAAATGTGTGATGTTAATTTCGATTGTAGATGGATTTTTCATTTTGAAAGTAGGAGTGTATGATTCCTTTATATTAATGTAGTTGGAGTATAGATCCTATATTTCAACTGCAGGTATGGATCCTCCATTTCAACTTCAGGTAATGTATGTATCCTTTATTTCTATTGCAGATAGTGTATGTAGGTAGTGTATGGAACCTCTATTTTATATGTAGGTACAGGGTGGATCCTTTATTTTATATGTAGGTAGAGGGTGGATCCTTCATTTCAACTGTAGATATTTTTTTAACCAGTTTGGATTACAAGGTTGGTTATTTTCTTCCCTTTGAAATTTAATATATATCTCAGGCAGCCTGCGATGTATACATTCACCTCACAATCAGTTCAACATTCTACATCATTCAAAAGTCGAGATAAATGTTTATTGCATTCGGCAATTGACTAAGTTTTCCTCTCGTAAAATTTTGTCGAATTTTACGAAGAACTAAACATGTTTTAAATTTTTTTTGCAGATTTTTAAGCACTGTAATTTGTTACAAAATGGCATTACACACTCGTCATCTACGAATGTGCAAGAGATTAGATTACACCCTGTATATTCAGAGAGTTAACTTCTCGTGATCGAAAAAAAGGCAAGCATAACTACAGGGAAACCGAATTGCTCCGAAAGCCTTCTGGGGATGGCATGGCATGATTCCTTGTCTAGAACGACACCCATGTAGTGAATGCATAATCGCTCATTCTCTCTCTCTCTCTCTCTCTCCGTTTTCGAGTGTGTGGGTTACTTTATCTCTGAATATTATCTTGTCACGCTTAAGCTTGCTTTCGAAATGGTTAATTCCAGCCTTTTCAGCCGCGCTCAACCGTGAACGAGGCGGCATGAATTTTTTATAAAAGGATCTTCGGCTCGGATGCCGTTATTCACGCATTTAACTTTGAATTAATCTTTATATTCTTTTGAAAAAAACCTTATAAATATTGAACGAGGTTCTGTTGTATTCCCGCGAAGTCGCAAAAGGAGAATAGCGAGAGGGGATAATAACCCATTGATATTGTGCTCGTAGTATGCATTGTTGGTTTTCTTTTCGATTCGAAACGTCCTCGTCATTCCGTTCGGGATGGGCTTCGTTATTGGTTTTCAACGTATATTGAGGATGCGTGTCTGTTACAGTCTGCGTGGTTGGAATTTTGAGGTTATGACATTTGGGTGGACTGACAGAGTCGCCGAACGCAGGGGTTTGAGTTATCCCAATGAAGAAGAATGAAAAGTCGCACCTAGACACAGACCTCGACACAGACAGTTCAGTTAACACGTTCTAAACTAACAAAAAGCTGGGTTCGCCCGATTTAAATCAATGATTTTTTTTCTCAAGTATTTTTTTTTCAATGAATAAAATATAAAATCTGAAATCAGAAATACCATTTATTTTGAAAAAGGAAACATTCTCAATTGAATAGAAATATTTTTCTGTGAATTGAAAAATCCACGATAAACATGAAGTTATTTTTTGTGAATGTCACATCTGATTAATGAACATCCTGTTCATATTTTCAAACAAACCAACCATTTATTTATTTTAGAAAATATAGTCAAAATAGAAATCAAACTAATACTGTTACAAATCGTAATACATCAAATTCCAGAAACCACTAATATAACACAAACCTCACTTACCCCACTATTTCAATTTCACAAAGAGCATTCTCCTTTTCCGCAATTAAATCGTATAACACATTACCAAAAATTATAAAAAATATAACATCGAAACATCTGTTCAAAAAAAATAAAGTTGATCATTTTTGAGAGAGTTAGACAATTTGTTAGGAAAGTCGGAATAAACTTTTACAGATAATAAAAATTTACACCCCTTACTGCATCATCCCCCAGACTGTACCCGCCTTAGTTGAACATGGGCAGATGTGCGTACAAATTTTTCACTTGCACTTTGAATTTTGCGCTTACACTTTATTATTCGTATGTACCCCTTAGCCTATGTTATAATATTGTATTGCATTTTGTCCTATCCCGCTCATCACCCGTTTGTAACAATATAGACTATGTGTGTACGTGCATCCACATGTGAATGTTAATACTTCCACCCCCTCCTTCCCCACCCACCGAAATATTCCATTATGCATCATATCAGGATTTCACTCTTTGATGCATTCTATGTTCCCTCCATAATGTATATACTCCAAATCTCAATATTTCAGCACATATCTTGTTTTAACTAATTTATAATGTCTGTGTGTCTCGTTAGTGTCAAAAATAATGTACACTTTTATACTCTTTTTTAACACACCCACTTTTTTTATGCGAAACAAGTGCATCAGCACTTATCGCTCACTAAACTTTATTCATTCACTTCACTTGTTTTTCCTATCACTGTAAACTGTATTTTTTATCCAGAATAAAGTTATTCTTATTCTTAAATACAAACGGCAAATAAAACGATATTCTTGATAATATTGAAAAAAAAACTAGAAGTGTTTCCGACGGACATCATTTTTTAATTTGACAGTGACTTGGACATCATCTGACAGTGACTGAATTATTTTGAGAGGCTTGGAATAAACATTGGTATAGTTTTCCCAATATCAATTACAGAAGCATAAAAAAGTCTTGCGGCGAAATCGTGTGAGCAGCAGTGGCGGAGATAACTAATTTTATTTAGATATTTTAAGATTTTAAAAATACTTCATAAATAATGAAAAATGAAAAAAAAGACAAGCTTTTATTCATTATACAAATACATTAAGAAATAAAACTAATTTCTTTCATTGTTTGATGTAGGTTATTATTATATCCTAAAACGTATTTCGATCGGCACACACCAAGACCATAGACGCTACTGGCTTTTAATCTTTCAGAGCTATTAAAACACAAATATAACGCGTGATTTATGACCTCCCATCGTAGAGACACACCTGCCAGCATTATGTCCGACTTGATTGGTCCAGACGAATCGGTTGTACAACTGACAGCCCTCACTCGAGTCCACGTTGACTATCGGCTCTTTTGATCTACCGTTTACCGACGGAAAATGTTTACGAGTAGTACAGATTATTTTTCGTTCCGTTTCTTCGCATATACGCTCGTGTTAGCGAAGTGAGTTTTCATTTGCTCCCTATAGAAACGCTTCTGTAATTGTTATTGGATGGACTATACTACTTGTTTTATAGCAAATAGCGTGTATATTCTCGGATATACTAGCAACATGGTGTATATTCGCTGATATTGGGATTTGATTGGTTAGATGAATGCATTTGATTGGCTGTATTCATTTCTAGGTAGGTATATAATCGCGGATATACTAGCAACATGGTGTATATTTGCTGATATTGGTTTTGATTAGCTGAATTCATTTCGAGGTATTTCACCAATATAAGACTACAATAATTTACCTTCGTCACATATCTGAAGAAAAAAATACTTCCATGGAAAAATGTGTACTACGCGCCTTCAAAACTCCCAAGAAACCCTTGTCTTTAACAATATTTTTTTCATTTGTTATATTAAATAGAATTGAAATAAATTAAATTGAATAATGAATAAATAATACTTCAGACTTAACCTATAAGAAAATGACAAAAATATGCTATGATCCCTCTCTGGTTCAGAAGGATCAATACAACACTAGTTTACATAATAGTAGTTGTACAGAAATACGAATTTTCCCTCTTTCTTCACTCATTTCGTAAATTGGAGTCAACGACACCAAACTAAAAAAAAATACTCGCTCTACCGAAGCACATAAAAATTGTTACAAGATAGGAAGAAGTTTTGCAACTTCAGGAATATTCTGTTGTGTAAGGAACTAACACTGGAAATGCCTCTTTTAAAAACATAACTGTTGAAAATGGTTCAGTTTTGCCTTCAAGTTTTATAAAAAGTCGTAGGGATCCACTATTTCCATACATTTCTTGCATGATATTCAATGCTGAACCTCTTTCTGCACTAGTCAATTTGAATAAAAAATAAGCCACAAAATGATAGGGCGTTAGTGTCTGGTTCAAAAAAAATTGCATTTGAGCCAACGATAATTCTAATTCGTCCTGGATTTTTTTTATAATTTTTTCCATACTTCTACTGCTTCAGATAGGAAAGTTCTTTTTTCTGTAATTTATCAAGTCCCACAGCTATATGCTTCAAGATCTTTAGGTAATCTTCAGCTGATCGTTTCAGACCAATGTTTGGAACTTTTTGGTCTATTTTTTTTTAATTCTCCTCACATACTTTTGATAATTTCTCCCATTGATAAAAACCGATACAAGATGTGTCAAAACAGAAAAATAATGTTTGTTGTTATTTGCATAATAATAATTTATTTATAAATAGGTAGGCAGGTAATAACATTGTAACATAACAAAATAACAATATGCTATCAACGAAAGTTGGGCTTCTTCTAGTTATTTACAAATAAATCTACAACCACAAAGTCAGAGACTGTCCCTGGTATGAGTTGATCTGAAATAATTAATTGAACGATTTAATAACACTTTTCAAGTGAATATTCTTAATAGCTAGGTTAAAATATACAAGGTGGAACAGTATATTATTCACAAAAAAAGAAAAAAAATACACATTAATGGTAGTATTAGATGATTGACATATCTTCGAGCATGCGATTGGCTGTAATGAATATTTTACCTTTCAATAAAAAAACAAGTTTTTAGTTGCCATTTAGCTCAATTAAATTTCTCGCCCTCATTCTAACTTTTGCTAGTAAGAATTTCTTCGGATTATTTCTGAATTTCTGGAGGGATATGCTCGTTCGAATATCATGGGGTATAAAATTATATACCCGTGGAGCCAAAAACATATGGCAGGCATTTTTGACCGACAGCTTTGAATGATGATGGAATGATGATACATACTTAACATAGACCAAAACACCTAATAACTTCGTGTTTATCGATGTATATTCCAAATGGGGGCTGATGAATTCACGTTGTAAAAGCCATAATCGAGTCCAATAAATCTCTTCCAAAGTCCAAAGGCAAAATGCATGGAAAAATAATTAATTATCAATTTTAAATATACTCTCATATCCCCAAGTGGGTTATAATTATTTATTAGGTAAAATTACACTTAAAGTTCATCACCAAAATGTCCTCAAAGTCCTGGAACTTTCAAGGAAAATATTCAAGTAAATATTCACCTAAAATACGTTCATATGGTCAGGAAGTAAAGAAATCAATAAGCAGGAAAAAGAATTACTTCTTTTACCTATTTTCCTTCCAGGAAATCTTAACACGTTGATGGACACTAACGTCATACGGCGTCATAGAGGTCGGTGACAAATGGGGCACAACGCCGCACTGCGTCCTCACACATCCGGATTAAATTGGACAGAACGCAGAACAGCGTTCAATTTTGCATAGTTAATATAGGAGACACGTGATTACTGTCACGGATTGTGTGCAATAGGTTTGTGTAGTGTCGTTTCTTGCATTAAATATCGGTTTAAATCTCCACCAGCCAGAATTTGACTTTCCCAATTTCGTCACAACGCCGCGCGGCGTCGTTTTTGCCATAAGAAACTCATTTATTTGTATTTGCTGTGGCACCCGATGTACAGTGTGATGTACAATTATTTGAGTTACTTTTTTTCCCAAAGATTAGAATATTTCATTTTTGAATTTTTTTTTTTTTGAAAATACGAATATTCAATTTTAGTGCGATATTTTTCGAAAAATACTTAGGATATTATAATTTTTTTTATTTATGAACGTTAAGACAAAGATACAAATTGGTCTGTGTCACAATGAGAACGATTTCGGATTTCCCTGTGTCCTTCAACGTGTTAATAATAAACAGATCAACAGTTTTCGTAAACGCCACTGGATCCTACCCACATCTACAGGTATGTAAGATCATCCATTAAAGAAACGTGTGTTCCCCCGCCTGTTCCCTTCCCTGACTTCACCGTGTAATTTGGGACCGACGAGGGACAGGTGGTATCCAAAGCCATGTTCGGTTAGCCATGAGGATCGTGTTTATATATCAAGTGCATTTTAGGTGAAAAGGATCTGGGAAGTTGTCAGGATGTCGTCATAAATTTTACTTGAATAGCTTTGGAGAGGGGAGGAAGAGTCAGGTGGCCTGATTAATTCGAAATCTCCATTAGGAGGGTTGAAGCTGAAGTAAATGTGGCTATTCTCAAAACTAGGTTATAATAATAATAATGACGAAGTAGTTAAATATATATATACAGTAGAGACTCGATAATACGGATAGCGATAATCCGGATATTTTGCATGTCCGGGTTGATGCCAAGAAACCCATTAACGCCTGAATTGATTAATTTGACTTTGAAACGATATTATAGTCCATCCAATATCAACTGCAGAAGCTGTTTCTATAGGGAGCAAATAAAAACTCACTTCGCTAACACGAGCGTATATGCGAAGAAACGGAACGAAAAATAATCTGTACTTCTTGTGTACAGTCTCCGTCGGCACAAAGAGCCCGCTGGTCAACGTGGACTTGAGTGACTGCTGTCTGTTCTACAACCGATTCGTCTGGGCCAATCAAGTCGGACATCAATGCTTGCAGGTGTGTCTATACGATGGGAGGTCATACATCACGCGTTATATTTGTGTTTTAATAGCTCTGAAAGATTAAAAACCAGTAGAGTCTGTGGTCTTGGTGTGTGCCGATCGAAATACGTTTTAGGATATTAAAATATCTAAATAAAATTAGTTATCTCCGCCACTGCTGCTCACAGGATTTCGCCGCAAGACTTTTTTATGCTTCTGCAATTGATATTGGGAAAACTATAGTTGTTTTTATTGATTTTCTTCACCTCAATGGGTACCAAAATAAGGTTTTAAAAAAAAACGAATTTTTCAAAAAATTAGATGGGTCTATATCGTCCTGCTAGGCGCTTTCCTGGTTGAATAACTTCACTATAAAAAAAACTAATTCCTTGTTTTCAAAGTTTTTATTCCATTATATATTGCAGAATCAAGCATTAACTACAGTAAAAATCACCATGTATCTATTAGCATTGAAAATCTTTAAAAAAACTCATGCAATGTCGAACTTGTTCTAACTTTTTCTGAACAATTTGAGGCAGCACATCGCTTTCTTTTGCCCTCTGGGACTGGAATTAGGCAATAATCAAGCCTATCCTGTCTCATGTTAGCAGACACACGTTCATTTTCTGAAGCTTATGGTATATCTCGTGCACCTTGAAGTGTGATTCTCCTAATATAACAAAAATCTAAATTCATTTCAGCTTGGCGCCTAGCGGTTCCATATGGGACCACTAACATTTACACACCGATATAAAAAAAGTTAAATTTTTATAGTAATTTTGAAAAGTAATATAAGAAATATATACTTTTTAGCAAGTTTTAACTACAATTATAATTGGGTGATAATTCCTAGAATATACTAAAATCTACTTACCGTAATTGAAACCCGCAATTTTTATCCATTGCACAATTGCACTAAAAACAACCTCCGGTCACAACCAGCTAAATCTCAAAATACGCATAAACACTGCTCCAGTGTACTCTTTAGTACCTCATCTAATATAATAATGCAATCTGTATTGATTCAGATTGTTCTTGTCCATGCCTGTACCTAATAATTGGGAAGGGATTAGGTGGGTCCATATGGGCCCGGTAGGCGCTAATGGGTTAAATTATGAAATTAAAATAAAGGCGTGGAGTAATAAACCCTCATTTCAGAGCCGGATTAAGAGGAGGGCAAACGGGGCCCCGGGGCCTCCACAATAGAGGGGCCTCCACAATATACATTTTTAGGTAAAATTTCCTAACAAATACCGAAGGATATGCAAAATTATATATAAAAAATCTGACAACGAAAGAGCAGTTCTCCCACTTTTTCCTCTCATTTTTCGTTTTAAACATTCAAAAACATGTTTCGTATTCTTGTCAAAATCCATGGTTAATATTAATCTTCGATCTGATGAATCATGTGTATATGCGAGAAACAATCACCAAGTGAAACATCATACTATTATACAAAATTAATATATACATTTTTTTTATTAAATGAAGGATTTTCTGTCGGTGTATTCTTCGAATGACACAAGCGATCTAGATACACAATGAAATTCAATAATCATAAGCAAAAGAAAATAATATTTCAATGTATGAATATGATTGCATCAAATTATTTATAAGAGCCCTGTGCGCATTCCATAATAGAACAAAAGTTCAAATTCTGTTGACTATTTTCCTGCCGATTCTACAAACACTTTGCCCGTCTATACCTGTTTTTCCTATTTATTGGCGTTGACAAGTGTCCGCTGAGTGGCGCGCTTGTAACAGAGAAATCCCCGAAATCTGAAAGTGTGAGTCTACGAGAAGGATGACATTCCGCAACAAATGTAAATCCTTCTGAAAAAGGACTATCAAAAAGACCAATCTAAGATGTTCTACTATCAAATTCTTGAAAACCAAAATTTCAGAGCTACATTGATTTGTTGAAAATATAAACAGGATGTTCATAAAATCAGATGTGGAATCATCTGCGACTGAAAGATAAACTTTAGTCACTGTCTTCCATCGTCAAGATAACCTCTTGTGGGGTATTCATGTTTAATCGTGGATTTTTCAATTAACAGAAAAATATTTCTATCAATATTGAATTGATAATGTTTCCCTTTTCAATTCAGAGCTACATTCTCAAACATTGAAATTACAGTGATTATTTTTTGACATTGCTAGAAACCAATGGAAACGTTCAATTCAAATAATTCATATACGTTTTGGCCAATCAATAGTGGGAATATTCTACCTAGAAAATTGTCGCGGGAATAATTTGAGGTATTTTGTTTTTATTGTCTGACAACCTATATTTTTAATTTGACGTCTGTCATCAATTCGCATGAAAATTGTGAAATGAATCAAAACCGGTTTAGTACGATTTGTTGAAAATATAAACAGGATGTTCATAAAATCAGATGTGGAATCATCTGCGAATCGTGGATTTTTCAATTCACAGAAAAATCTTTCTATCGATATTTAATTGAGAATGTTTCCCTTTTCAACGGTTTAGTACATTATATAATTTTGCAAGGAAATATGTTTATGATCGTAACATCAAAAAATAATCTAAAGAATACCACACGAGAGTTCGATATAGTAGAAAATAATTATCTAGATTTCTTTCTCAAACTTGTTGGCAATAGCCATTCGAGTCAGTTGGTCTCTCTTGTCTATTGCCTGACAACAAGTTTTCGAAAATCTGTCGAATTATTTTCACTCTCTTGTGATATTACAACTAAGAATGTGATGATGTCAAATTGCACTGGAAAGCGCTCATTTTGCAAAATGAAAAAAATAGGCGAATTACGATGAGACCAAGCCGCCTATCAAAGTTATCGCTTCTTAGCATTGAGAATTGAGAATGATTTTCTCCGGATGCTGGATTTGACTGAAATCATCAATGATTTTTCGTCGAAAAAAGCTCGCAAGAATCCATTCGTTTACGCTGTAATTTAATTTATTTCTTGTATTTTATTATACCTACATATGGTCGTGTCGAAATAATTTGATTTGTTCCGCAATAAATAAAAAAAAAACTTGTTTGAAAAATAATTAGGGGCCTCCACTTCTTTGTTGCCCCAGGGCCTCCACACCTTTTAATCCGACCCTGCCTCATTTAGTATGCAAAATCCAAAGATTATGGGTTTTTCCTAGCAGTATACCAACCTGGATTTAATACGATAAGCGGTTTTATTACTCCATGCCTTTATTATACGGACTATAGTGCAGACTGGCAAAACGTAAACATATTACTTTGGCTATAAACTATAAAACAAAAGGGTGAAATATCTTATATATATTATATATATATATATATATATATATATAATATATATAGAAGAATCCTTTTTAAATTCGGGTATGCAGTCAACAGGGGTATGGAAAGAAAGTGTACTCTTTTTTCTATTCAAGCTTTCGAGTCATTTATTGTCTGTTCATCAGGAACTCTACAATGAATTAAATTGAACATTATAAGATTTGAAAACCAAAAAGGCATATGTGTACTTACAAAAGTGAGGTTAAAAATCCCTTTCACTTAGAATTTATAAAATACCATTCTGCATACCCAATTTAAAAAGGATTCTTCTTTAACTTAGACAGTCGTCTAACCTTCACAACTTATAATATATATATATATATATATATATATATATATATATCATTCATTTACGAATATATGTACCTAACTATCATTGTATTCCTTCGATCAGTAAGAATACAAACTAAGCACAGAATGCTTGTGTTTTGTACTTCTTAATAATCAGCCAGAAAATATGCATAGAGTTTACACAGTTTATCAATCAGACGAGTGATCAGTAATTATTGATTTTAAAGTAAAGCGAGGAGGTACAGAAATTTATACGAGGTAAGTATTAGATATTTAGTTAAAATTTCTAGTATCAACAGTTCAACATTAATTTCGGAACAACATCATAACAGTGATTAATATTTGTTTCTAAAGTAAAATAGATAGTTTTCAGAATTTAAAATGAGGTGTTTTTTTTTATTTTAGATAAAGATCAACATTAATTCCATCCGACTCTATGAGCTCCTTTATTTTAGTTTTGAAAGCTTTTTCCCTTCTTAATTCTTTCACACATAGAGGTAGTGAATTATAAAGTTTAGGGCCAATGAAAAAACGAAAGTGACTTTTCTTGAAAATCGGCAAATCAATAGATTTGTTTACTATGAATCGGGTAACATAATGTTTAAGCGGATTAACAACGGGCTTTGTTTTGGCCATAAAAAAGAGAGCGAGAGAGAGTTGGTGAAAAATATGTTTTGTGATTCCTAACCTTAGTTTCCGCATCATTACCTCGAAAATTGTTTTATATATTTTTGGTAGTATTTTTTATATAAAATAAGTTGCTGCAGTTCAGAACCTCCTAGGAAAAAAGGCCAAAGGTATTAATTGGACAGATGAAGAAACCAGTGCGTTTCTCCAAATACTTTTGGACAAGAAAATTATATCAATTTTGGATGGCAAAAAATTCAAACACCTAGACATTTACAAGAGACTCGAAGAAGACATGTTGAGTAGGGGTTTTTCAAAAACTGCTGAAAAAATGAAATTTAAAATGACTTGAGCCTGATCTCACTGACATCCAGACATTGTCATTGACAGATGACACAATTCCGAATTAGATAGCAGAGTTTCAAACCTTTCTCTTGGTTACATGACTAAATAAATACCAAACCAGAACCAAGTTGGTTGATTAATCATTTGTTAAACACGATGATAATAAACGATTACTAAAACATTTGGTTTGAATTTGGTGACATACACTTGGTAAGGTTACCAAATTCACATACGGTATAAACGTGGCCACTATCCAAAAGTCGCCACAGCCGCTTCGGTCGATCACTTGCTGTTGCATGAAAAGCAATGGATTCGCGTTCATCGGCACAGAACAGTATCATATAACGCAAGGATTCTATATCTATAACGGCGGGGATTACAGCCGACGTTAACTGGTAACAACCATTAATTGAAACCGTTCTCGTAACATCTAGCCACACAAGCCACAAAAACTTCGTCCCATACATACAGCGATTCGTGGAAGACGATGCGATGTAATGAGCAAGTAACGATAATAGTAGGTCACGGATTGTTGGCGAAGGGGACGAGCACTCTGCCCTGTATGATTAACCGTTCCAACGTTAACTTGCAACGGCCCCACTAATCGTGGGAACATTATGAACACCAGGTCGAACACCGTAATCTACTTATTGCTACCGGATTACGGACCCATCGAGCGGATTCCATCGGAAAATACGGCTTGGAAGTCACGGCGCTGGATTACGAGGTGGCAGGATTTATAGGACGAAAAAATTAGATGTCGGTGTCACTTGAGTACGGACAGGGTGGAAGCAATACGAAAATGAATTGGAGAACAGAAACATGGGGAAACATTTTGTACTTCAATACGTTATTATTTGTTGTTTTTTTCCTCTTAAAAGATAATTGGTACCAATCTGTAAAGACTAACCATCAATTTGAATCTAATAAACTTTTGGAACTAGCTATACTCTGTTTCCTAATGTGAGAGAGTAATAAATCATTATTGAACTGTAAAACCGAATCGTCTCGCAGGCTAACAAACAGTTTGGATTTAGACAGAATAAATCTACTTAAAATCATAGGGGACATTGTCGAGGGCCTGGAAAATAAGCACCATACCATCCTTTCTATGTGCGATCTGCTTGATTGTGTCTCACATGACCTCCTCTTAGAGAAATTACAGTATTATGGGATTAGAGGAATACCTCTCAACTTATTTTCATCGTACTTAACTCACAGGCAACAAATGGTGATAATAAATGCCACAACATCAAACCCCAAAACCATCACACAAGGAAACAAATCCTTTGGGTATCATTATTCAGAAATCTGTTTTTCTCTTGAACCTTTCTAGAATATGTGTGTATATTTTTGTCAGGTTTTGTGTATCACTTTTTTGGTTTACGCAATTATCATGGAGATTGATTTGAATCATTTCTCCCAATGATCTCTTTGAATAAGTCATCTCTTTTTCCAAAATTTTTACCGAATCGAAATAATAATAATAATAATAAATGCTTTTATTGAAAGGTTACATACTCTGTACACGGGTGTGAAAACAGCCACGGTTTTCTCATCCACGGTTTTCGATCTGGCAACACTGCCTTTTGTAAGCACTCGCTTGATTAGAAAGAACCGTTTTGTGTTCCCGATCAGTTCGCTAAACTCTTCAGCATCTTATTCTCAAACTGGGAAGGTATTATCATTAAGGGAGGAAACAAATGATCGCGCATTAGGAAAATGGTAATCATATGTGATATATCAAGTGAGAAATTCTATTTCCAAATTAAGCGATAATTCGTATTTTGGGTGGGTTGGTGGATGTGTTTATTTTAAAATCGTTCGAAGGGAGGGCTGTAGAAAAAATTAGGAAGTGACCCGCAAAAGTCATTGTCGGACCGTCAGAGGGGTACAGAATTTTTTTTTAAAATTCAAATATTCACTGAAACTTTATAAGGCGATGGCACGCATACTGAATATGTACAAAATCATACTTTAGTTCCACACCCGCAAAAGTCATTGTCGGGCCGTCAGAGGGGTACAGAATTTTTTTAAAATTCAAATATTCA